>CM033714.1:80511797-80965599 GCA_019671005.1 Hibiscus mutabilis
GAAGATTTGAAAACAAAAATGTGGACCAGGTTCTTCAGGAACATTCAAGATGAAGACATAGCATGGATGGTCCCATGGCTCGGTAAAGTTAATTATTTTCTATACAGTCGTGGTGACTTCAACTGGCTGATGATGTTGGGATTGCATGGAGGGATCGCTTGTGCCCCGCTTTTAGTATCTCGGCAGTTCGGATCACGACAGTTCATTCACAATACCGCCGGATTAAGCCAAACTGAATTTCTTTTCAAAGGGGAGTTCAAAGGAAAAATTCAGACCATCATGAGGGCCTGGGACCATTGTTATCGGATCAGGGTGGAAGGAGATACCGAGCACATGACTACCCCAGATTACGACCTTTGGAGACATTTGAGGGTTAATAATGTGATTCCTGAATCTGATCAAGGACCAACAGTTTCACTCGAAGAGCTTACAAAGGTGGTACCGTCCGAAGCCGACATCTTAAGGAGTGAACTCGAGGAAGTTAAAAAGAAAATGGACATCCAACAGACCCAACATACGAGCGAACTCTATAAAGCAAGCTTAGAAGTTGACGAGCGAGACGGGATCATTAGGCAATTGAAGAAATTGAATGCAGATTTAAGCGACAAAAAATCTCTTTATCAAAAAGATGCCCTTCTATTACAAGCAAAAATACAAAAGGCCGGCCGGAGTCAGTTTATAGCTGTGGAAAGAGAAAAAATGAACGACATCCGTTTGGTGGAAGAAGAACGAGAAATTAACAAAAGAGCGATCGAGAAAGAGATTGAAAGCTACCGTTTGGCTATGGAGGAAGAAAAATGGTCCGCCAAGAAGGCCATTGATCAAGAGAAAGAAAGATTCAGACAAGAAATCAGCAAAGGAAAACAAGCTGTCCATCATGAGAGAGAAAGTGTCGCCGTATGGAAAAGAAAATCCATAAGTAGTCGAAATAGACTATTAGAGATGCAGAAACTGTACGATGACACTATTCAAAGGTTGGAGCAAAGCCAAAGTCAAAATGATGAATTAAAAGGAAAAGTAGCGGAAGTCGAACACTCACTTCGAATGTACTGCCACAGGAATAATTTCGCTGAGCTGCAAGAAAGAGAACGCGAAGTGGGTGTGTTACAAGCACGAATCGGGTCCCTCGAAGCAGTTGTGGAGGACTACAAGGAAAGAATTAATGTGTTCGAGGAAGCTGCAGCCGGAGGGGACACATATTGGCAGAAGAGATTACGCGACGCTGCTCGAATGGTACAGGACAGAGACCAATACTACGCAAACCTAATGGTGGACATACAACGGGTCGCCAGACATGTAAATGATTTAGCTGTCGAGGTTGAGACACTCCGACCTTTTATAGCCCCGGGAATGGAAGAAGCTCCTAGGTTCCTCAAGCTGCTCAAGGCAATTGGAAAGTTAGGAGATAGAGCTATAGTCTATCTATAGGACTCTGTGTTATAATTAGATCTTTTGTACTAGGGATCTTTACTTTGTAACACGAATTTTGTTGTAATCAAGACCCTTTTTAATTCCCGTGAAAGTAATTCAAAAGGGTGATTACCAATGAATCGACCTTTGTCTGCATGCATTCTTGCATTTGCATCATAACATTTGCATCATTGTACATGCATTTATTTTTTGCAACCATATTAACAATATTGTGGCATTGTATGTAGTGTTAACCCGCAATCATTCATCACATATACTTTACCCGGCTACAAAGAAAGCTCATGGAAGAAAGAATAATCAGTCTAGAAAGAGGGCAAAGAGAGCTCGAGACAAGGCTTGAAGAGACCAGAGAAGCCTTAGTGATCAGATTGCGCAGATCACAAACATCTATAGTATCGACATAACCGCATTCATGGCAAAAAGTCTTGGAAAACGAGTAGAAGGAGAAAATGTTCAAGAACCAGAGGGTACCCCGGCTCACTACAAGGTTCAACCAACTGCACCAAACCAGGCTAGGAAGGTGTATATTGACCCTGCAGGAATGTCTTCTAGCTTTCAAGTAGGGGCACCTGAGACTCAACCCCTCGATACTGAAGCACTTTATGAAGAAGAAGTACCGGACCTAAACATGGTCGAAAGGATCAGGAATGAGGTAGAAAAAAAGTGGGAAGAAAGATTTCGCCTCATGGAAGAGAAATTTAAAGCGTTACAATCAAAGGAAGAATCAGGAAACGACGCTAGTGACCTAAGTTTGGTGTCTGATCTTGTCCTGCCGCCAAAATTCAAAACGCCAGAGTTCGATAAATATGACGGAACCACATGTCCTTCTGCACACATAACGATGTATTGTAGAAAAATGGCGGCTTACCATAAAGATGAAAAGCTACTGATCCATTGTTTCCAGGATAGTCTAACTGGAGCGGCGTTACGTTGGTATACTCAGTTAAGCAAAGCAAATGTTAAAACATGGAAAGATCTGTCTAAAGCATTTACTGAGCAATACAAACATGTAACAGACATGATCCCTAGCAGAATTATGCTAGAAAATATGGGGCAGAAGTCAAATGAAAGCTTGCGACAATATGCCCAAAGGTGGAGAGAAGTGGCCGCCCAGATCCAGCCACCTATCCCGGAGCATGAAATCACGCCATTATTTGTCAATACTCTGAAAGGGGCACTCTTCGATCGCCTCATTAATAACACAACACAGTGTTTTGCCGACTTGATCAGGACTGGGGAGTCTCTTGAACTGGCAATTAAGAGCGGCAGAATTGATGGTGTGGAAAGGTCTCGAAAGTACAACAAGAGAAGTGAAGTAAACACCACCAGCACCTATACCGCCCCGAAGAACTTCACAGTCTCACAGCCACAAGCGCCAGTGGGAAAACACAAAATTCGAATCAAAGAGATGAGAGAGTCACCAGAAAAGAGAAAGAGAGGAGAACTTTCACTCCCCTACCTATTTCGTACACAGAACTTTGTTCCCAGTTATATGAAGCAGACCTGGTCCGGCCATACATCGTTACTCATGTCAATCCACCCTTCCCGCCTTGGTATAATCCAAGCGCACATTGCGACTATCACGGCGGTACCCCTGGACATCCCACTGAGAACTATCTTGCCTTCAAAAAGCATACAGTAACTTAATCGATTAGGGATATTGAAGTTTGAAGAGCCGAGTGTAGCCAACAACCCGCTACCTAATCATGGGAGGCGAGAGGGTAAACGTCATAGAAGAATGCTTTACCAGGAGGATAAAGGATGACGTGTCGAAATCAAGTCTCTTTACGGTGGGTATTTCAACAATTATGCATGGCTCGTGTGATCAACAAAGGCATGATAATAAGGCGAAGGAATGTGGAAAGTATTGCGAATTCCATCGATCAAGGGCATGATATCCAAGAATGTGAAGAGTTCAAGAAATTGGTGCGAAGTTGATGAATGAAAAACAAATTGAATTCTTTGAGGAACCCATGGGGAAGGGATCAGACGTACACATGAGATAGCCCCAAAACTAGATACGGGAATGATAGACCTTTTATCATCTCTCCCAGGATAGGGAATGCAGGTGTCTCCCAAGGAGAAACCAGCAAGATAAATCCCAAGATCGTCATTTTCAGCACCATCTCCATTCCCATTCAAAGACATGCGACAAATTCCCGGAATTATGCCGCGAATGTGACCATGCCGGAAAAATCAGAACACGAACAGGTAAAAGAGCCTGTTTGGAAGACCGACAAAGCGTAACAATGTGAAGCGTTGGTGAGGCAGGCCATTTCACAAGGAGCGGCCGATGTTATTCCTCCGAGGCTTTGAGAGCAGCTGAAAAAGATAGGGGGAAGAATACAGCAGTTAGCCCTACGCAGATATTTGGAGAAGAACCTCCCCAAAAGATAAATGAACCGGTAACTGAGGCCCAAGCCAAAGAATTTCTAAAGTTCTTGAGACATAGCGAGTACAGCGTAGTGAAACAACTACGGAAACAACCGGCCAGGATCACAGTGCTGGAATTACTCTTGAGTTTAGAGAAGCATCGGGAGACGCTATTGAAAGTGCTGAATCAAACTTTTGTGCCCCAGGACATTTCTGTAACAAACCTGGACATGATAGTGGGGCATATTACCACCTATAATCATATCACATTTAGTGATGATGAGATCCCGGAGGGAGGAATGGGGTCTACCAAAGCCCTTAACATCACTACCCATTGCAAAGGGTATGTATTACCAAGCGTACTGATCGACAACAGGTCAGCATTGAATGTCTTGCCTATGGTAACCCTGCAAAAATTGCCAATAGATGGTTCGCACCTAAAGCCTTGCTACAACTCGGTAAGAGCCTTTGATGGTACGCAAAAAGGAACAATGGGGAAAATTGAGGTGCCCCTATTGATCGGACCAACTGAATATGTGATCGATTTTGTGGTGATGGACATAAAACCATCTTACAGCTGCTTATTGGGAAGACCGTGGATCCACTCCGCAGGAGTTGTCCCATCATCATTGCATCAGAAATTAAAATTTGTAGTTGAAGGCAAATTGGTCACCGTAGAAGCAGAGCATGAATTTGTTGCTTCCGGGACATCAGACACCCCCTACATTCAAAATGATGAAGATGCTGCAGAATGCTCGTTCCGAGCATTAGAACTTGTAAATGCCACATTCGTTTTAGAGGGAAGTCGGATCCCCTACCCCAGGTTATCTAATTGTACTAAGATGACCGTCGCAGAAACTCTGGGCTGAGGAGCCAAAATAGGAAAAGGGCTGGGAAAGAAATTACAAGGAAACCTGAGACCCAAGAATATGATAACCAAGAAGGATCGTTTCGGGCTGGGTTATCAACCAAGTGTCCAACAGAAGAAAGAGGAATATAAGAGGAAAGAGGAGCAAAGAAAAGCCAGATCTAAAGAAGAGGACATTCCGTGGAGGCCGATATCCTTTCCTAGTTTGAAAGCCACTTTCGTCTCTGGAGGGTTCTACCAGCCAGGTCAAGATATTGGAGAGGCAATGAAGAAAAATGATGAACTTAACCAGGAGGAAATGCTCAGTAAATCATTTGAGGGGATGTACATCAACATGATAGCTGAAAAGGACCGATGCAGCAAAATATTGTCCAACATCCGCCCTTGCCATCCCGGGGAAACACTTGATAACTGGAGCTGCATTGATCTACCTGTAGTTTTTAGGAATAGATCAGAGTAATGCTCCGAATCAACCTTTTGTTTTTGCCCATAGACAATGGGGATCTCTTGTATGGGGCACATATGTTAACTTTTTGATTGAAATGAAAATATCCCCACTTTCTTAAAAATGACCAAAGTCTCATTTATTCCATTCATGCATTCTTCATATTCATTCCCTTCATGAAAAGCCGTCTCTTTCCCAATACAATTCATTCTCATTTATTGCAGGTCGCTCATGATTGACGATATGAATGATATCGGATCCAATCCTGGAGTAAATTTCGAATGCCCTGAGGTCTCAGAGGAAATTGAGGGAGGATATGATGAAATAGAAATTGAAGTCCCGGAAGAGTTAAAGAGAATGATGGACGACGAAGAAAGGCAGATTATGCCCCACCAAGAAGAAACAGAAATTGTCAACTTGGGGACTGAAGAAGCGAGAAAAGAAATAAAAATAGGAACGACTATTTCCTCAAAAACCAAGCATGAACTGATAGCCCTACTTCAGGAATTCAAGGATGTCTTCGCCTGGACTTATCAAGATATGCCGGGATTGAACACCGACATAGTGGTGCATAAATTGCCAACAAAATCGGAGTGCAAACCAGTACAGTAAAAACTTCGGAGAATGAGGCCAGAGATGTTGTTAAAAATCCGAGAAGAAGTGAAAAAGCAGTTTGATGCTGGATTCTTGGAGGTAGCCAAATACCCCGAGTGGGTTGCAAACATTGTACCAGTACCAAAGAAAGACGGGAAAGTTCGTATGTGTGTAGATTATAGGGATCTGAATCGAGCTAGCCCAAAAGACAACTTCCCTTTGCCACACATTGACACGTTGGTTGACAACACCGCAGGACATTCATGGTTTTCCTTCATGGACGGCTTCTCAGGGTACAACCAGATAAAGATGGATCCTAACGACATGGAGAAAACCACATTCATAACCATGTGGGGCACTTTTTGTTATCAAGTGATGTCGTTCGGGCTAAAGAACGCAGGGGCAACATACCAAAGGGCAATGGTGACTCTCTTCCATGATATGATGCACAAAGAAATAGAAGTATACGTGGATGATATGATTGCCAAATCCCCGAAGCAGGAGGAAGAGCACCTCTGTAACTTGAGGAAACTATTCCAAAGACTACGGAAGTACCAACTGAGGCTCAATCCTGCCAAGTGTACCTTCGTCGTTACTTCTGGGAAACTCTTAGGGTTCGTAGTAAGCAGAAGAGGGATTGAGATTGATCCGGATAAAGTGAAAGCCATCCAGGACCTTTCACCACCCCGCACGCAGGAGAAGGAAGTCCGCGGTTTCGGGAGGCTGAATTATATCTCTCGTTTCATTTCCCAATTAACCAATCAATGCGACCCGGTCTTGAGACTTCTTAGAAAAAATAATCTGGCGTATGGGATGAAGAATGTCAAAAAGCCCTAGAAAAGATCAAAATGTACACGACAAATGCTCCAATTTTAGTCGCACGAAGACTGGTCGACCACTAATTCTCTACTTAACAGTCTTGAGAATTTAATGGGATGTGTCTTGGGACAACACGATGAGTCAAGAAAAAGGAGCAAGCCATCTATTACCTAAGCAGGAAATTCAATGATTGCAAAAACACGGTACCCGCCAAAGATCTGAAGCTGTGTTGTGCTCTAGTTTGGGCTACAAGCGGCTCGAGACAGTACATGCTATACCATACTACCGGTTAATATCCAAGCTAGACCCATTAAAGTTCTTAATGGGCGCCCGGCGCTAACGGGAAGGATGGCCCGATGGCGGATGCTCTTATCCGAATTCGACATCGTATATGTTAATCGAAAGTCTGTAAAGGGGAGTGCCGTGAGCAGATTTCGGCTAGTCGCGGCTTCGGATAACTATGAGGCATTGAACTTTAGTTTCCCAGACGAAGACTTGATGTGCATTACAACCGAAGAAGATATTTCGGATGATAAGTCATGGAAACTTTACTTGATGGAGCCTCCAACGCCTCGGACATGGGATAGGGCGGTGCTAATTTCACCGACGACGTCTATTATCCTTTCACCAAAGCAGATTGGAATTCTTCGCACAAACAATATAGTTGAATACGAAGCTTGCATCATGGAACCGAACTCACCATCGAAAGAAAGGTTAAGGAACTTCGAGTGTTCGGAGATTCGTCCCTAGTCATTTACCAATTGCGCGGGAATGGGAAACCAGAGACCGAAGTTGGTCAAATATCACGAATGGATCCAAGAGCTCGTCAAAGAGTTCGAAAAGGTCAGCTTCAATTACCTACCCCGAGAAGAAAATCGGATGGCGGATGCATTGGCAACCTTGGCATCCATGTTTAAAACAAACACCGGGCGTAAAATGAAGCCCATTGAGATGCAGACGTTTGAAAAACCTGCTCATTGTTGTAATATACAGGAAGAGATTGACGGAAATCCATGGTACTATGACATCCCGCAATATGTCAAGCTTCAAAAGTATCCGAAGGGCAAACGACAATGACAAAAAAGCGCTCGAGAAAAATGGCAACAAAATATGTCCTAGATGGGGAAATCCTATATAGGAGAAGTCATGATCAAACATTGCTGAGATGTGTGGATGCCCGGGAGGCGAAGGAAATCTTAGCTGAAGTACATGATGGGATCTGTGGAACGCATGCCAACGGGCTGTCTATAGCCCGGAAAATTATGAGGTACGGTTATTTCTGGTTGACCATGGAGGGAGATTGCATCAATTACGCCAGGAAATGCCACAAATGCCAAATTTACGCTGACAAAATTCATACACCCCCATCGCCTTTATATACCATGAATTCTCCATGGCCTTTCGCAGCATGGGGCATGGACGTCATCGGGCAAATCCATCCGAAAGCCTCCAATGGGCACCGTTTCATTTTGGTCGCCATAGACTACTTTACTAAATGGGTAGAGGCAGCATCTTACGCCAATATCACCAGGACTACAGTTTGTAAGTTCTTAAAGAAGGAAATTATTTGTCGATACGGATTGCCAGAGAGGATCGTCACCGACAACGCTTCCAATCTGAACAACAAAATGATGAAAGACGTGTGCACTCAATTCAAGATAACACACCATAATTCCACAGTCTATCGTCCTAAAATGAATGGAGCAGTGGAAGCAGCAAACAAGAACATAAAGAAGATCATAGCGAAAACTACGGATACCTACAGGGATTGGTATGAGAAGTTGCCTTTTGCCCTTTTCGCCTATAGGACGTCCATTCGCACATCAACGGGGGCAACGCCCTACTCCTTGGTGTATGGTACCGGCAGTAAACTCCCAATTGAGGTAGAGATTCCGTCCCTCCGGGTCTTAAACGAAGTAAAACTGGAAGAAGCTGAATGGGTGCAGGCCAGATTCGACCAGCTAAATCTCATTGACGAAAAAAGACTAAAGGCCATTTGTCATGGTCAGATGTACCAAAAGCGGATGGTGCAGGCTTACAACAAAAAGGTGCGCCCAAGAGAATTCAAAGAAAGGGATCTGGTACTCAAGAGAATCCTCCCTATCCGAAAGATTCTCGAGGAAAATGGGCCCAACCGGGAAGGACCGTGACGTTATAAAAAGGCATTCTCGGGAGGAGCCACGATCCTAATGAGAAATGGACGGGGACGAGCTGAAAAATCCCGTAAAATTCGATGTCGTCAAGAAATATTATCTCTAAAAAAAAAAAAAAATTGGAGAGCTCGGGACGAAAACCCAAATCAAGGCGTCTTGAAGCAAAGGAAGGACTCGAGTTGAAAACCCGCAAAGGGCGGCTCGGGTAAGTTGAAAAGTTGAATATCCGAAGAGAAGGGCATCTTCATGAACATTGTGAAGAGAAGGCTTCAGGCAAAAAATTCTACACCGGTTGACAGGGTCATGTATCATTCATATCGAAGATAATGAGGGATCTTGTATTTTCATACTTAACTCATGTGCGTCATACCTTTCTTTTCAAGATATCTCGAAGCCCTTAATCGTAATAAAGCCGTGTTTTTAAGCATCCATTCCTGGCCTTCTTGTCAATTTTAGTCAAATAAGATAATATAGGCTTATAATGAAACAAGAGATTTCGGAGCATTACTATGATTTAACCTTGAAAATGTAGGTGATCAAAGAAAACGATGTTAACTCCGTCCTCCAGTCCCCTACATAATGGCTAGGGAAGGTGAGAAGCTTTAAACAACTAGGTAGGATGACAAATGGCACATGTCCTATCTATCCAAGGAAGACACACGAGATAACAAAAGGCAGTCCAGTGGAAAGAAAAAAAACTCTTTAAAGTGAAAACCCGGAAGGGCGCTTTAAAATTCCAAATCATAATTGGAGAAAAAGAAAGGTTGAGATGGTTGAACCTGACAGTGAGGCGGAGCATCGATGCCTGTAAAAAAAGGAGAAAATGGACGTCAAGATCAAATAAGGACCAAAACAAGCCCACCCAGAGATTGACTCTCATGCATCATGAATAGTCAAGCATCACTAGAATTAGGAGCATGTCAATTCATTCATTTGTCATAACATTTTGTTTTCGTCTCAGACAGGTATCTGCAGATCCAAAGAAACATCGAAGACCATCACGGTGTGAATCCCAAATGAGAAGACAATGTTTTTACATACAAAAGACACATCTTTTCAAGCTCCAGAGAGAGGTTATATATAGGAAGAATCCTTCTCTCTGAGGTTTCAGAAGCTGAAAGTTCTATATAGGAAGGACTGACAGCTCAGGGTGAAGACTTCATGATTCTATATAGGAAGAACTCCCAGTCAAAGCAATTCACCCATGACACGCAAGATTATATAGGAAATCCTGCTGTGTGTCGAAAGCGAAAGAGTTCTATATAGGAAGGGCTCCGAGCTTTATTGTCTTAGAGTAAAAGGTTCTATATAGGAAGAACACTGTAGCTCGAGATTCTAGATGCCAAAAAGTTCTATATAGGAAGGATTTGGTGGCTCCAAGGTGAAGACTCGCTTGATTTCTATATAGGAAGAACTCTCGGTGAAGCAATTCACCTATGACATGGGGTTATATAGGAAACTGTTGTTGTGTCGAAAAAGCAAAGAGTCTTATATAGGAAAGACTCCGAGCTTCATTGTCTTAGAGTGAAAGGTTCTATATAGGAAGAACCTGTAGCTCTGAGATTTCAGACGCCAAAAGTTCTATATAGGAAGGACTGGCGGCTCCAGGGTTTGAAGACTAGCAGTTCTATATAGGAGGAACTCCCAGCCGGAAGAATCCATCAGTAACGTAGAAGGTTTTATATAGGAGAAACCAGCGTTGGAGGCGAAGAGTTCTATATAGGAAGGACTCCAAGCTACACCGTCTCAGAATGAAAGGTTCTATATAGGAAGGACTCATAATTCGAGGCTTCAGAGTGAAGGGTTCTATGTCGAAAGAGCCTGTAGCTCCAAGATCAGAAGGTGACGAAGTTCTATATAGGAAGAACTTACGAGCCTGAAGATTCAGCCAAGGAAGAGCGGAGATGTCCAAAAGAATTCGTTTTTCCGAGGCTACAAACAGGGAAGTCTGATAAAATGAGTGCTTATGAATCTTTGCTTTGTTTCCCATTCCATGAGAACAAGCAAAGAGGGGCAACTGTAATCACTCATTTTCACTTGTAAATATATTAATATTGCATGTATATTTATTATATGAGTGTTACTAATATAAGGTGATGTGTGCATGTATAAGCTATGTATACGTATTAGGGGTGTAGGTATGTCGCGTATGCATCTAGAGTATAAGCGTATTTGATTAATATATAGCTGTTATGTTAATTATATGTATGATTATACGTATACTAGAATATTATATTAATTAATGATTGTATAATATAAGTATGCATTTTCGTGTATACATGTATTGCTGTTATAATTATATTATTATTAATATTATTGGGCTGGTAAAATGAAAAAATTAAATATATATTAAACCCACATAAACATGAAATCCAAGTCCAATTACAAGTTCAATTACAAGGCCCGTTTGGCCCAAATCTGAATCCCATTTAATTACAATGTGCAGGTAACTGTGGGCCGTTGGATCAAGATCTGATCCAACGGCCACGATGCAACCAAGGTCAAAAATATCTGCCAGGCGCGTGTGGTCCACGCACGGACGCTTTAATATCCCACGCGCGCGTAAGATCCACGCGTTCTGACTCCTCGACTGCGGAGCTCCACGTGGCGAAATCTGAAGCCGTCTCATCAAATCGAGGCTTCATCCAGGCCGATCGTTATTCAAGCCATCTCGACCGTTAGATCAGATCTGATCTAACGGCCGAAAACGCGTCTGGCCGCTGGCAGAATGACCACACCGCCACCGCGCCGATATTCAGTCCCCGCGTTCAGATTATGCCAAAGACAACAAGCAAGGTGTCAGTTCAGATCTGAAAAAAGGAAGATGCAACTTGCAACCAAAAAAACAGAGGCAATAATATATATGAAACGGGGCTTTTGTAACGGAGATTAGCGAAAAAAAAAGAGAGAACAAGAGTAGTAACAAAAAAGAAAAAAACAGAGATCTTGTAATACAAAAAACCCTGAAAGTTGTAAACATCGAAGATAATCAAAAGGCAGTCCAGTGGTAAATTTTTGTCTCTTTTTTTTCTTACTCGTTTTCTTTACATGCATATACGAAAGATTAACAAAAGAAAAAAAACAGAAATAAAAGAGGAGAGTAGTCTTACCGAGTCATTTGTGGGTCTTCCCTTCCTCAGTGATAAGCCTTTCGGCTTCTACAAGCCAGATCTGGTGAACTAAAGGGAGGAGATGACCCTTTGTAGTTTTGTTTTGGTCTAAAAAATATTTTTTTTGGTTCGTATTTCCTAGATCTAGGGCGAATAGAGGAATATCCTCTGAATCCAACTTAGGATTCGTATTGAGGACGACAAGGGGGTTGTTTTGGTGTATTTTGGAGTCTCGCCGGCGCCGGTTAGCGGTTGTCGGCGGCGGAGAACACGGCGGCTGGCCGCCGGATTCTGGGTTTCAGAAGAAGGTTGAGAGAAAACGAAGAATGAGTTTTTGGTTATAAAACTGAAAATGAAACAAAATGGTGAAAATTTGATTTCGGCCTAAAAAGAAGGCTTATATAGGTGTTGTTATTTTTTGAAATGGGTAAATTACGCGCTTAATCCCACCGCGTTTTCAATATTTTCATTTTTGTCTTGCCACATGGTATAATCACAATCCCAGTCCCCCTGATATTTCAAAAGGTTACAATTTCATCCCTAAATTACACCGAATCAGTTTCCGAATGGTAAAATTACGCCCTTAACCATCCTGCATTTTTGAATTTTTCATTTTGGGTCTGCCCCTTGGTCTAATTACAATTCTGGTCCTTTTAGGTTTTGTTTGTTTCGCAATTTCGTCCCCAAATTACATATTATTGTTCTTTAATTTCTGCCACTGACTTTTGTTTTTCTTTCATTTCAGTCATGTTCTCTTTGTAAATATTATTGTTCGTATTATAATCGTATATATTGATATCATTTTATTTTATGTCTCTCGTATATGACTCGTATTTTATGTTTATATGTATATATATGTGTTAAGTATGACATTCATGTTTTTTATCTGATTATTCGTATTGAAGCATGTTATGTTCTAGTTGATTCGTAAAAAGCATGTTTTGTATTTTTTACGTATTGCATGTTTCCTTGGTTTTTAGGTCACGTGTTAATGTGCCTTCTTTCATGCATAATATATTGTTCATATATGTTGAAATATGTTTTATTACCAGTATGCATGTCTTCTTGAAATATTTGTTCGTCTATATGTACTTATTCCTGCCTTGTTATTTTGACATATTATAGTTGTTTTTATCCATTATTTAGAATAATATGTATATATATACATGTTTTAGTCTAAAAATATCATTCCTGTTAAATTAGTATTCTGGTATGTCAATATTTATTATGTTTAAATATTTTGCCATGTTTTACGTTTTTGCCACTAAGATTGCATATCAAGATATAACTTGTTAATGCGGAGTCCTTTTATCCGAGCGTAAACGGGGCCAGTATCAAGCGTAGTGATAGTGGTTGGGCGTTTATTCTCGGATAACGGGACCCTTAAAATTTATTCGCAATTATGACCGAATTTTAAAGTAATCGTCAATTTAATCCGGAAAATCCAATATTAATAAAGCGGTAATTATTAAAGTACCAATTTTGGGCGGTGTGGGGGTGCTAATCCTTCCCCATCCGTGAATCGACTCTAAACCTGTCTTTTTGAATATCTGGTTTTATGGTGTCCGGCCTACCTAAGTGGCCGGTGGCGACTCCATTTTTATGAGGTTTTTGTAAACCCCACGGAATAAATATTTTATCCAAAAAAATCACAAACACCTCTCAAAAAAACACCTTTCAAACACCCTTTCGAAAACCCCATCGTTTTTATTTTAGCGAAAAGAGACATCGCTACAGGCAGATGCATTAGCTAAGGAGGGCGTTAATCGTGCGACGTTGTTTCAAGCTTGCACCTAGTTTTGGGGGATTTTGGTTGTGGGATGGAAGTCGAGCTTGCTGCTGAGTTCGCTGTCTAAAGGGCTGGTTAGGGTTTGTTGTTGTAATGCGATAGGTGTTTTGTTCTTGTGCTTTTGATTTCATTTGGGGCTATTTTTCATTTTAGTTAACGAGTCGTACTCTTTTTCTCCACTTAGATTTAGGGAGATTTTTAACGAGACACTCGTTAACGTTTTGCTGTTTAATTTCTCTATAAATAAATTATACGGGTTGACGATAAAAAAAAACTCTCTAACACAATGTTAAGATTCGAGCCCTTAACATTACTTAAGAAATTTAATGTCTAATCTCACAAGACCAACTTATTGTTGGTAAGAAGATAATTTTTTAACTGTGCACAATCATTTTGTTCAAGTCTACTTTTTTCTACTATTATTTTTTTGGGCTTAATCATCTTTGAGGTCAGCAAACTTTTGAAATTACAATGATCCTTAAATATATTTTGTATTCAACATGACCTTTAAAATTGAGAAAAAATTAATGTAGTTATTTGATCAACCAGAACCATCATTAACTATTATGATATTGATGCGACGATCTACAAAGTTGATACGATGATCTATTATTTCTAATAACGTGGTAGAGGAATTTAACTACTAATTTTTTAGAAAATTTAAGGGCTATCAACAAATATTTGAATTTGCAACCAGAATTCTCATTCTTTTCATTAATTAATTAGACCAACTAATAATATCATAAAATAAACAATTAATGTCGAAATAAATTATAAGTAGATAATAAAGATTCAATTAGAACATAAGAGGACCAAATCACAATTTCACAATTTTTTTTCAAACTCCATACACCCAGTGAGAGTTTCGGGTCATTCGGTTCAGGTCATTTCGAGTCTGATATTATTCGGTTCAAATTCGGTTTCAGTTCGGTTTTAGTTCGGGTCTATTGTGATTCGGGTCATTTTGGGTCGGTTGATTTTCAGTTCGGTTGATTTCAATTCGGGTCAATAAGAGATCGTCAGTTTTAATTGAGTTTTTAGACCGGTCAGTTTTTTACACCCTATATATAGATTTATAAAGCCAATATATTTAACTTTTTGGTGAGTTGTGCTGTTGTTCATATTCTATCTTTATTTATTTCTATTAATATCTTTTTTATATTTTGGGTTATCTTTGGTTCGGGTCTATTCGGTCTGGATCGATTCGGTTCGGTTAAAAATCAGTTTAGATCCATTTCAATTCAATTAAAATTTGAATTCGTTTCAATTCGGTTCACTTTGTTTTAGCTTCAGATCAAATTTTAGGTCATCATATTCAAGTTAATTTCGAGTTTCGATTCAGATAAATTGATTTAACTTTTAGGTCTCGGATTAAGTTTACAAGTCTAAGTGAGAGTCCACCATTTCCTCTAAAACGGCATGTTCTCCACTTGAACCGCAACTAAAAACCAGAAATTCCCCCCACAGATTTCGCACGTGTAACAAAATTTTCGCGCGTGCCAAGATGACCCAAAAAATGCATTTCCCGTTTGACCCCATCGCCGGCTACAATCCCTTTCCATTTGCACTGCAAAAAACAGAGCGAAGAGAGAAAAAGAAATTTCTTTTTTGTTTGAGATTTCAGAAATATGTAAGAGAAGGCTGCTGACTTCACAGATCAAAACCCTAGCAACCGCTCCATGCCGATCGGCTCCTAGAACGGCGCCGTTTCCCTCCAAATCTAACGTTTCATCGTTGCCTTCCGTTTATCTCCTCACTCGCCACTTCTCCGCTTCAGGTAACGCTAATTTCCGTAGATCCCTGGTCAAACGAATCGTTTTGATTTCAAGCTTTTGCCTTAGTTTGATAGTCTTTTTAAGTATTCATTTTGTTTTCTGTTTGAATATTTTAGATTATTTAGTTATTTTTTATTCGAAATTAGAAAATAATGCTCTCCTCGGCGTATACGGTTTTGATTTTTTTTTTCCGGTTAAATTATTTTGGCTGTGTAGCGGAAAGTGTTGTGAAGAAGGTTGAGGATGTAATGCCTATCGCCACCGGTCATGAGCGCGAGGAGCTTGAGGCTGAGCTTCTGGTGATTTTTTTTTACCTCATCTGCTTTCGATGCTTGATCTTTAGAATGCGATAACTTTTTTGTGATGTTACATTTCTAGGGAATGAAAAATTCTGCTGCCCCTTTTATTTAGGGGTGAGCGGTCTACCGGTTTGGTTCTGAAAAACCAAAAACCTAGTTATTGACATTGTAACAGATTATCGAACCAGCTTTGGTAATATGAATCAAAAGTCAACCAGTGTGCTTGGCTCAAAAAGAGACTTCAGTTGTCTGCTATATTGTTATGAGCATTATGGCTACATTTAATTTACTGCTCTCTCAGTTTATGGCCAAAGTGATTTCTCATTCTGATTTTGTTTCTTTTGTTTTATTTAGGGAAAGAAAATTCTTGAAGATGTGAACAACCCTGTTGGTCCTTTTGGTACAAAGGTTAGTATGGGTTGCAAATGTCTTTCACTGTGTGTTGAAATTGAGGAATTCATATTGGACCCCGTATCATCTTATATAGAAGTAATGACGGATGGTTTCTGACTTTATATATTAGCTTAAAATTTGCCCCTTTTAATATATTTGCTCCGTTTTTTCTGTTTGTATGTGATTTCTGCGTGGCTTTACGTACTTGGATTTTGTGCATTTCTATTTTGAGTGATTTATGTTTTAACTGATGTTTATATATCCTGTAACTATTTTTATCTATAGGTTGCTCTTTTATGTTATTAGCTAGTTGGAATTGCCTAGTGATTCTTTCCGGCTATTTGTTGGCAATTATGTTATAATTTGATTCTTAATTCATTTTTTGATTCAAGCAATGAATATTTGCTGAGCTTTAATGTAAACTTGTATCGGTCTTTAGGTTTAGTTTCCCTCAAGCAAGGGGTATTTCTTTTTTCATGCTTTATTCAGTATGTCCTCTCTATGGTGAGCTCCTAGTCACTGGTAGACTAGGCCTGACTCCTGAGGGGAGGGGGAAGTTAAATCTTGAATATTGATCCTCCATTAAGAGGTATTAGTCCATTGAGGGGAGGGGAATGTTGAATCTTGAATATTTTATTCTTGGGGGACAATAAGATGATTTCGTTTAGTTTTGCTTCTTCAGTCATGGTTCTACCACGTTTCTGGAAACTCTTGAATAATATGGATATCATACAATTCTGATAAAGAAAAATTGTTTGCACACACAATGTTTTGTTTTCTGAACGTGTTAAATTTTTTGAATACTATGTTTCTCTACTGTATTGTACTGCAATGTTATCCATTTATTTTCAATCATGGCAAAGTAATAATCTTCTGTAAATTTATCATTTTGAGTTTGGGCCTCTGTTTATGGTGATAAAACTCTTCTTTCTGCTGGAAACTTGAAATTTTGACCTTTTATGGAATTGTGGGTGATGTCGATACTTGACTTTTTATTTTATCTGCTTGTAGGAAGCTCCTGCTGTTATCAAGTCTTACTATGACAAGAGAATAGTTGGATGCCCAGGAGGTGAAGGCTGTATGTTTCTTGCATCAAATCTCATTTTCTGCTCTTCTAGGTCTGAACTGTGTTTTGTTCTTGTATGCTTTTTCTTGACTATTTAAAAAATGCAGAGGATGAGCATGATGTTCTCTGGTTTTGGCTGGAGAAAGGCAAGCCACATGAATGCCCTGTTTGCTCACAGTATTTTGCGGTGAGTAGATATCTTGAATTAGAAAAACATTCATTGTTTATTTTCTAACTTTGAGCTAATCTATTTGAGCCCACATCTAAATGCCTATTTCTTTGCATTCACCTGATCCATATCCGGTTTAGATATTTCTGTTTTCCCATACATGGAGCATGGTTCACCAAACCATATCTGTGGTATTATGGAACAATCGAACAGTATTAGTTTATTCTCTAGTTAAGAGCATGGGTGACCAACCCGTTTTTGCAATAAATAACTAATGTGTATAATATATGTAAATTTGCTTCTAATCACTTCATCTTTTACCCTGTAAATGTGATCAGCAATGCTAGTAACAATCTTTTATGAGATTGAGCTGCACATGTTTGAGCTGTATGATATTTTATAATTTTTCTACATCGTCCCTGAAGGACACTGATTGAAACTTCAATGATATTGCCCTTTTTAAAAAGAAAAAAAGTTGCAGTCTGAACATTCCAGTCTCAACACACTAGGCAGCTTCAAGCATTGTAGGATTTTCCTAATTATTTATGTTGGTGTTTGGCAGTTGGAAGTTGTGGGTCCTGGAGGACCTCCAGATGGACATGGTGACGACGACCATCATCATTAATTGCAGTTTTCAGCTTTTTTCCCTATTGGAATAATATTGGAGAGGATGGAACCAAGTCCAGTATACCGTGCATTGCGCTTTCAAATGTTCAAAAACCTGTTATGTTTGGTTTCTGATTGGCCTTTATCTTGTTTCAGGTGGTTTCTCTGTTTTTGTTTCTGTCGGTACTTTAGACACAGGGCGGTCATCTTTTTGAACTATGAATCTTCTTAGGTGTAACTTCAGCCAAATAATTGATGGCTACATTCCCCATTATTTTATTAAACATGTTAAATTTTGAAGGAATCTTACAGGTTCAATGGCATTCAATTGGATTGGCTTCTGGTTAAGTTATTTCGGGTGCCGTTATTCCAGGTTGAAAAAGGTTGGTGTTATTTTGAATTCAGGGTCACTTTAGGTTTAGATCATTTTCAAATATGGTTTGGTGGTTTAGGTATTTTCAATTTTCATAATCAAATCAGGTTCGGTTTCGGTTATTAACTGTTAGGTTTTTCAATGTCCTTATCAGTTAGGAATTGGGAACTTTCCCAGTTTGTTAACTCCATCATCATGATATTGAGATGTTATTGTCCATCAATTTTATACCATAATTTCACAAAGCTTTTAGGCAATATTTGGTCAGATTTCTGGACTATATTATGATTCCCAAAATCCATGGATGGTGTCCCAGATCTCATATACTGTCAATTTGTTGCTGCAAAAATGGAAATACATTTGCATGTGGTTATGATTTTATATGTTACTTAATATAACTTATTATCCATTAAATCCATGCCATTTATACCTAATTGGTTGGTGTGAATGATTAATATGATATATCTAGAATACTATAATTGTCACATCTATGTGCAGTGACCGGATTCAGAAATAATATACATAGAGATCATTTTTTATTTTTTTGTAATATAGAGATCATTTTTTAGATGATAATATTTAAATCGTGAGAGTACTTTTTATTTTCAAGTTAGTTCTTTTTAACTGTTAGAAAGTACAACCTTGTCAATTTTAAGATGATTTGAAAATATTTTACTTATCAGTAAGTCGGGAGTTCAATTTTCACCCATGAAAATGGAACATATTTTATGGCTACTTGTAGCGAGAATTAGTCATCTACCGGAGAAATTATTATATGGATTTAGTTCAACACGTCATCCGTGGTCTCAGCTAATAAGGTCTATCTACTTTAAAATAATTACCTAATAACTAGCCACTTTCAATTAACATGTAGGAAAGAGGTGATGATTCACCTTAAAAAAATTAGATGGATGAATATTATTGGCTGAGATTACAGATGACGTGGTGAGTCGGGTCCATCTAATAATTTTCCATCTACAGACAATAGATATTTTGATTTTTTTAATAATTTCTTTAAATAAATAGGCACAGGGCTTTCAATTTTTTGAAATAAAATTCTCAGTTCATTTAAAAAAAAACCCTTCTTGGAGTAAAATAAGATTTCTTTAATAACAAATATTCCTAAACATTATTCACTTGAAAAGACTTGATTTCTTTTTTCTTGTATTTGGGAGGAAACTTCACCCATCCATCAAAAGATTAAAAAAATCCTAAAATGTGTGAAATGTTCCCTAAGGATATGATATTCAAACATAACTTTTCAGTTGTGTCTCTTCAATCACTGATATGATCTTTAACCTACATTCACTACTTAAATTATATTTCCAGTTGTAAGAGAAAATGTTCATAGTAAAGCCAAAAAGGAAACCCTAGCTACAATACCCTTCCTACCCTATACATGCAAAATATTATGGATGTAAAATCAAATAATCGTTCAGGTTCCGGGTCAAGTCGTGTCAGGTCAAATCAAATTAGATACGAGTTATATCAGGTCGATTTAATGGTTTGACTTAGATCAGGTCGCGTTCGGGTTAACTCAAATTCAAGTCATTATCAGGTTGATTTCAAAACATATTGAGTTCGGGTTCGGGTCGGGTTAATTTCAAGTCGGGTAATTTTCAGTTCAGGCTAAAACAGTTTGGATCTGAATCAGTTAATTCAAGTTTGGAATGGACTTCAGATCGGGCCACGTTCAGGTCGGGTCACGTCATTGACGTATAAAATTCAGGTCGGAAAATATCGATTTCGGTTAAAGTTCAAGTTGGGTCTTACCGTGTACAAATAGACTTCGTATGGTAATTGTCGGTAAATTTCAGATAAAAATAAAATTTTAGGGATTAATATGAACTAAAATATCCTTTAGGATGCCGAAATATGTTACAATTTTTAAATATATATATATATAATTACGACAAAATTGAATTAAAGTAAAATATAAAAGTGAATGTTAAGACTAAAATGAAAAAATTTAAACAAGTGAGGACCTAAAAAGTAATTAATCACTAAACAAAAAAATTAGGAGGCAAATATCGAATGGACAATTAATTATTAAATTAAATTTAAAAAAATTCCATTTGAATTTTGGAGGGAAAGAACCACCAATTATTTTTTCATGATTTTAATTAAAGTGAAACTGTAGGAGGGAAAGTTTTCCACCCGTGTGGGTTTTTAAGTTAGGATAAATTATTTTTTAGCCCTTCCAACTTTAGATGTTTTTCATTTAAGTTCCAAAATTTCACTTTTAGGTTTTAATTTAATTCAATTGAGTCCTAATTTAAATTAATTTAATTAAAATTTTACATTTAATTTTAGAATTCTTTTAATTATGTATGTAATTTATGCTTCTAAGTTTTAATTTAGCTCAATTAGATTCTAAGTTTAACAAGTTAATTCAATTCGAACATTATTATTATACCATATAAATTTTGATTTAATACAATTAGACACAAAATTTTGATTTGGATGTAAATATGTAATTGTACACATGAAAGTTGAAACTTTAATTTAGTTCAATTGTACACGTGAAGCTTTGATCTAAATATTTAATTAAATTCAAATGCATAAATTAGCAAGTTGAATCGAAATTAACCTCGTAAATCAATAACCCTATACTAAACCATAAGCCATTAATACTAAACCCAAAGCCATAAACCTTAAGGAATCGAAATTAATCTCATAAAGCAATAACCATAAGCTAAATCATAAACCATTGATACTAAACCCTAAACTTTAAGGAATCCAAATTAATCACATAAACCAATAACCCTAAACTAAACAATAAACTAAACCATAAATCTTAAAGAATCAAAATTAATCTTATAAACCAATAACACTAAACTAAACCATAAACTGTTAATATTAAACCATAAATTATAAAGCTTAAGGAATTATGTTGACAACATTTAGATATTTAATAAAACTTTTAAATATTTTTATATACTATAATTTATAAATATAAAAATAAATATATTAATTTAATGATCATAGTTAATCATGTACCTTAAATTGTGAAGATGTATTTTGTCACACTATAATATAATAAATTCATAATCTCATAAATTCATCAATTGTAACTTATTAGTTATTACAAGTCAGATAAATACCAAGTCAGGTAAATATCAGATCAGTTCAATAACAAGTCAAGTCATTTACAGGTTGAGTCAATTACAGGTCAGATTGATAACAGGTCAGGTAATATCAGTTATTTACCAGGTTAATCGCGGGTTCAAGTTCATATCAGGTCGGATGCAGGTCGAGTTCAGTTATCACATTATCAGGTTGAATTCGGATTTAGGTCGTTCTCAGGTCGGGTTCAGATGTAAAAGTTCTAGGTCCAACTCGGGTTTAGGTCAACACCAGTTCAGACTCGAATCGATTTCGGATCACCACCACCTCGAGTCACAAGCAATTCTGACTCAAATCAGTTTCAGTCAATTTTGCAGGTCGGGTCAGCTTTTTACATCCATAAAAAGTACCAGCCTTTTTAACCTACACACACTCTCTCTCTCTCTATATATATATATATATATAATGGTTTTTAAGTTTTACACGTTTTTTGAATCGTTGGATGAGTGAAATGAATGATGAGATTAATAGTAGGATATGTGAAGATTATCATTTAAGGAAAAAAGTAAGGAGTTAATCTCAACCATCCATTTCACCCATCTAAGAATCTAAACAATGTATAAAACTCCGAGTAGTACGTTGTGTAAGTGGATCCTAACCCGTATTAGTGAACTCAAAGAGTGAACACTGAACACAATGGTAAAAGGTGATGGGTTTCACTTAGGTGACCCGAGTTCGAGCATATTAGTCTGTAGATGTGCGTGAGTTTATTTAGATTGGAACGTTCAAAAATTTAGAGACTAATTTAGAATGGGCGCCATAGCTTGAGGATAAAATTGAAACATTCAAAAGTTTAAGGACTAATTTAAAATGAAGGTAATAATTTGAAAGAAAAAAAGTATAGTACAATTAACTCTTTAAAAATACAAACAATGATTTAAATCTAACTAATTATTCGATTTTTATATCTTGAATCTCGTACATTTAAAATGAACTCTCCTTTTGTTGATTGAGTTTAGTTCAACTAGCATATTGCTGATACAATATACAAGAAAAAGTGAGATGAATATGTTTAAGTGTTCAATATCTTCAAATTTATGAATAGAAAATAATCTAAATAATAGATACATTGCATCAAATTGAATGTTTTTAAAAATAACTCCCTGATCCTTCCTATAAACTTTTTATGCGTTCTAACCTTTGTAATTTACTCGTGTTGAACATATATCTCACTAAATAATCAAGGGCGAAATATAATAGAGATCAGTGAGGTCATGACCCCACAAAAAATAATAAAAAATTATACGATAAAATTGTTCTTTAACCCTTTAAAATTTATATAACTAATTATTGATAATTCTCTAATTTCAAGAAATTGAAACTTCAATGTATAGACTCTAAGGTATATTTGTTGAAGATCTATTTGCCATTTAATCAATCCCTTACCCTCCTCAATCACTCGAGAATTATATTTGTGTTATTTTGTTATTATTGAGTCTTAATTTTAATTGATATTAGTGTTGTTGTAATACTTAAAAGAATATGGTTTAAGTATGTTTAAGTGTACAATCACTTTTGATTTAATTAGTTTAAAGAATATGTCTAGTTTAAACACTTCAAAATATTAAACTATAAAAAGTACAAGTGGTGATAACCGTTATGTTTTATATAATTATTGATATGCAACTTATTAGCTAACTAATTTAGATCATGTATCGTAAAAGTCTATTACGAGACCGATCTTTTCAACCTTATTTATTCGATTCAGATGATTAAGATTTCAATCTCTAATTTTAAAAGATTCATATTTCATCTTATTAGATCAACCGATGAATCTCCTCAGTTAAACTTTGAATCAATGCTATTTTCCAGAATCGACGTAACAAAAGGAGCATCGCCACTTGTTTCCTTTTGTTTTCTATATAAATTATGTACGTTCGTCTCTTTAACCCACATTCACTCATTAGTTTATGTTTTAAACTAAAGATTAGAAGATAGAGGGAATTCCCTATATGTAACTATTTCCCTGCATGGTTTTCAACAATGCGTCTTGTCAATACATGATACCCACCACTTTTATTGTCTTATCGTATGTTTGGTTAATCGAGATGAAAAATATTATGTTATTTTTATTCGGTTTATTTCATTAAACGTAATATTAAGATATTTGATCAAGGAATTAAGATTATCTAACATCACGTTTTATTAAATTGTCTTTGTAATAGAATTTGTTTTAAACCTACATATATAAATTTAAGATTATTATAATCATACATTGGTAGTGAAAAAATAGTTCACAAGCGAGTTTTAATATTGTCACATGTTTAATTTAGGGTTTGAATTTTAGAACTTAGAGTTTAGGAATTAAAATTTAGGGTCATTTAAATATGTTAGATAATAATTATTTAATACATTACAAGTGAAAAAAGAAACACTTAATGTCATTTGAATACTGCTTGTTGAATTATATTTTCCCTTTGGTAGTAATAAGGAATAAATATTTGATCGAGTCGAGTTAAATTCTTTTGTATTAGTCGGATTGACGAGTCTTATTTATCACCAAGATTTATTTGAAATTTTTTAGTCGAGTTTTTTGAATTTCTGTTAAAATTTAGTTGTAAATATTTATAATGTTAAGGTATTGATTGGTTCTAATTTAAACGACTTTCTATAACCATATACGATACATATATATTTCTTTGAACAATTATATAATATGTTTATAATACTATTTTTGAACAATTTCTACCTAGAGAGGAAGAAGAAGAATTTACTCATAATAGGTCCTGAACCCACAATTTAGGAGAATAAGGATGTCAACTAAAAGCTTTAACCACGTGCTCTAGAGATTGTTTACATTTATAATACTATTTTTAAAAGAAGGGATTTTGAGTTGGGGGGTAATGATGAGAGTATAAAGGAGTTGGTAACTTGACGGAAAGAAAATATTTGTAAAGAATTATAGTAAGAGGATTAAATTGAATAAAATATAAAATTGAGAAACTAAATTGCAAAAAAGATGTTCATTCAAATTTTCGAGTTATATTTTATAACTCAAGCTTTATTTGAATATTTTTTAAATTGAGTCAAGTTTATAAAATTTGACTCATTTCAAATCGATTCGAATTTATAATATTCGAATCAAATCTTAATAGTTCTTTCAAATCGAGTTTTACTCGCACCTAATAAGAATTAAATAAAAACATTAATAACAAAACTAAAATATTTATTGTAATATTTTACTATTTGAAACTACAAAAATAATTTTAACTTATATAGTAAATTATTACTTTCTACAATTTAATACATCTCATTTTTACATAATTTTTAATGTATTTTGGAATACAAATTTAAATCCAAATGTTCCCTTTCAAACTTATCAATATTACTAACACCTTTACACTTTCCATTGCACCTTTCTTTTTGTTTCCCCGCCTGAATTTAATGGCTATAATTGATTAAAACTTAAAAAGGGAAATTGTATAAAATTTCACGTTAGTCTTATAATGTAAGATAATCTTAACGAGAACTAGTATTAGAATTACATCTTAAATTCTGAAATCTTAATTCAATCCATTGTCGTTTCAAAAGAAGAGTAACATGAGCACCCGTTAAGAGTCCTTATTTTTTTTACATTTATAACTTTAGTAATTTTTTAAGTGACAATTTTGAGTTAATGGTTCTACCTTATTTTCAGTTGTTTTTAAGATGTTTTCTTAATAAAGCAAGGAAAAATATTTCATGCACTGGCGGTGGAAACTTTTAGTTTTCATAAGCGCCTTAATTTTAGGCTTTAGAGGCTTAGTTTAAGGTTTAGGGGTTTAGGTGTAGGGATAGTGGTTAGAATTTAGGGTTATAATTTAGGGTTTAGGGGTTAGAGTTTAGTTTGTAGGGTAATATAGTGATGATTTAGATTTTTGGGGTTTAGTTTTTAGGGGTTTAGGTGTAGGGATAGTGGTTAGAATTTAGGGATAGTGGTTAGAATTTAGGGTTTAGGGTTATAATTTAGGGTTTAGGGTTAGGGTTTAGTTTGTAGGGTAATATGGTGAGGATTTAGATTTTAATCTATAAACCCTAAATTATAACCCTAAATTGTAAATTTCAACCACGATTCCTAAATTCAAAACTCATACACCTAAACCCCTAAATCATACACCCTAAACTAAATTCCTAAACCCTAAAACTAAGGCGCTTGTAAAAACTTTTAGTTTCCACCACCAATGCATCAAATAATTACCCATAAAACAATGAAAATAATGAATTTGACAAAGTTTAATCATGTTGCTACGATATATTAATGAAATACTAAATTAACTGTTTAAAGTAAGGGTAATTATACCATGCACAAGCGGTGAAAATATTTTGTTTCTATAAGCGTCCTAATTTTAGGGGTTAGGAATTTAGTTTAGGGTTTATAGTTTAGGGATTTAGGTTTATGTGCTTAGAATTTAAGGAATATGGTTTGAATTTAGAGTTTAGGGTTTGAATTTAGGGGTTATAGGTAAAAACCTAAATCTCTACCATATTACCCTAAAACCTAAACCCTAACCTCTAAACCCTAACACTAAACCCTAAATTCAAAGCACAATCACTAAATTCTAAACCCCTAAACCTAAACCCTAAATTAAATCTCTAATCCCTAAAATTAAGTTGCTTGTAAAAATAAAATGTTTCTACCGCCGGTGCATCATATATTTTCCCTTAAAGTAAATATATTTTTTAATAGTTAAAGTAAATACATATACTTTTGTTATACAGGGCTATTTTTTAATTTTCGCTTAGGGCTCTAAAAATATCCGAGACAACTCTAACTCTATTAGTAATATGAGAATTCGATATCGAAGAAATGTGCGAATCAAACATGATGATCCTGTACCAAAATTCATATAAGATTTCATTTTCACTGCATTTTGGGAGCCAGCTTGGCAGATGAACCAGGAGAAAGAAACAAATAAAAAAAAGAAAGATGGTTACTTGAGCTACCTGCAATTATACTTTCTTTTTAGTAGTAATTTACTTTGAAGATTCCAACTTTTCAACATCAAATCAATTAGTATTTTATATAGTTTTTTTTTACACAAATTGGCTGCTGCATTACATTATATCAGCAATAAATTAGGCCACACTCATGGGTAGTGCATGCAGCATATGTTGTCTCTCAGTTATATTATTAACTCAGGAATCAAGCAATTAAAACCATTTAAATACCATATCATTATATACATATATACATATACATATACATAATTTCAGTCGCATATCTTTTATATTCGACAGTCACATAAATCTTAACTATATTCAATAAACTCTAGAACTTGTTTAAGGGACATTAAATCTGTATCACTTGATCTAGACATACATTGATATATAGATATATAGATAAATTGATTCTTGTCCCAAATGAGAGTTGTGGTGTAAAGGAAGAGTTAACAACGAAAATTTTTCATTTTTTTTCTCTCCAAAGAATAGGAAAAAATACTGACAAGTTGACATATGAGGTAACAGATGCCAACATTCAACACATCAACCATATGGCCTGACATGTCAACAATAGTTTTTTTTGTTATTTTTTATTTGAACAAAGGTATTATGTCGATAATAATAACTAAACCCTTCACCGTAAGTATTTTCACTAAAAGATAAACGGCTGGTCATGAAATGTACAGTTTAATTCAACCCTTAGAGTTGATATTCAATAAACTTAGAGTTTGAATCCAATCCTTGTGCTCTTAGATTTCAAAGAATAGTTTTGATTATTGAACACTACAGCTAGAACCCAGTAGACCAAATATTGATGACAGCAAGAAGATGATAACAAAGCTGTAGTGCATATATATATATATGGGTTAAGATCCACTTACACTATATAAATTTTAATTAGTTTTACATTAATCTATTATCAGTGCATATATATATATGGGTTATGATCCACTTACACTATATAAATCTCAACTAGTTTTACATTAATCTATGATCATTGAATGAGTGAAATGAATGGATGAGATTAGAAGTAGGATCCACTCCTTACTTTTTTTCCAAGTGATAATTTTTATATATCTTACTTCTAATCTCATCCATACATTTCACCCATCTAATAGCCATGAATTAATGTAAAACTAATTGAATTTTGCATAGTATAACTAAATCACATCCCTATATATATATATATATATATATATAGTTAAATGGTGGGTCTGCAACTCTGCAAAATCAAATAGTAGTTGTTGTTTTTATTAGCCAGTTAAAACTCAAAACTTAAGGTTTTCAACTTTCAAGCAATGATAATAACCTTGAAAAAATGGAGGACTTAATTACTATGTGCTTGATACTTATGGTGTTCCCCATGAATATAAACAATCAAACCTTTTTCATGGTGGGACTGGGAATTTAAGCAACCAAATATCATAGTGGCAAACAGGCAAAAGGAAAGAGAAAACAAAAGGCCACATGCTTTTCTCTGCCATCTTTTTCACATATGAAATCGCAGAAAATGGAGAAAATATGTATGTACGTGTAATACTCTAATTTTACCTGAATATATACATATATATAAATAATATTTTTTTCTCTTAAATAAATAAATAAAATAAAATAATAGATAAATAATAATAATATAAACCCTTAAATAAATAAAACAGTTTATATATAATCTATAAATGTTCAAGTTACATATAAAAATACCGAAGCTCATTACAATAACAAGTCCAAATCAGTACAATTGTTTACAATCTGTTTCTAGCTATATTCAGCTTATTCCCGCTCATTTTTGCCCAACAAACACAATTCAATCTGATAATCCAGTTTTTTCCGCCCAAACCGCCACGTGTCAAGCTCTCATTTGTCAAAATTAGATGATATAGATATGTGTTTTTTCAATATTAACTTGATACAGTTGTCGATGACATCATCAAAATGATGTCATCCATGACATCACAGTGGTCAACCCCTATAAATAGCATGAAAGAGAGTGTTAGATCATTAATCACCCACTAGTAACTACCATTAATAAACTATAATAATAAATATAATAATAAAAGAGGAGAGAGATTACTTCAGGAAGAGAACCGCTTTGGAGAAGTCGAAATGACGTTAAGTAGCAAAAAAGTCATCGGAGAAGACAATCGGACATCACTGGAGACGCCGCGCACGTCACCGGAAGGTATATCCTTCCTTAACCTTTCATTTTCCTGCAAAAATATAAAAAGAGGTTAGATTATAGTAGAAAATGAGGAGAGAGAGGGGCTCGGTGAGAAATGAGGCTTGAAGCTTAAATTTGAGCTTTTATAGCCTCTTCTAAACGGCACCGTTTTGGTGCCGAATTTGGGAGGCCCACGCATTTCAAAGTGAATCAAATAGAAGATCCGCGCATCCTCTATCCGGATCTTCATCCTTTTGGCCTCAAATTTTGTAATTCCTTCCATTTGATCCTCTTCTTAATAAAATTCAAAAGTTTTAATTATTTTCAATTCAATCTTTTACGGTCTTTATTAATTATTTAATTTAATTGTTTTAATTAATGTTTGATTGATGCATGGTTTTAAATATAACATATAGTATATTGTTAGACAATTAAATTCACTTTGATATAATTGTTTAGAACCTTAGTCTTTAGTTTCTTTAATTAGAACTAAAAATTAAAATAGGAGAGATAATTGTAGAAAATAAATGAGTATTGAAAGAGAAGCTTTGAAGTTCTAAGTTAGATAGTGTCTCATTGCAATGAGATGTTATGCAAGGGAACTTTTAAGTAGAACATTTGATACCCATTTAAACCTAGAAAATGATAATTAACCTAGTTAATTAAGTTAAAGTCTTAATTAGGACTAGTACCTAAATAATGAGATTTATTAATTAAATTAGAAATATTATTTAATTTAGGATTTTAATATGAATAATGCTCAAGCAATTGGGTGTTATCTCATAAATAACCAAAATTTAATAATATTCATAGTTTGTAAACAATCCAATTAATTAGAACTTTTTAAAGTTAAAACTTAAAATAAACAAGACAATAACCGGTCATACATTAAAACTTTTTATGTTGGGTTAAATATGAATCGAAGTGTCCTAAAGTAACTGGGCGCTTCAAATCTCATATTCGAATAAAAATATATTTCCTTATAAAAGGATATCTCCATTTGGAATTTAAATCCGGTTAATAATTAAGGGTTAAATTAAATTCAAATTATTATTCAAAATACAAAAATGTCACGTAAAATTAAAATGTACTAATAACGGGTGTTTGTGGGATGTTAATCTACGTATGTATGAGAAGTTGAGGTTTATCGAAGAAAGGAAGAATTTTAATTTTCCGTAAATGGGACCATTCAGTATATTTCCATTATACCAAAAATTTGTTAGGATGTACAAGAATTGAAACTTGTATGCTTTTTTTTTTCCTGCATAATGGGTATCAATCAAATCATGAAAGAATTCATAAACAAATGATTCAAAGAAAAGATATTATTATTTTTTCAAATTTAGTTTATTCTTTTTCTTGTTTTCAGTAATATTCTGTTAGAGTATTTACTTTATTTTATTTTATTTTATTTTGGCCACTGCCCACGAGGCATAGATTCTCTCTATATTGTTGCAAATCTCTATGAAGGGATGTATGTTGGTGCTCTGCTCTACTTAGATCTGTTTGCCATTGAAAAAGATATATACATACATATATATATATATATTTGCATTTGTAATTGTCTTTTAACCCCTTCCTTTACAAGGATGCTCTTCTCCTTTTTGAGTTTTCTAGGCAATTTAGGCTCAATGTTGTAGCCAGTTGTACCAGTTTTTTTATTCCATTATTTATCACACCTTCCTATTTGCTTATAAATAGGCAACAGCCTTCTGGTTTTTCTTCATTGTATCACCTCTTCTCAGTTCTTTACAAAATCATGAGCTATTCACATTATACCATGGGTTCTGGTTAGTTGCTCTCTCTATGTGTACTCCTTTTACTCGTTTCGTGTTGTCGAATTTCCAATTGTTTCCATTGATTCATATGGTTTCAAGTAATGTTTTTTTTAATGATATTGTAGGTAGTAGAACTGCTAGAAGGACATTTGAATTTGGAAGGACTTACGTTGTTAGACCAAAAGGGAAACACCAGGCTACTATAGTGTGGCTTCATGGCCTTGGTGACAATGGCTCAAGGTTTTTTTGTTATGTTGCATGTTAGGTTTTTGTTATATTGCCTGAATTGATATTGGGAAACTTTTAGTATGAAAGTTAACCAATAAGTTGTTGGTTGAGACGGTAGCACCCTCGATCCAATAAGGACGAGAATGCAACTTCGAATTTCGAACAAGTCCAATGTGATTTGGAACTCAGTGATCCAACACCAAAACAAGTTTTAGTATGAAAAATTGTATGCATGTAGTAGAACCAAGCTGTTGAATCACTGTTTCACTGAATTTGGAAAAATTTTCACTATTCCTCATGGTAACTCAATTACCCTTTTACTGTTCTATGGATTTATTCTTATCCCAAACTGATAAAATTCATGTATTAGAAGGTCCACATCATACTATTGGTTTTAATTTTTACTGTTCGAGTTGTATTCTATTGAATTTACTGTGAATTGGAATAAGTTATATGGAGAAAGCAGTTGAAAGTATAAATATAAATTCCTTCTTTTTTGTCTCGTGTTGTTAAGCTTAATTTGGAAGGCTTAAATGTCAAAAATAGTATATTCCATGTTCAAAGATAATGGACCACAAGTTAACTTGTTTTTTTCTGCCAACTTGAGAAAAGGATATTCATTGAGAAGGGACAAATGTTTGATTCAAGGTAAAGTGATAGACATATAATTCGAATATGAATATCAAATATGATTTTCTAAATATATATTAAAAAAAGTTTAAAGGACATATACTCATGTTTGAGACTCATAATCTGTATTCACACATTTATTCCTATTTTGTTGCAGTTGGTCCCAGCTCTTGGAAAGTCTTCCTCTTCCAAATGTAAGGATGTCCTCATACATTACTTTGAACTAATTCTATTGTTTCCGATGTACATATTGATTTAGCTTTCAATAGTTCAAATCTTTATTTCTATGGAGTATATGTTTCAGATAAAATGGATTTGTCCGACTGCTCCAACTCGCCCTGTGGCTTTACTTGGGGGATTTCCTTGCACTGCATGTAAGAAATGTTTTTGGTTTAATTTTATCTTGTTCTTATTCAGACTCGAGTGTGAGTGTTGGATACGAGTATGTGTCGTATGGTCGGTTTTTTCCAAGTTTTTCCATGCACTAAGAGATCACATCTTCATAGCCATCTGCTGGACACATATGTTAGACACAGATATTTCAAGTATGTGTTTGACAGGGATAAAAATCATCGGTCTTTTTTCGGTGCCTCTTTCTATGACCAACCCTAAAAATATTAAAAAATTAAATTCCAAGCCCTAACCCTAAATTTTAAATCCCAAACCCTACATCCAATACCCTACAAAATATACCCTACCCTAAATTTCTTGAACTCTAACCACAATCCCTAACCTTAAACCCTAAACTTAATTTTTAATGTGAGGACATAAATAGGGGCGCCGAAAAAGGGCAGATGATTTCTATTCGTTTGACAGTGATAAATCATTTAAAATTGCTTGACATCAGGGTTTGATGCTGGTGAGTTATCAGAAGACGTTCCAGATGATTGGGAAGGTTTAGATGCTTCAGCAGCACATATTGCAAACTTTTTGTCAACCGAGCCACCTGATGGTATTCCAAAATCACTATGTCATTCTCTATATGTACCATTTTGTTAAATTTATAAAACATCAAGGTTATATATATATATATTGGTTTTGAAACTGGTGTCTGTTTCCTTTTGACAGTTAAGGTTGGTATTGGAGGCTTTAGTATGGGTGCTGCAATGGCCCTCTACTCTGCAACTGCGTGCGCTCTAGGAAGGTATGGAAATGGTAACCCATACCCCATTAACCTTAGGGCTGTGGTTGGGCTAAGTGGATGGCTTCCCTGTTCAAGGTATGGGATCTTATGTTACTCGGACTCAAGTGTCAATGTTGGATACGAATATGTTTCCAACATTGGTATGTTCAATTCGTCATCAAAAGCTGTTGGCTTTGCAGGGGATTAAGGAACAAAATACAAGTATCACATGAAGCTGCAAGGCGTGCCGCATCCTTGCCGATTTTGCTTAGCCATGGAACCTGTAATTATCTTTGTCAGCAAATTCTCTAGTAATTGTCCAAAACTCTAAAAATCAACCCACCAATGTGTCTTTTCTGTCTCTAGTTATATAATCTGCGTTATGTTACTTGGACTCGAATGTAAAAGCAGACATCGATATGTTCCAACATGAGTATTTTCAATTTTTCCCAAGACTTGTACTTGGAGGATGTCTCAAACACGAGCGTCGGACATGAGTATAGAGTAACATAGATGTTCTGAACATGGAAAGTCCGGCTTTGTCATATAGCTTTACAGTTCAATTCAGGCATAACTATGAACTTGTAGATGTTATATTCGAAATATACTTATAAAGATGTTATATGCATCATCTTATAATCTTATTGCAGGTGATGATGTTGTCCCCTACAAATTCGGAGAGAAATCTGCTCTTTCATTGAATACAGCAGGATTCTGGAATCTCACTTTCAAAAACTATGAAGGGTATTCATTTAAGCCTTTAAAATCTCATTGTCAAACCCTGAAACACATTAAGTTTTTTGGTTGATTTGGTTTGCAGGATTGGTCATTACACAGTCCCTAAAGAGATGGATGAGGTCTGCAATTGGCTTACGATGAGACTCGGGCTCGAGGGATCCCGTTGAACGTAACAAGAGCATCGGTTCTTAGTTCAAGCAATAACAACGGCGGATATGAACAAGTAGATAGTAGAAAAAATGGCATGTTGGGTATATGGTATAGTTGAAAATAAATTTGGGAAGGTTTTCTTACTAATTTTATATGCAGGATGTAGACTGTAATAGCTTAGTTTGTTGTACTTTCTTAGCATTTTAGTATTAGTTAATGAGATATAAGAAATTAGTAGCATCTGGCTTCTATCTTGTTTTCCTTATCAGCTTTCGCAACTAATCGGGTTTTGAGACTCCAAGTTGCCCTATGCACCGGGATTCGACTGTCATCCACAAGCAACTCGAGGCTTTGCCATTTGATGTTGGGACGATGGCCGAACCCGATGCATAGGTCTAAGCAAAGAGAAGATTTTAAACCGCTGATATCTTACATAGAAGCTTTACAATATGATGCAACAAAATAACACAAAGGCTAGTATTTGGTCAATTTGTTGATCAATTTCCTTCCCTTCCTCTTCCAACATCTCCGATCCAAAAACACCGATCGTGTCACTTGCATGTCGAACAATCTTGTTCACCCCTTCCCCGATGCCTCGCACAACTTTCCCCATTCCTCGGACTAACCCACCACCATCTCGCTCGACACTGCAAGCTGATGGTGGTAGCACAGCAGCAATGCTGGCCTGCTGCTGAGAAATCGACTGTGTCAATGCGCCAGTAACTGAGTTGCCGGCATAATCATCCTCCGTAAGCCAATGGTCTTCAACACTAGCTCGAGTGATGTTTGGATCAGATGAGGACGACATAATTTTCGCACCAAAAGATGACTAATATATAAACTGATCTCAGCTTCTCAATGTCTTTCAAAACTTCTACATGTATAGTACTTATAATACCAAAGCTACTTGGTTTTTACAGGTAGCCAGCTATGGATATTTTGTCCTTTGATAAGGCTGATTCCTTGCTGTGTTTTTATCGTTGTAAAGTGTACACTTCCATCTGTCCTGTAACGCTTAGTACTAAATTTCTAAACAATATGTATTTTTTTAATTTGAATAAAATATTTAAATCTTCACTCAACTTTGTTTCATGATCTATTTTAGTCATTGAACTTTAAAAACGATCAATTTACTCATTGAACTTTATACATTAACCTATTTTAAATAATTAAGTGTTATGACATGACATACGAAACCAAAACGACGTCGTTTTGAAAAATCCTAATTTACGTCAAAACGATGTCATTTTATATCTCTATAAAAACATTTTAAGGTGAATTAAAACCCTAGCCGTGTGTGAAGCTTCACCTTTTCTTTCTCGGATCTTCGACTTTGAATTAGGGTTCTCTGTTTCGATTGATTTGCAAAACAAGGAGGCCCCTGTTTCAATCATCGCCAAGTTGCAGAAAAGGTAACTGAATCCCTTATTTACAATCTGATTTCTCTTGGTATGGAAATTCAATTTGCTTTCAATCTGAAATTTCAGTTCTTATTAAATTTTTGTCTTGTTCCGTAATTTTAAACCTAAGTTCACTCTCCGTGTTAGGTTTACATTCGGCTATAGCTTCATGTTGACCCAGATTTCGATTTTTAAATACCCTACTAACTTGTACCCTAGTGATTTTCTATTGAAATTTAGAATTGAGTTGCTATAGGATTGGGAGGTCATGGTGGTGGGTTAAATATTTTGCCCCAGAAAGTTGGAATGTTTATTACTACGAGAACAGAAAAAAGTAAAGAAAGATGAAGAAGCTGCTGCAAAAGAAGAGCATCTAAAATATGAACAGACAAGGAAAAGAGATGTCAAATTCCAACTTGAGCAGCTTCGGACTGCTCGTGGTTTGGCTCCATTAAATAAATTTGGAGGTTCAGAAGCTGTTGTTGAATCCGAACCTAAATCTGGTCACATTAATCCCTTTGCAGGGATTAAGATTTTCGATCCCACTAAAGTTTCGAGGAAGGAACAAGGTGCTGAGAAAGATGGGTTCAAGAGGAAGAAATTGAAAAAAGAGAGGCGGCACACAAGGTTGTGGTGCCGGAGGATGAGAAGTATAGATTGGGTCATGAGATTGCCAGAAAGGGAGTTAGGTTGCCATGGTACTTGGAGAATCGAAATGTAGATGTTGAAGAGGGGAATGACAATGATAGGTCTGAAAGAGTGTAAAAGGATGAGGAAGGAAAATCGGGAAGAAGGCGATAGAAGGATGAGGGATTAAGATTTTTTTTTTATTTTAAATCTTACATGTTAACAAATATTAATAAAAAAATTCACGTTACAATTAAATATTAATAAAATAAATCATGTTATCGGACTATTAATGAAAAAAACGGAGAGTGATCAAAATAGGTCAATGTATAAAGTTGAATGAGTATATTGATTGTTTTAAAAGTTTAATGGCCAAAATAGATAATAGAGTAAATTTTAGTTATGATTTAGGGATTTTATGTTTTAATTTTTGGTTAAATTATGATTTTGGTCCCTCTATTATACTCAAAGTTAAGATTTAGTCTTTATAATTTAATTTAGCAAAATTTATCATTTACTTTCATGATTTCATTAGTTAATCCAAATAGTTGATACGTTAACTGTTATGGATGCCAACATCCCTTAAAGCAGTGGTTGAGGCTTCCCAAAGAACGAAACGTAAATTAAATTATAAAAACTAAATATCAAATTTGAACAATGTAGAGGACTAAAATCATAGTAATTCTTATAAATATTTAAAAAGTAGAGCTGAATCCAAGATGTGTAGGCCAACTGGCCGAGGATCATTCATGAATCCAAGTTTCTTCATATATTTGGATGTCTTATCCCCTATATCACAGTGTCTGATATTTTAAAATTAAAATAAGTCTAAACAGGGCCGAAGCTATATGTATACTGGTGTTTGGGTCTAATTGATTTTAGGTTCCTCCTAGTTTTTAAAACTAGACAAATTAATCCTTAACTCCTCCCAATTTTTTGGATTTAATTACTTTTGGCCCACTTAATTACGAAACTAGGAAAATTAAATCCTACCCCCAAGTTTTTGTGTCCAAATACATTTTAGATTCCTTTTAGTTTTGAAGCTAACCAAATTAAATCCTACCCCAAGTTTGGGCCCTATTGGGTGAGAATTGAGCTTCAAAGCCTTAAATAGTGACCAATTTGTGAATAAGGGAGAAATTAGGAGGTTTTATGTTGTAAGTTTACCCTTTTTCAAATAAAAGGTTGAAACTTATTTATGTTCCCTTGGCTTTCACGTGAAAAAAAATAGACAATGTAAGATTACCCGCTTTCTCTTCATCTTTCTTCTCTCACATACTCTTTTCTCCATTTCTTCTTTCAAACCTTGTTCCAACAACAAAGATCAAAGTTTTCCCTAATCATTTCTTCTACAAATGGATTTTTAAAGAAATTGAAGGTTTTAAGAGCTTCAACCCATTTATGTTATTACAAATTCGTAGTTGAATCTCCTCATGGTTGCTAATTCAAGCCTTGACTCATTTTCGTGTTGGTATGGCAAGGAAAGGTGGTTTTGGGGTTCCTCTAAGCTTGAGTCAAAGAAAGAAAGTGAAAGGGTTTAGCTTGGAAGCATGATTTTGAATTTTTAGCTAATTAGGTCAGTACATCTTTGACTTTTACGCTTCTTGAATATCATAAAGTGATTGCTTTGCTTAGTTTGTAGTTTAAGATTGCTAGCTTGGAGTTAAGGTAGCTTAGAGCCTTATTAATGGTAAATCACGGATTAAGTGTTAGCAAGGTGTAAAAATGGTAGTAAATCGCACTAAACAACTTCTATAAGATGTTGGATTGAGATTATGGGTTAAAAGTTACATTGTGGGGGCTTGAGAAGTAATTTTCCGAGCCTTGGAAGCCTTTTTAGGCTTCAGTATCGATACACGGGGAGCCGATATCGATACCATATGTTTTTACAGATGAACAAAGGCTTTATGTAAATTGCGTATCGATTCCCTTTGGGTGGGTATCGATACCCTTGTTTCGTTAAAATTCTAGTATCAAAGGTTGGTATTGATACCCAATAGGGATGTATCGATACCAGGTATCGATACCCAATGGGGGTGTATCGATACCCAACGGAGGTGTATCAATACTAGGTGTGTATCGATACCCAATGGAGGTGCATCGATACCCACTGTTCTATTTGCCTAAAAATGTCAACTTTTGCCCGGATGGCTAAAAAAATTATACTGTTCGATTCAATAGACCCCTAATGGCCTAAAATAAATTGTAAAACTGAGAAATCGAGTTTTAATCCTCACATATGAGAGTAACGTGAAGTAGCTTGTTAAATGATGACTCGACATAAATGTGATGGCTAGTGTTATGCCTTGGGGCAATTGTTGATGGCTTGGCTTGGTGCCATTTACCTCTTGGTAAGGTGTATCAATGCTCAGGGAGCATGTATTATGTTATGATTTTTGTAAAGGAATCCGGATGTTCTAGTGTCATTACTACGGTACTTATATAAGGGGATGTGTACTTCAAGCTGAGTGATCAAGTACATCTGACGTACCCACGAGCTGAGTGATCTGGATGCAGTTAAAAACCTAACCGTGGCTATGGTGATGCGGTAAAGTTTGTCGTTGTTTATCTAGGTTTTGTATTTAAAAACAAGAAATTGCATTTTTAGTGACATTAAAAATGGTCATAAAAACTATTAAATTTAGCCACTAAAATTTATAGTGACCATTTTTTGAGTCGTCACTAATAACTCTGTCACTATTATATTAGTGATAACTTTCATGCATTTCGTCACAATTAGTTATATTTTTTTATGACTACACTTTTGATAGAATGATTATTAATAGTGACTAAAATATAGACACTAATGTTAGTTTTTTTAGTGACAAACATTTTATCATAATACATATTTAAATATTGTCTGCAATATGTTGTCACTTTCAATAATAAAAAATTAGTTATATTTTTAGTTGTAATCATTCATTTTACTTAGGGTTTAAACTAATCACTTGCATTGTAGTCAACAAACTTTTAACCTTTCATAGGTCATTGAAATTTAATTAGAGATGTACACATTTAGATGTCAATTTTTAATAATTAAATACAATGCATGGCTTTAAGGAGGATCGAACTTGGAATTTTTAGGGGAGAGTCCAATACTTATCCACTAGGCTAGACAAGAATTTTAATATCATTTTAAAAGAAAAATAGTATATAGGTTAAATTATAATTGAAATTAATTTTATTTATTTTAAAATATGTATTAATTATAGCAGTTATTATTATAATAATAATTTAATTAATTTTTTATGGTTTCTTATACGAAATACATATGTTGAAGAAACTATTTAGATTTTTTTGAAGAAAAACTAAATTATGATGGAATATTTCTTTTAAATTTTTCACAAGATAAAATTTTTCTATCATATATTATGCTAAAATTACATATTAGTCTTTGTACTTTAATTTGGTCACTTTAAGTTTCTATACTTTTTAAATTTTGAAATTTCGATATTGACATGAATGGTAGGCTTTAAACATGTTATTAGCCTATTTGTTATACATAAGTTGCTTATTTAATTTTTGTTTTGATCATTTTTAGTCTTGTAATTTAGTCATATTGTCGGTGTCCTGTTAGGATTAGGATTGAAATTTTAGAATTTAAAAAATATAGGGACTAAAGTTGATCAAATAGAATGACTAAAACAACAATTTACACATAGTATAGAGACTAATAGAAATATTTTACCTTTTGACAAGCTAGTTTACGGTAACTTTAATTTTTTATAATTGTTATTATTACTATTATTATAAAAATAAATTTATTATTGTGACAATATCTAATTTATCATTATTTTTATTTTTTTATAGGTGACAAAATTTATCACAACAAAAAGTAAAATCTTAAGTGACAAGTAATTCATTGTCACAACAAATATCAAATAATAGTTATCACTTCATATATCGTCACTATCATGTATCAAAGTTTTAGTGACAATGAATTTTGTGTCACAGTTATAGACTTATAGTGAGAATTTGTTTGTGAAAAATGTAATCATCTCAATTATTACTATTACCGTGACCAAATAAAAATACATCGCAATTACTTATACTAATAGTGTCACACAAAAAAGTTGTCACAAAAGTTTAATATTTATGACAAAATTACTCTTAGTCACAATCAATTTTTCAATTAAAACCTATATTGTTGTTCTAAGTACACGTTTTTTTTTCTTCACTTTATACCCTAAACCTATTCTATTCCATTTTGGCCTTCAAATATACATGTCTTTTCCACTTTACACCCTAACATATGACTCAAGTATATATTTTGGCCCTAGACAAGAAAAAAAATTGGACAAATGAAAAACATGCCACATGATATCCTCATTCTTCTTCTTCTCCCATGGTGGTCGGGCCTTGTTGGAAATTTACATGTGATTGAAGGATTTCAAGGAAAATTTTGACAAATCCGAACGATTCACAGGCAATTAACGATCTGAGTAGGTTATAGTCAAGGTTTTAATTTGATTTAACAGTTAGATTTGTATAACATATTGTGTGTATGGTAAACATAAATCATATAATTTCATATTTTTTGGGATGTTTTTTAGAAATATAATGATAAATTTGGATCGATGAAGTGACCAAATAATTTTGATGTAAAGATCAGGTCAAGAAGAAGATGAAGCATAACAAGTTGGTCAGAACTTGGCTTTAATCACCGTTGAGCCAAGCTCAAGCTATTGAGCAAGTCAAAATCAAGTACTAAATATTTAAGGGTAAATTTCACATGCCATTTGAATTAGTAAGATTACAGATGGGTCTTCTTATTTTAAAAATATATAAATAAATCACTCAAATAATTGATTGTAATAAATCAGTCATTATTACGCTATAAATAAAACTGATGCCAACATTTTAGTTACGATAAGGTCATTTTACTTATTGATTGTAACGATCAAGTCACTCAATGGTAACTACAAAGTTAACATCGGTCACAACTCACACACTTAATAGCAAAGTACCATATTTGTTACAATCGATAAATAAATTGACTTGTTTATAACTTTTTAAAATACGATGACCCATTTGTAATCTTACTAATAATTAAATAATAAGGCGTAATTTATCCAATACTTAAATGAGAAGCTATTAAGTATAATCAAATATTTTTATTTTTAATTAATATCGAAAATCTTAATTTCATATCAAACTCAAACTCAGCCCAAACAACTAAGTTTGAAACTTTGGGGCTTAAACGTTGTAAAGGTGCTTAACTTATACTTTTTTTTAGTTTGGTGTCTAATTTTTTTCGGGCTATTTTGGTGTCTAACGTTTCATTCCGTAACTCAAATTAAGTTTTTCCATGACAAACGTTAAAAAAATTCCGTTATCCAATAAAAACACGATAGTTGCATATTTCTGGCATTTTCTTTAATTTTTATTTTTTTAAAAAAAATCAGAAAATCTTAATTTTATTAAAAAAAACTCAAAATCTTTCATTTCTCTAAAACCCCAAACCCTAAATCCCTAAATTTTCCCCTCCCACCACCGATCCAACTACTACCGGCTACCCTTGCCTTCGTCAGACCCCTACGACTAGAAACTCCATCATCTATGTCGAAGAACATCTAATGATGAAGAAAAAAGAGTCTGACTGGGCTTCTAACCAATGACTAAAATATATTGAGCGAAGAGATTACTTGGGTGTTTATTTATAAATTTAAATTTTGATATATTGATTTGGGTTTAATTGAAAGAAATTAGAACCTTGATGTTTTTTTAAGAAATTCACATTTTTTAAGAAATTTAAAAAATAAATTCGAACCGATGTATACGATATTTTTATTTATTTGTTTTGGAAATTAAATTTAAATTACGAAAAAAATATTAGACACTAAACAAAAAAAAGTATAAATTAAACATCTTTCTAACTGTTAAGCGAAACTTTAAGCATAGGAGTCTAGCTCGATTTTACTAGGTAAACAAGCCTAATCCAACACAATCAAGTGAGTTAGAACAATTTGATTTTTATCGGCTCAAATTATACCTTGCACATACATAACCGTTGTTAAAATCTAAAAAATTATTGAATTAATCGAATTGTGTGAGAAAATACGTTTTAAAATTATGATACATACGTTAAAACTTAAACCAAAACTAACAAAATATTATTGAGAAATCTATTAATTGTTGAGTGATTAAAAATGTTTATATTATTTTTTATAAATTTAAATTTTTGTATTTATCTTAAAAAATGTAAATATTTCCCTAATTAATCGAATATTGAGATTTTAGAAACAATATCGATTTACGAGGATATAAATAAAGGAAGAAGGGAAGAGGAATATCAAGTTGGTCGTAATCAATGCATGGAAACGTTTCCCGAGGCGAATAAAATCAGCCCACCCACTTCCTCTTCTTTACAGTTTGCACTTTGCTCTCTTCTTCCCTTTACCGTTCTTCAAGAGAATGGAATCCACATCTCTTCTTATTTATTCTCCCTGTCACGTCTCTTATTATTTCTTAATTAAATAGGAAAATAAAATATTTAAATTGCAATTATGAATGATTAGTGATAAAAAATGATATATTTTATTTAAATATTTTGAATTTAAATAATTTAATTGTAAATGTATTTAAATTTATTCGAATTTAAAACTGGACATATATACTCTTATATTTGAATATTATGAAAAAAACTGCAATTCTGGAGGATGGAATCCGATATCTATATTAATCAAAATTTTATTCCAACAGGATTCTTTAATCATTGCACCACAAGTATAAATTCGACCTGTAAAATATCAATAATAAAAAGAGTGTTAGTAGATATTAGAAAGAAAAGAAGTGAATTTAAGAGGAAACCAAATTGGAATAGTAAAGCATTAAAGCAGGTAGCCGGAGGGGAAACTAAAAGAAAAAGAAAAAGATGGTCAAAATGATAAACCTCGAACAACATGTTGTTCTTAAGTATCATCACCTTCAAACTCATCTTTATTGAAACTCACCATTTTGCTCTTCCTTTTTCCTCTCCCACTTTATTTTGTTTGTCATTTCTTTTCCATACATGAATTCATAATTAGTATTTTTTTTATGTTGATTTTAATATCATCGTATATTTATATCATGTTTATATTATTTTTTGTTACAAGATTAGTAATAAAATTAACTATACTAATCAAAGACAACATTTAACATAGTTCAATCATTTTGATTTCCTTTATGATATTAATAAACAATAATTTTTTTGATACACATGCTTTGTAAAAAAAGTACAAATGTACATATATTTATTGTCTAAATACTAAAATCTAAATCCATAACCCTAATCACAACATGTGTATTGAATATTTTTTCTACTAATAAATGTATTATAATTTTGATAAAAAATATTTTGATACACAAACTACAAAGTATTGATTTTAGAATTAGGGGTCCTATTTTTAGAGTTTATAGTATAAGATTATGGTTTGTAATTTAAATTTTAAGATTTAAGTTTAAAATAAACAAATTATATAAAATAAAATCTACACAACTTGTATAAAAAATATCTCTAAATTTTAACCATTATACTGATAAAATTACAAACACATCTCAATAACACGCTTAACCCACAAACTCATGGATGTTATTCCAGTGATAATGCGAATTTAACTAAATTCGATTGTCATTTTCTTCTTAATTCTAAATGATAAACCATGCTTTATTAGTAAACTTAATTGTTAAGTAATCCCTAACTATAAAACCACACCACTTAATATTTATCAATTCTAGACCAAAACTCAAATGCAAAAGGAGAACATGTTACAGATAAATAAAGCAACACTCTGTTACCATGCACTGCAAAAGTAAAAATGGTTTGGGTCTTATGTAAATTTAATGGAGAATTGCTTTAGCAAATTGGGTCTTTTAAAAAAAAAAAAAGGAGAATATTCAAATGTGTAAAAGCACTAACAATTTTCTCATATATGTGTGTTTGACTGTCATTGTTGTAGAATTTGAAAGGGACAATTAGTACAAAAAACAATTGATCTACTTAATTGATGTGGCCCTCCTTAGGTTTTAAATGTATTCAAGGAAATTCGGATTCGAACAGCTTGTTCACAAGGTGTGTGTTATCAAAGCACTAAGAAAAAAAATGAAGATATACTATTATAAAATCACATCAGATGTTAAAAAATGTCCATAACTTTCATTACATGGCAAGAAAATGATTTTTAGGTACGTAACCATCACATATCTCTATTTCTCCTAATTTATTTCTTTATCAACATCGAAAATTTTCAGACCGAATTTAAATACAATTCGAATCACAAACTCTAATAATGAGATGAGGAGGAGGGTCTCAAAGGCAAATGGCCAAAGAGCCTTTTGTCTAATTTTCATGGTTACAGCACTTGATTGAACAAATTTATTTTATATCAGCCTTGTTGTGTTTATAGACTAACAGGATCTCCTGTTTGCTTTTGTGCTGGATCCTTATATGCCGGGCTGCTGGTAGGGGTGGCAAAATATCATAAAATTTTTAATAAATCAAGTTGAGTCAAGAAATTTTAAATAAAATTAGAGTTAGAGGTTAAAGTATTGAATAAATTTAAAATCGAACCGTTTGAGTATATATATATAAAAATTAAGTTCGGATAGAGTTAGAAAAAACTGTTCAAATACTAAAAATCTGGCTTGACTTGTTAATCTATACCGATTCAATTCGTAATAATATTATGAAATTAACCCTAATTATATTCGAATTTCAAATATTGATTCTTTAAAACCTTTACTATCTCACCTAAGTCCGGTGATTAAATCTCACTTGACACGAGTCCCTGTAAGTTCGATCATTAAACAATTCATACCCTCTTTTATCTCCAGATTTACCAACAAACTATATGTATATATAAAATCCCAAAACCCTAGAAAGAAAACCGAATCATTTGTTCAAAATTTCGAAATTTTCTGGTCTTTGGAATCATAGCCAGAATTTCCCTTTATCTCTTTTAGATTTTCTTTTTCTGTGAAGAACACGAGAAAGTACGTATGCAGTCCTCCATATATTCCTTTTTCTGTGCTCAAAGTGTTGTATATAAAGAGCCACTCATTCAGTCATTTTCCTTCAACTTCGCCCTCTTTGATTATATCATTTTGGTTTAGCAGAAATTAAGGTTTGTTTTCTTTGTAATTTTATACTTTGAATCTTCAATGTTTTTTTTTTTTTTTGTTGACATTGTGTTTGTGTTTTTGTTTTTTGTAAGAAAACATGAGCAGGCCAGGAGATTGGAACTGCAGGTCATGCCAGCACTTGAACTTCCAGAGGAGGGACAACTGCCAACGTTGCGGGGAATCCCGGTCCGGCGACCACTTTGGTGGATACGGTGTTCACGGCGGGTCGATGTTTGGGTTCACCGCGGCTGCCGGCTCGGATGTTCGGCCCGGTGATTGGTACTGCAACGCTGGGAACTGTGGCACTCACAATTTCGCCAGCCGGTCTACTTGCTTCAATTGCGGCACGTGCAAGGACGAGTCCGCCGGAGGTTTCGACTTCGATATTACTCGTTCTAGAGGATTCGGAGGAAACCGGTCCGGTTGGAAATCCGGGGACTGGTTATGCACGAGATCGGGTTGCAATGAACATAACTTCGCTAGCCGAATGGAATGTTTCAGGTGCAGTGCCCCAAGGGACTTCAGCAACAGAACTTCATATTAAAACACACGCTAAACGTACGATCCATTTTTGGGTACATTTCTTTTACCATATTCATATTCACCTATACGGTATAAAATTATTTAATTTTATGTGGTATTATTATTATTATTAAAATTAATATTATTTATTTGACTTGAAATTGTAGGTGTTTCAAGGCAGTTTAAGAGAGACTACAAGTAATGAGAGGAATTGACTGCCTTTGGGATGTGCCAAATGGGAATTGTCCCTTTGCATTTTGTACTCCTTTTTGGTCATGATTTATGCTTTTTAATTCTTATGTTAGAGAGTTTATTTATTATATTTTTGTAATGTTGCTTTGGCTTTTTCTTAAAAGAAGATGATTCTCTTCACTCTTTTCTCTTTTTTTTCCCATTGAAATCAGAAATTTAAAATAATAATTTAAAAAGTGATAAAGTAAGTAATTTACAACTTTACTTCATGAGATAAATAACCAGTTTTTATGTTAAAATGATAAAAGTAAATAATTAATACTAAAAATTAATAAACTTTATTAGAGCATCACTCTTTTTTTTCTTCGTATAAAATTATAAATTTATCCCTTATAATATTATAATTATAAGACTAGTTTTAGTACTTTTTCATACTTTTATATAATCTTCAAATAAAAACGACTGAAAATAATTACTAGAAAATTAAACTAAAAACTAATGGATTTATATACTTAAAAATTGAAAAATTAAAATATCTAAACTAGTTATATAAACATGACTAATATTAACATTTAGTAAATCACTAGATAATACGATTATATGTAAGATTATTACAAAATAATTAAAATAGTGACTGCAAGATAATAATTAATGTGTATAATTTTACAATTATTAATTCCTATATCCACTTTAATTTAAGGGTAAAGTTCACAAATGATCACTAAACTTTGATTAATTATTCAATTTGGTAACCAAACTTTCAATTGCTTCAACGTTACCATTAAATTTTTAGTTTTATTTCAATTTGTCCACTGACCTGTTAACAACCATTAAAAGAGTAATGTAACTGTTGAAATATTTTGTGTAATAACACATTTAGTCCTCCACGTTTACAAATTCAAATAATTTAGTCTAATTCGAAATAAATAATAAATTTAATCCTCATATTTCAATTTGACCGTATTTTTAATTAGAGATAATTTAATATTTATTTTGATCCCTCAATTATAACTAATGTTCAAGCATGTGAGGTTGGTTTGTTAAAAAAAAGTATAAACCTAATACATGCCAACAATTTTTGGACAACAAAATCTAACAACTATGATCCAAATCTCGTTTTATTTAATTGCATGATCGTGTTAACCAAACATACCTTTTTATGCACAGAAGTTAGCTTGCTTGTTTGCTTAAACGAATTTTGGAACATGTCTTTATATAGTTGGTTTATACAATCATCTTTTAATGATAACATCTAATAAATTTAAAATTTGAATCATAATATCGCTAAAAATTTTAAGCCTCGAAAAACTTTGTACCAATCTTTGTTGTTGCATTTGATTCAACCAGACCTTCTTACATGAAGGGTAATCACATATATGTATTGGTGTTTCTTTTTCCAATATCTCTAATTATCTTTAACTGTTTTTTGTCTCATTGAAAATGTTAAGAGAGATTCATATTATCTAAAAATTGCAGGCATGTATTAGGTTTATAAATTAAAAGGGTAGGATGGAGCTGATAGACGATGATATAAGAAGAACAAATTAATTGAGATGTGGGCTACGAACATGGCTTTATAAGTAGGAAATTGTTGAAGACGATGATGATGAAAAAAAAAAGACCGAAGGTTTTTTAGTAATTTTATAACAAATTTCAGTTATATATATATATATCTTTAGAATTCAATTTCATGAGATGAATATGATCTATTCTTTACGAAATTTTAAAGGATGGATTGAGTATGGTTGGGATTGAGTTTGAGAGGGACAAGATAACGTTAGTTATAATTGAGGGATCAAAATAAAATATTAAATTATCTCTAATTAAAAATATGGTCAAATTGAAATAATGAGGGTTAAATTTATTATTTCTTTCGAATTAGGATTAAATTGTTTGAATTTGTAAATGTGGAGGACTAAATGTGTTATTATACAAAATATTTTAACATCCACATCACCATTTTAACGGTTGTTAACGAGTTAGTGGCTAAATTGAAACAAAACTAAAAGTTCAATGGTAACATTAAAGCAATTGAAAGTTTGGTTATCAAATTGAATAATTGATCAAAGTTTAATGATCATTTGTAAACTTTACAATTAAATTAAAGTGAAGGTAGAAATTATTATAGAAATAAAGTTTAATTATTTTTGAATTAAAAAATAAAACAAAATCTGAAAAAATAATATAAAAAAGATTTTATTCAAAAATGGATAATAACACTTTTAGTCTTTAAAATTTTAAAATTAATTAAAATAATTAATAGTATATTACAGTACATATAAATAATAGTACACTGAACTACATATAGTTTACCGTAGAATTGTCCTACGAATATATATAAATCTTACGCGCGCAAAAGTTTTCATGAAGCTAACATACAACTATTTTTTATAGAATAAAAACCACTTCAGTATCATTTACTGTTATGGAAATGCAACATGTCAAAAGTAAAATGGACAAAAAAAATAACACAATTTCTAAAAATATACATAATTTTGTTATCAATATTCAATAAAATCAATATTATAAAAATAATCGATCATAATTTTTTTCAAGAATTTGTATCAACAACACTAAAAATTATTACTCAATCAAGATGTTAGAAATATCATGCAAATCAATACCCAAAATCATTTAAACCAATAAAAAAATTAATATTGTGCAAAAATAGTGATCTATCAGAAGAAAACCCACAATCTTAATTTTCTACAGTTTAATCAACAAAAACTTGAAAAGAAAAAAAACAATTGTTACCGAACTACAGAAGACCACTCAAAAATCTTGAAAGATTATTTAAAACATTACTCGTGCAATTTATAAATTCTAAAAATACTTATAAAGATTTTTAATTTTGACAAAATCAATTGAGTAAAAATTTGAAATGTTCATTTGATACACGTTAAGAATCACGCCATCTATGATCTTATCCAATAACATTTTTTCATATTATTTTTTAAGGTAAATTTTCAACTCTTTCTTACATGTAACAAAGGAGTGAGTGATTATTTGAAAGTTACATTAAAATAGGTAAATATTATTGGATGGATCATAAATAACGTGGTGAGCCGGTCTATATAATATTTTTTTTTTACGAAGAGGGGTATGTTGCATGTTGAATGATTGATGGACCAACCAAAATGATGGGCCTTACTCAACGAACGGTCTAAATAGAAAAAATAATATTTATTTTAAGAGATTTAAATTCGAATAATTTTATTTGTAAGTGAAATATCTTATTAAAGAGTGGAAAAAAATATGAACATATATATATTTTTAAACATAACCAGAAACTTCATTCAAATAAAACAAACTACAAAAGGAGTTGTAAGTCAAGAGGGATGAAGAGGAACTAGTTGAGTGGACACAAATTGATTTTGGTCCTCTCTGCAACCCATCCCGTAACCAAGTTACATAAGCGGTGGACATAAAAAAAAAAAAAAACAATCATCAAAGTCAAGTTTGATATCTAAGAAGAGAAGTTTCCCAAAGAAAGACGATTAACCAACACTTCATTATCGAATTCAACGATTACTTTCTTAAAACTCGGTCGATGGGCTACCTCCATGCCCATTCGAACAGCAGTGGCTTCAGCAATGACAATTTTAGAGATACCTCCAACGATAATGTCGAATTCATCGCGGAAGACTGCAACAATTCCAGTAGCTTCAGAAATCCGATCAATAGAAGAATTACAATTGATTTTAATGAAATCAGGAGGAGGTGTACTCCAAGAAAGATGGTCGAAGCATGCTCTTATTCTTAGAAAAAGAAACTTTATTCGTACAAATTGCTTCCATTTTAAAATATAATTGTAATCATTAATTTTGTCTGGGTAAACTCGTTTTTATTTTTATTTTTGTACTAGTGAGCTTTTATATATATATTACTACTATCTAAAAAAAGTGTGTTATAAGCTTTGTTTAACTTTAACTAATTTATACTGTATGTATGTAATTTTTATTAAAACCCAAAAATTACTAAGTGATATATATCTATGTGTTGCCATCATATTATTGTTATAATTTATTATGCTAATTATCCAATTAAAAACCCCTAAATATTATTAGTATATCATATTATTTCTTTTATGCTATCTTATCATATTTATCATTACAGCTATTATATTATCTTATACTATATTACTATAATTAAACCAGAAAATATAATATATATATATATATATATAGACTAATCAATTTAGAATAAAAGCCCAAATTTATTTATAAACAGTCGATTTACATGTTTACATAAGCCCAAAAATAAAAAAATTAATTGAATACATTATCGACCTAGGGCCCAACTAGCTTAACCCTAATCTAAAAACCCTAATCCTCCCTTGCTTTCTTGTGCAGCCAAACTTGAGCCATCAGATTGGGAAGCAATCGACGGTCCAGATGCAACCGAGAGCCAACCGTTCAGCTTCCACACGGTTCTCCGTTTCCCCCACGCGCCGCACCCACGGTTCTCCGTTTCTCCCACGCGCCGCACACACGACTGCTCAGCTCCCAGGCCGCGCCGGCTCCTCGGCTCCCAAGCCACGCTGTCTCTTTTGGTCCCTTCTCAAACGGCCAAGCATATACAACAAAAAAAACCACAAAATCAGAGGCACGTGAATACATCCAAATTACATAGAGGCAACCAATCACTGTTTTTCATCTCTTTTTTATATATACAAATTCAATGTAATTCATGGTATATATAAAAACAAACCCTAATCAATTGAGACAGAGAATATTCAAGAATCAATAGAAATTTTTTTTTTCAGAGTTCTTCTTCTCTAGTTTTCCTCTTTTCGAATCAAAAAGCAAAGCAAGGCGATTCATTTTTTAAGCAATACAAAGAAAAGCATTCAGAGATATTGTTTTTTCTGCTTTATTTTGTTCGAATCAAAAATGGAGGAAAAAATAAACTTTACCCTCAGTCGTGGCGGTTTTCGGCGGCATGGGCCTCCGACTGACGATCCGAATGGTGAAGAGGGTCGTCCCGACGAGGAGAGCTGCTTAGTTTAGAACTATGCCGATCCAACGGTGAAATCTTCATATCGACGGTGAAGAACTCGGTACACTTAAGTGGTTACCCATCTCGGCTTATGACTTTTCCCGGTGGCCCGAGGCTCTAACGACGAATCCCAACGGTGAGAGCGTTCCGTCCGATGAGGAGAGTCACATATCTCAGAATCGCCTCGATTCAACGGCGAACGGAGGAGATCCGGCAAGAAGTCGAAAGGTTCGGACCCTTTTCTCGCAAAGCTCGGCTCGCTTTCTTGAAAAACCAATCCGATAAGGGGGAATGGGAGAACGAGGTGATTCTGTCGGCAGCCTCGCTTCGCCAAAAAATGCACCGAAGCAGTGGCGGCGAGTGAGAGAGGTGGCGGCGGCGGCTAGAGTTTCCATGGGAGAAAGTTCTCTTCATCTTTTGAAGAGGAAGAGACAAAAAGGGGGTAAAACCACTAACATCAGCAAATCTGCACGGGTGGGGTAACCTGAACCCAGACCCGAACACTGATCCGATCCAGCAGGGGGAAACTGACTCAACCCAATGATTGACTCGGTTCCAACCCAGATCAGTTTATGAGCCCAAACCAGTGGGCTTTAGTACCCTCTTTTCACTTTTGTTTTAGTATTAGTCCAATTTTGATGTTTTATGAGTTATTTATTTGCTATGGTATACATTCATGTCATGTAATATAATTCATACATATTTTTTTGTATATTCTTATATTTAGTTTGTGGTTTTGGTTTTGGTTTTGGTTGATGTTTTATGTGTATGTTTATAGTATATAGTTTGTATATCATATTATATTTGTAGTTTTATAAAGTTTATAATATAATATAATTTTAAAATATAATGTATATATATATATATATATAAACATAGTTTTACGAAGGATATAAAATACATATAGTTTTCTTTAAATACATAATATTTTTAGATTATAATATATGTAATTTTTTTAATATTATAATATATATAGTTTTTCTTCAAATATATAATATGGTTTTAAAGTATAATGTAATTTTGTAAAGTTTATAATATATATATATATTAGTATATAATATATATAGTTTTTTAGAGTTTATATATAATATAGTTTTTAAAGTTATTTAATATAGTTTTATAAAGTTTATAATTTCATAATATATAATATTTAGTTATATAGTTATAAAATATATTTATATTTACATGTCTAATTTGGGTAGTTTGGGCCTTGTTGTGTTTTGGGCTTAGGTTGTTATGTTTAGGTGGGCTAGGCCTTGTTTTGCTTAAAGGGCTTTGTTTTGCCTTGGGCTTGTTAGACTAGTTTTAAGCTAGAATTAGGCAAATTAATTCAATTAGTTTAAGATTGTGTGCTCGTCTCATAGAGGCACGATTTTTAAATTAATTGGATTAATTTAGATTTAGTCCTTTTAGAGCTTTGGTTAGATTAAGGTTCGAATTGATTTAGTGAATTTAAACTTACCCTTGGCTTATTAGGATAAGTGTTAAATTCATTAAATCAATTGACTACTCCATAATTACCTTTAAGATAAAATCGATATGGAGATTAGATTGGCATTTTATTGAAACATGATTAATTAACTTAATTTGTTTTAAATAGTATCCTTGGCTTATTGGAATACTAGTTTAAAACCGATCGAATTAATTATCATGTTGCAAGATAATTCATAATTTGTTAGGGTTTTCTAGTCTTAGGTTATTTAATTTAGGGTTAATACTAGATTCACTTAGTAATTAACTAGATCAGTAATTAGTTCTTTCGTAACTTGGGCCTTTTAGGTTAGGGCTTTGGTGGCCTTTTGTGTGTTTATCTTTAAACCTTTTGTTTGTCATCCCTATTAATTGTCATTCATGAGGCCCATATATTTTGAATCAATAAATTTAAATCCTGAAAAATGAGATTCTTATTAATTTCGGTATTTGTGTCGTAACAATCTGAGCTTAAAGGATGTTCACCAAATACTTAAATTAATCCTAATCGACCCAAGGTAAAATTAAAAGTCGATAAATCATTACATCATATCTTAACTGTTTGCACCATGCATAAAGGTGGCGTTCGAGATTCGAACCATAAATTAACACGGCAGTCAGACTTATATGATGTTAGTTTAATCTATGGTCTGATGTATCGTCAACCTTATTAATTAAATGTCTAATTAATTTGAACCCACCAATTTGATAAAGCTCATCTAATTAAAGTCAATTTTCAAATATGTTCACCAAATTAAATTCAATTTAAATTTTGACAATTTCCTTCGATTAAAAGCAACAAATATTTTGGTATCGATTTCTAGGCGTGAGGGGGTGCTAATCCTTCCCACACGTAACCAACTCCCAAACCCTTTCAAAATGAATCTCTGGTTTTGTGGTGTCCGGCCTACCTTATCCAAGTGGCCAATGGCGACTCCAAATTTTTATTGTTTTCAAAAGAATACGAATTTTCCAAAAACAATCCCCTTTAGAACCAAAATTTCAAAAAATATGGGGAGAACCAGTAGCTTCGAACTTTACAGGAAAAAGCCGTCGCTAAAATAATCAACTCAAGACTATTAACAAAAATCAAGTAAGTTAATTTTTGGACGGTGACTAATGTAGTGACGTTTTTGAAATTTCCTAGGTGTCCCCTGGCTTTTTATGAAAATATTTCATTTTGGGGGATTTCTTCTTTAAAAATCGTATTTTCAAAATAAGACTTGGAGTCACCGTCGGTCACTTGAATAAGGTAGACCGGACACCATAAAACCAGAGATTCGTTTAAAAAATAGGTTCGAGAGTTGGTTACGTAAGGGGAAAGATTAGCATCTCCACAACGCCCGAAATTGGTACCAAATCATACATTGCTTTTATATCGATTGAAATCATTGAAATTTAAATTGAATTTAATTAAATGTTCTCGATTGAATATGAACTTTAATTAAATGGGCTTTAACATTTGATGGGCTTGAATTAATTAATCATTTGATTAATAAGGGTGACTACACATTCGGACCATATATTATACCGACATCGAATAAAATCGACTGTCGTGTTAATTTATAGTTCGAATCAAGTACATCACCTTTATGCATGATGCAAACAATTAAGTATGATGATGTTATGACTTGTTTACTTTTACTCACTTTAAAATTTACCTTTAGACAATAAGAATTAATTCGAATATTTGGTCAATATCCATTCAGTCGAGATATTACGATACAAATATTCGAGTTAATAAGTACCTCATATTTATAATTAGAGTTAATTGACTATCAAAATGCCCATTGAAATATTAAGGCCGAATGAATGACAATTAAATGCATGTCGCATTAAGGCGTAAATTAAACACACAAGAGGTCCATTAAAGTTCTAACCTAAAAGGCCCAAATTATGAAAGATATAATTAATGGTCTATTATAATCTAAATTCTTCTAATATTAATCCTAATCCATTAAAACTTAGAAATCTAAAAAACCTAATATTTTTATGGAATTATCTTGAATCATAATAATTAATTTGATTTATTTTAAAATATCCCATTAAGTCAAGGATACTATTTAAAATAAATCGAATTAATAGTCATGTTTTTAGATTATACTAATTTAAACATTAATTTTATATCCTAAAATAATTAAAAAATAGAATAAATTTAACTAATTTAAAATATGCCCCACTAAGTCAAGGACAAATTTTAATTTAAATTAATTTGTTCAAGCCCCAAATTCTAACTAGGGTTTCAACTAATTTAAAAAGAACCTAAATTCATTTTAATTAATCTAAACACACGCCCTACTAAGCCAAGGGTATGTTTTAAATTTAATTAAAGCAAATTCTAAAAGGCTAGAACTATTCTAAAAACATGCAAGCAAACACGAAATTAAATCACATATCAAACAAAAAGGCACAAAATACTAATAAATAAATGAAATAAAATAACATACAAGAATAAAACTTAAATAAACAAAAAAGATTGCTAATAAGCTCATCAACATTTCATTAAACCATAAGAATGGATTACACAACAAATAAAAAGGGGAAAGAATATACCCCAAACCCAAGTATTTATGCTCGATCAACTAAATTCCACAGGTTGTTGTTGGGATCTCGGTGGGGAGTTGGATAAAGAGTTTTTTCTTTGTGGTTCGAATGGGTGTAGTGTTGGAATGATTCGGTGGCCCGAGTGAATGGTTAAAGGTGATGTAGAGGGGCAGTGTTGTTACCTGTGAAGAATGGTCGAGTGGGGTGGGTGGTTTGATGCAAGTTGTTGAGAAAAAATGGTGAATTGATTATGGAGCGTGATGGATGATTTTGGTTATGGAGGCAATGAGGGATATCAGAATCAATGGCTGTGTGTGGGTAAGATGATAAGTGTGAGGGGAAGAGTGGTGCTCGATTTTGGAATGGGTTATCAATGGTGGGGGTGAGTGAATGTTTGAGAGATAAAGCTTCTGGTGGCTAATGGTTGAGGCACGATGGTTATAGAAAAAATGGGGAAAAGTGGATCCCATCGTGACAGTGTGTATGGTATGATTTTAAAGATGATAAAAGGGAGATGCTGGTGGTAGGGGATAGGGTAATGACAACATAGAAGCATGGTGGTGGCATGCATAGGGTATGAGTGTAGGTGTTAAAGGTATGGGGTATAATAGGGAATGGCATGGGTTACCATCCCCTTTTGTCTCTCTCTTTTTTATATTATTTATATTATACATATTTGATTTTTTTGTAATAATAAATAATAATAAATATAATAATAGTAATACTTGGATAAAAACTAGTGCTTATAGCTACCCCTCTTTGCTCATTCTTGTGAAACGAGAATAGAGCAAAGATTATAAGCGTTAATTTTATCTTATTTCCTTCTCTGAAGATTTAGAGCTATGAGTTCTTCTCATTATGAACTTTTCACTTTTCTGCCAAAATTTGGAGTCTGAAATTGTTCTTCTCATTACGAAATTCTTCATCCCTTTACTAAAGTTGTTGATGCTTGACATTGTTCTTCTCATTTTGAATTTATTCAATCTTCTGCCAAAGTTTGGAGTCTGAAGTTGTTCTTCTCATTACGAAATTCTTCATCCTCTAAGGTCCGAAGCTGTTCTTCTCATTACAAAATTCTTCATTCCTCTTCTTCTAGAGAACACAGACAAGTTCTTCTCATTATGAACTTTTCATCTTTCTGCAAAGATTCTGCATCTTCTTCTTTAGAAAGCTTGAACAAGTTCTTCTCATTATGAACTTCTCATCTTTTCACCAAGGTTAAAGTCTAAACAGTTCTTCTTATTATGTACTCTTCACTCTTCTAAAAATGATGGTTTCTTCTCATTATGAACTCTTTGCTTCATTTTTTTTTCTTCTAAAGAACATGAACAAGCTCTTCTCATTATAAACTTTTCACCTTCCTGTAATGGCTAATTCGAAGGTTGAAACAACTCTTCTCATTATGAACCATTTCATCTTTATGGGGCAAGTTCTTCTCATTAGGAACTCTTCAATCTGCATGGGGCGAGTTCTTCTCATTAGGAACTTTTCAATCTTCATTGGGTGAGTTATTTTCATTAGGAACTCTTGATTCTTTGTTGAGATCTACCTCTCCAAACAGGAAGTTGCAGATCGAAATCTTTTCTAATCTTTGAATACCTGTAAAAATAGGCATAATGATTTGATGTATGTGTTAACATGCTCATAATCTAGGGATGTCTAACTACAAATGATGCATGAGTGGTGTCATTTTTAAAATTGTTGGGGATAAACTATTGTTTGCTAATCAATCAACCTTGATTTCTTTTGGCTTTATGTCTTTGCCGAATCTTCATCATTTGTCTCGTCTTGAAAGGAGATTGTTGGCTTTCATTGATCAGAATCTATTACTTCCTGAAGTGTTCACTTTTGAAACATTGCCCTACTCAACTTTTGGGTTCAACTGCCATCTTGTCCTTGACTCATTATGACGAGTTTTGCTCAACCTCAACAATAGGGTGAGCATATGCCCCATAGTCCCTTAATTCTTCTTCAAGTTCAATCTTCATTTTTGAACTTACCAAAGTTTCTTGGCAAAAATCAACTCTAGGCCCTTAAACCTTTTTTTTGAAATGCATTGTTGTCTACTCATATGTAGTATTTATCATCTAATCTCGATGTTGAGCTTCCAAAGATGCCCCTTGTGGGTATTACTTGTTAATGTTCATGCTTTCGGGTACTAGCAGTACAAAAAATGTCAGTCTACTTATTCAATTCAATGCAAGAGACTTATAAGGATAAACTAGATAAAATAATTAAGTTATTTTAAAAAACATGACAAACAATTGTTAATGAAATCAAAATTGGGTCTTTAAAAAGATCAACCCAAGTGAAGCTTATGTTTAAAGGATCACGTATGTTGTGGTGATATGTACACATGTGAAGTTCTTTCCGGGCTATTAGGTTTCTGAGAGGAACATTTCCTATTTGCCTAATTTATAACCCATTTGAGTGGCTCTCTTTGACTCACAAACTCACTATGCCCCATCTTTCCCTCTTTTCTAATCTCAATCAAGCATTAAAAGCGTGACAATCCTTGAAGAAAGGTTAACCCTGATAGGTGGGATGTAATTTAAAGACAAACTCATCTAACTCAGATATCCATGTATGATCAAAATGGCCTTTAGAGGCTTGTAATGTAGGTCATGGATCATGCTTATGAAAGAAATGATATGTAGACCCAAATAAGTGTTTAAGGGTGAATAAACCAAGGATCATTTCTTCCAACTGAAATCTCACTTATGTACTGTCTGATCTAGATATGCTTAGATGAAATATTATTCTCTTTTATTTTTTGGATCGCTCTAGACTGCCCATTTTTAGGTTTTCACCCTAGAGTTCATTTCCTTTCATCTAGTGTAGCTTCACACCAACTTGCGTCTTGACACTGTATTGATGTATGTTTCAAAGATGATCAATCCTTCAAGGCTCTTTTAAATAGAAATTCATTTGGAAGGAGAATTCATATAGCCATGTTCTCTATCTATATCTCTCTTTTTCTTTCTTTCTTTTTCTTTTTTTTTTCTCTTTTTTTATACAAAATTGCACTTTTCAATTTAGTGCTTTCACTTTCAGCTTCTTCAACCTTTATTCTGGTAACTATTAACTTGATTTGGTTGGCTCTTTGAGCACAAACTTTTCTTTCGTCGTTTTCTTTTTATGTTTCTCTTGCTCAAACTGAATCTTGTATTCAGTACATTTATTCTCTTTTATTGCCCCTAATTCATAAGGCCTCATCTTTATAGCATAATCAGAATTAAACGTCATTCATTTATCCATAAACTTTTATCTTCTTTGCCCTTAGTGCGGGGGTGATGTAACCCCCTAAACCCGGCTTAGGTGAAAATGCTGAATCTAGGAAGTCGTATTTGAAAACTTGCTTCTCATGAATGTTATTCGATTTAAAAATTAAATACTCAAACTAATCGTTACAAAAGTGATGAAACACAATAATTCTATTTTATACAGCGCAGTCGTATAATGGTGTTCTGAGAAGCTGATATAATATTCTAAAATAGTGTCATATGCATGCTAAAACAATAAACCCCAGATAGTAACGTCCAAAGTCCGAAATTACATAAAAACCCGAAATAACGAAATAAAGACGAAATGTTTGAAATAGTTCATACTGATAAATTAAAAGAAGTATGATAAATCGAGGTCCTCCAACTTCACCCGCATTACACAAAGGTCACAATAGTTCCGAATTTCACAATTAAGCCTCCAAAATTCAATTAGAAATTTAGCTTAAAATTCCCAAAAATTAGGGTTACAAATTAGGGATTTAATTCAAACTAGGGTTTTAAATTTAGGGAAAATTAGGGTGTTACAGGTGATCCTTGGTTTGGGTTCAATCGAAAGAAAATTATCAGGCTCAAAGGGGAACATCAAATGATCTTTTTCTTATTTTTTTAGGGTAATCTACACCGAAGGTCCCTTTTGTTTGAGGAATGTTCTATTTTGGTCACTCAGTTTGAAAAAAGATTCAAATGACCACTTATGTTTTCGATCGTTACTATTTTGGTCACCCGATCGTTAACCTCTGCTAGTATAAAAATGTTAATTTTAATTTTGACCTATAAATTTTTGAAAGTTCATTTTTCTCCCTTTCAAACAAAATGTTAGCATTTTGGTCGCCAACATTGATTGTCGCCTTCTTCACTGTCTTATTTCTTGGAATCAATGACATCCGTTTAGGCTCCACGATAATATTTTCCCCAAAAACCAAATCACGTGCTCTCTCATTACCTTTGCTTCCCCATCATCATCACTTCCACCAAGCTTATCTCATTCTTCTTCCTTTCTCAAATGGGCTTCAACTTGTTTTTCTTCTTTTTTTTCTAAATTTGGGGATGGTTCTTGATCCGGGTGATTTAGTTTTTACCTTATAGCTACACCGGGCTTATATCGATTGATCTCACTAAAAACCTCCTTAAAGCCAACCCCAACACTTATGTCGTAATGGTAAGCATCAATAACAAAACCCTCAATTGGTATTTCGACAATGACAGGTCCATGTTGCTAAGCAACTGCATATTTGGCATGGGTGGAGCCACTGTACTATTGTCAAACAAGGCACGAAACAAGGGTCGGTTCATACATAGATAGAGGAAAACAAATCTAATCTCGTTTGATTTCTTTGATATGTTTCCTGTACAAAATGCCATTTTCCAAAGAAACTTTACATTTCACAAATCCATTTATATATATATATATATATGGATCTCTTCAACTTTAGAATTGTTTCATATATATGATGTCCATAAACATGTCTACCTTACTTTTTTTCCTTTCTTTCCGTGAGAAAAAATTGTGGGGTTTGTTAAGATTAAAAGGAATAGTAAATCTTTTAATACCGAAACCATTTGTTTAAAAAATGTGTGTATTGAAGCACAATTGCTCATCCACTTGATTTGAACCCATAAAGGCACGAATGACAAGCATTGCAACCACGTTTAGCAAAGAAATGATGAAAAAGGAACCGTTGGGGTTTCATTGGCTTGAGCTAATGGTTGGGCTAGAGACGCGTTGAAAACCAATATCACCACTTTGTGTCCTCTTATTTTACCTTTCATAGAACAATTGATGTTCTTCGTGACCCTGGTTCTAAAGAAGGTTTTCAAAGCCAAAGTTAAGCCTTATATACCTGATTTCAAGCTTGCTTTCGAGGATTTTTGTATACATGCGAGTGGAACTACCGTTTGGGTAAATTACAGAAGAATTTTCAACTAACATACTTTCACCTTATAGCTACTTTGGCTTGAATGATATAAGCTTGGTGGAAGTGATGGTGATGGGGTAATCAAAAGAAATGGGAGAGCATGTGATTTTGGGGAAATAATGATCGTGGAGCCTAAACGGGAGCCATTGATTCCGAGAATGAAGGTTGTGAAGAAGATGACGTTGTTGGGAAACGCTGGTACACCCCATGGCACAGTGGAAAAATTATCTGACGTAATCCACCAATGATCCATGTATAAAGGACGAATTCGGGGTGATAAAGGATGAAAATATTACCTCAAGTAATATGGAATTCTGTAGCGAGTATAGGAGAATCCAAATCAAATCCGAGTCGTAACAGCAGCGTTCCAACCTCTACGTAGTCCATCCAAATAAAACAAATAATTTTTCTCTTCTCTAACTGTTAGAGAGGATTTTTCGAAAAAGCATACGTTGGCTGCTAAACCTTATGCCTTTATATAGCATTTAAAAACCTAATTCTAATTAAATTTGGATTCTTTAAATATACAATATATTTAACCGAATATAATTAAATATGTAGAATCTGATTCTACTTTAATTAGATTTCTTTTAGAGATATATATTTTAATAGTATTTGATAATTACAATAACTTATCAAATATTAACATATATATAAAACTAAATTATCCTTAATTACAATAATTATAACAATTTTGGTTTCTACGTGTACAGCAAGTTTGTACACATGCTATCTAGTCGATATTTGTTTGTTTCAATCATAGGGTGTGACCCTTGTAGGTCATGTAATGTTAGTAGTAATATCCAGAACAATTCTAATATTACAAGCAATGAGTGGCATCTAGCAATACATTATTGCTACCTAAGTTACATGAAATCGTGGTTCGATTTAACCTTTTTCCATGATTAACTTCTTTTATGTATTTCATCTTTTTGTCCTCATATCTCGACCGGACACAAGTCATGGATTAGTTACACTTGTATAGTCCATCTAATGTTTCTTGATATCTTGAGTATACTATTATAAACGAATAACTATGATATCTCATATCAATTTATTCGAGCATGGCCATGCATTTTCTAGTCTCACACAATCAAGTGGCCTATGATATCACTCCTATTATGTAGGAGGGACAAATCCTATCTTGATCAACCACATTTCTCTACATGGATTGTGATATATCCAATATCAGTCTTTATAGTGTAGTCAGTTACGACACACGTTTGACCGTATCAAAATATGTCACTCACGATGTTGAAATAATGATCTCAAGTCTGAGAATCATACATGTAGTTATCACCATGAGCAATGTTGTGACTGTCACATAATAATCCAAGAAACATGCTCATAGCGGGTCAGTCCAGTATGTCGTTCCCTAACACATACTTATGTATTGATTTTGACATCTCCATGTCAATGACAACACTTTGTCATCAATCAACTACGTATTAGTCTTAATACATTATTTTTGTCCAAGCCCACAATAATTCTCGACTAAGGACATTCAAGAATAACTATATTATTCTAAGGACTTTATTATAATTCAGTTTATTTATAGATACACAGAATATGACTGAAATAATAATAACGATTTTTTATTAATAAACAAGATAAAATAAGTATGTCTTTTACAACCATCCTATAATTGGTCTTTGGGCATACTCCAACAATCTCCCACTAGCACTAAGACCAATTACTCATGTATCTAATACCAAGAGACTTAGTGTGACGCTCATTCTTCTGCTGTGTCAGAGGCTTTGTCAGTGGATCGGCGATATTGTCATCCGCTGGTACTCTGCATATTTCTACATCCCCTCGATCAATGATTTCACGAATGAGATGGTAACACCTAAGTATATGTTTGGATTGTTGGTGAGATCTGGTTTCTTTTGCTTGTGCGATGGCTCTGTTGTTGTCACAACGTAGATCTATAGCATTTGATATGCTAGGCACGACCCCTAGTTCATATATAAACTTTTTGATCCAAACAACCTCTTTTGTAGCATCGCTTGTTGCAATATACTCGGCTTTTGTCGTAGAATCTGCTACTGTATCTTGCTTTGAACTTTTCCAGCTTACACACCTCCATTAAGGCAAAACACAAAACTCAATTGTGATCAAGAATCATCCTTATCAGTTTGAAAGCTTGTGTCAGTATAACCTTTTATACTTAGCTCTTCCTCACCTCCATACATAAGGAATGTATCCTTAGTTCTTCTTAAGTACTTAATGATGTTTTTGACTGCAACCCAATGACCTTCACCGGGATCTACTTGGTATCGACTTGTCATACTTAGTGCATATGATACATCTGGATGTGTACATAGCATGGCTTACATGATAAATCCAATGGCCGAAGCATATGGTATCTTACTCATACGTTCTCTCTCTTGAAGCGTTGAATGACACATTTCCTTCGAGAGTGAAATGCCATGTCTCATAGGTAAGAATCCTCTTTTAGTTTCTTCATACTAAATCTTTTCACTACTTTGTTTATGTATGTATTTTGACTTAGTCCTAGGAGTCGTCTTGATCTATCTCTATAGATCTTGACTCCTAATATGTAGGTTGTTTCACCCAAGTCTTTCATAGAAAAACATTTTCCTAACCAAGTCTTCACAGACTGTAAGGTAGACATGTTATTTCCTATTATTAGTATGTCATCCACATACAATACCAAGAATGTGACATTGCTCCCACTAGTTTTCTTGAAAACACATGACTCGTCTTCATTTTTAATAAAACCAAATTCTTTGATTGCCTCATTAAAATGAAGATTCCAACTTCGAGAAGCTTGCTTCAGTCCATAAATGGATCTTTGTAGCTTGCATACTTTTTGGGCATCTTTTGGATTTACAAAACCCTCAGGTTGTGTCATGCACACATCCTCATCCAATTTTCCATTAAGAAAAGCGGTTTTGACATCCATTTGCCAGATTTCATAATTATAATATGCAGCTATTGCAAGTAATATCCAGATGGATTTAAACATAGCAACAGGGGAAAAAGTTTCATCATAGTCTATACCATGAATTTGACAAAATCCCTTAGCAACCAATCGCCCTTTGTAATTTTGTATATTGCCATTCATGTCGGTTTTTTTAAACCCATTTGCAACCTATGGGCTTAGTCCTTTCGGGTGGGTCAACCAAAGTCCATACTTGGTTTTCTGACATGGAATCCATCTCGGATTTCATGGCTTCTAGCCATTTCTCAGAGTCTGTGCTCTCCGCTACTTCTTGATAAGTCCTAGGCTCATCTTGGTCCATGAGAAGAACATCTACATGCAATGTGACAAGAAATCCATATCTCACAGGCGCGTTGCATTCTCTTATAGACCTTCGCAGTGGTTGTGTTTCAAGAACGATTGGATGTTCCTCAACTATTTATGGAACTTGTTGTTGTTCAATCTCTAGTTCAGTGATCTGTGGTTGATCTTGAATTTCCTCAAGTTCAATATTTCTCTCATTTCCTTTTCTGAAAATAAATTCTCTTTCAAGGAAGACTCATGTTCGAGCAATAAACACTTTGTTCTCGGATGGATTAAAGAAATAATATCCTTTAGCTTTTTTAGGATATCCCACAAAATTACACTTATGAGATTTGGGTTCGAGTTTTGTAGACATCTGAAGTTTAACATAAACTTCGCATCCCCAAATTTTCATAAAATACATACTAGGATGCTTCCCAATCCATATCTCATATGGTGTCTTTTGAACCGATTTAAACGGAACACGATTTAGTGTGAAAGCAGTTGTTTCTAACGCATGTCCCCAAAAAGAAGTTGAAAGGTAAGCATGACTCATCATTGACCGAACCATTTCTAACAACGTTCAATTTCTCCTTTCAGAGACTCCATTGTGTTGTGGAGTACCTAGACGTGTAAGTTGTGAGACAATCCCACATCCTTTAAGAAGTTCATCAAACTCTAAGCTTAAGTATTCTCCTTCTCGATCCGATTGAAGAGATGTGATACTCTTTTCTAGTTGGTTTTGTACTTCATTCTTAAATTCCTTGAACTTTTCAAGAGTTTCAGATTTATGATGCATTAGGTAAACATACCCATATCTACTGAAGTCGTCAGTGAAGGTAATTAAGTATTGAAACCCTCCTCTTGCTTTCGTATTCATTGGTCCACATACATCAAATTGTTGGAAAACAAAAAAATCCAAAAATCTATCTTTATGAAGTTTTGATATGTATTTCTCACTTATATGACCCAAGCGACAATGCCAGAGATAAGTTTGATAGCGTCATTTGTTTTTGATCTTTTCGTATTTATATTATATATGGAATTATCTTGATCTAAGATATAGATGCCATTGATTAATTGTAACACCCCTAACCCGGCTTAAAAGATAAACCAGTTTAGGACATGTTACTAAAGAATCAAACGCCCAATCTTAACTAACTCATACAAATGATGTCTATGATTTCCATAAATCCGAGTAATTTAAAGCCATCACTTTAATTAAGGAGTATCTCAGCTTAAAAAATAGATCACGAATAACAAACACTCTTGTAAGGTTACACTTTGATTATTAGATCTTATCAAGCTCTTCTATCTGTCACGAGTGACTAATTGACTTTCGATCTCCAAATAAAATCAATTCGGTTACAAACTTTTAAACTATCATCTGATTTCTTTTTGTCTTAATATGAAACAAGGTGAGCCTGAAACTTTTACAAGACAACTTAAACAGGGTAGGATGCCCGTAATTTGGTATATAGCAACCAATCATATTAGGTCAGACTTAACAGGTAGCATGAGCCTAATCTAGTCTTAGCTAAGGACTAGTGTCATTTATATGATTATGATACCAACCGAAACAAGCATATCAAGGGTTTTATCGCTTAGACACACAAGCCACTATATCAAGAATTATAACAAACATTTAAGATTTAAACATATATGAAATAGACCCCTCAAATTAAAGCCTTAAGTCTTGATTAACCACTATTTAGAATAATTTTATTTACTTAAGCATTATCAAATGGAGTCATATTTAAATTAGCCAACAAACGTAATAAACTAATAACCCAATATTTCAGCTACCCCATCTTAATCAAGTCTAAAGCATGATGAGTGATTCGTATATGCATGTATGTAAGCATACCACAATATGTTTTGTTCATTTTAAGCTTCTCCATTCAAAAATCTATACTACTAATTTAATTATATTATAACTACTATGATGATTTCTCAATCACGCAACCATAAAACAAATAAACGGCCCATTAACAACGCTTACATATATATAAAGATATATACAATCAAAAGATGCTCTAAATGCTCAATGCATACATATCGACTATGTACCACCAACTAGGAGTTCCTAAAAAATTTGCAAACATAATTCTTGACACTAGAGATCAAGTCTGAACACGAGGAATACCCAAGCCATTCTACCTGAAATGTAAACAAAAGAATAACATAAGCATAAGCTTAGTGAGATAGATTAATATGGTTATTACAAATTTGTAATTATCTATTCATAAGTTTTACTGATTATGAAAGTTTACAAGCTTGGACCTCAGAGGAGCTTATAAGTAATAAGCTTTCCAAATCGAACTTTCTCTTATAAAAAAAAAAAAACTCGAACCCTAAGCACACAAGCTGTACGAACTCACAAAAATAACATTCCACCATCAAACATATACTTTAAGCCATTTAATGAAAACCCTTGTAAAAGTTTTCCAACAATTTCAATACGTCACATAGACAAATTAGCCAATCATTACGATTTTCTTTTTAACCTTTTTAGTTAACTGCTAATTATGTTTATGCACAAACATTTCTTGTTATTCGATTTACTCCATTAATTCTTTCATTTGCATATAGTTTCTCAGCATTTCTACTAATGTGGCTTAACTTATCTTTCAAGTTTACCAACCACCACACACCAATGTCATCAATTTCTTTTTTTTTTTTTTTTACGTATCTTACATACAAAGACAATTTCCATAAATTCACGATCGTTCAACCAGTGCCAATAACATATCTTGGCTTTATAATTCACACATTTAGGTATTTTAGTAAGCATTGCCTAAGCATACAAAGGTATTTTCGTAAAATTTCATACATACCTTATAATTGTTACACAAGTTATCAAAATGGTTCATTACTTAACTTATAAACTTCCTTGGATTCCTTATTATAACTTGCTAAAACGTAACATACTTATCTATGACTTATTAAACACTTATCCATCATAAATCTTTATTTCTCAAAATAATAAAATTAGTTCTCAACCTATTGTAGTTTCATTAAAAGTCTTTAACCTTTCAAGCTTGTTCGAATATAACTTTTACAATCATAAGACTCGATCAAGCTTCATTTCCGAGGTCTATTAAATTCATATGTTATAATAACATTTATTAAATTCTAGTTACCATAGCTATCAGATTCCACATAAGTTCCCAATCATTATTCTAATTTATACCCAAATATCATTGTTATTCCGTTACTTAATACACAAGCTTCATGGATTTACTTTTTATCTTAAACAAACTATCACGAACATTACTTATTATACTCCTTTTTCGACCTTTAACATTACTTAATTCCAAACTGTCAAACTCTCTAGATTACATATTTCATGAAAACAAACATCTTAATAATTAAATCATTCAGCAATTCACTCCATTTAATGAATGACCTATTTATGTCACAAGCAGCTTCTATTCGAAATATATATATATATATATATATATATATATATATATATATATATATATATATATCCATTACAAGTACTTGAATTTCCCTTAGAATTATATTGCTCATCAAGCATTATATCATAACTCATCTTTAAATTATTAATAAATTCAGGCATTCTCAAATCGTATTATCCTCCATTCGTAATAACTATACATTTTAGAGAAGATGGTCTATTATATAGGATCTGGTACGAAACTATTCATATATCTATAGAATGCATTGCAAGTTCCAAGCAATCCAATAAACACACCAATTAAACCAAACAGCTATTTAAAGCAGTAACATATACTTATAGGTCTAAAACATTCCATTCTATACTATCAATTAACCAAACAGTCCACAATTTGCTTGATTTCATTCAAGCAATTCATCAATATTGTACATAATTGCTCAAGTAATCACACGAAAGAATCTTACTTATTTCATAATCTATTTCACTTGGTTTAATAGTTTAACTTAATGACTTATTTTCAATGTTCAGCTTTATCATAACACATCAATGAACCAGGTTACTCATATATTTATATATATCAAACAATTCGAATGTTATCAGGCAAGGGTGTAAACTCAACCAATCCAAGAATTCTCAATCCACAATTTCAATAATCCACAACTTTTAATGTAATAGATCATTTCCAAGTAAAGATTATTCATGTTACACTAACACATTTCTTAATAAGTAAGTTGTCGCAAGATTCTCCCATTAGGCTTAAACATTCTTATTTTCATTAGTTTCGTAGCCTTGAGAATCGAACGTACAGTCTAGGTACATGAATCCCCAACCAACTGTCGCCCATGTAACAAAATGGTACTCGCAGTACCGGTCAATTCCTCCTACTGTCGCCAAATAGGGACCATTGTCCCGGACCGTAGTCCACCCCGACACTGAGCTCTATGGACTCTATGGCATGCCAACTATACCTATGACTGACTCGAACCAAGGCTTTAACATGTATCATCTTTACTAATTCATAGTGAGCATCGCTCATAACATCGTATCAGAGTAAAATCTCATTATCCTTTCATAAGGATTAAATACATTCACCTCATGTGAATCTCATATTTCATTCAGAGTATTCGAATGGCCTCATAGACAACATCTTATTCAATATTTTCACATAATATCGATTATCTCAAACAAGTATCACATAGCACTTTTGAAGACATTATATTTCGAAAACTAGATCACAAGTCACAACGATCCTAATTGTTTCAGCATTCTTATGCATTCATAGGATCAAAAGATGAAACTTTCATCTTATCATACCAATCCCAAATCTCATTATGGGCATAGTTTCGAACTACATAAGCAAGGCTTATCTCTTACATATTAACGATTGTTCAATTCATGTAAGTTTTCTACTCATCATTAATCATCTTTCATAATAGCATATACTACAAACAAACATATTCATCCACAAATAGGATTCAATTATAATCATCCTTAATTTAAACATATCACCTTGTATTAAGTATGAGCCTTACCGTTCATGTACTTACCTCGATCCAAGCTTATTTAAGCATAGCTTAGCAAAAAATAAAATACTATAATCAAAACAGCAAATAACGCTCAGGAAAGTTTTAGCTTATCCCGAGACTTTTAACTACGCTCACCTCTTATCCCGAAGTTACGGGATACCTGAATCCTCAATCATGTCTTGCTACTTATTCATCCTTTTCTGTCATCTTTTTAATCTAAGTATATCAAGCAATATAGCCATATGTTATGGTCAATTCAAAATTCGATCTTACACCAAAACAACTCATTACTCGACTTTCATAAAAATGTACACAAAACAGCCCAACACGTGATTAATTACACACAAAACAGTCTTCAATTTCATATATATTCGTATAGATTCATACTCACAATCCACAAAGTTCATTTTTACATTAAACAGCCCCTATCTCATCAATTGAATCCCTAGTCATCCTTACAATCATAAGAACAGTCTACGTAAACATACATGTATAAAACAGGACAACTTGCTTCATTCATTTTATTCACTCCAAACAACCCAAACAATTATGTATATACTATATATACTTTGAAAACTGTCTCAATTACACTTATGTGGTTATAAATCAATCCTTTTTAGACTCAATCTATCACAAAACAGGGCAGCCCTCTTATAAAGATTTATTTAGGCAAAACAGTCCCAGTTGGCCTATTATAGGTATTAAAACAACCTTAATTCCATGTGTTTATTCATGTAGACACATATCAATTGACCAACTCATAAAAAATAGTCCACATTTCTTGCAAAAACAGCCCCTAAAAAAAATATACAGGGCAGTCCACTTACTTGTATAATTACCCCTTTAAAACAGTTTTTAAGTCACATTTACAAGATCAAATCTGTCCTTAATCTTATTTTTTTTCATGCTTAAAAACACAAAACAACCTTCTGTTCATACAAAGCAGCCCTTATACAAATTACATCATAATTCTTGTTTAAATTTTACAAAGCAAGCCAAGTCCTTTCTTAATTATGCACGAAACAGCTCAATTCACCCACAAACCTATAATTATGTTACTTTAGGTTCAACATCAAACACATTAATAGGAGACATTCATTTGGACGCTTAAAGTTCTTAACACAACTTATACTTCACATTTCAAATTTTCATGGCATCAAAGCAATAATCTATATTTACACATATACATCATTTGATTGAACCTACAACTCATAACATAGATTTACTTCCCAAAATTTCAGCAGCTCTACTTGTATATGGGCATCATTCGAAAGTACCAAAATCATCAAACTACCATATTATTCGAATTCAAACAAATTAATCTACACCAACTATATCTCATGATCTATAAACATCGATAATTCCACCGAAATTATGCACAAGTGACATAAACCTTATGAGATATCAAAACACCTCAAGTTCTAAGATTGAGAGGAAGAGAAATTTACCTTCCTCTAGAATCCATTTAGGTTACTCTTCAAGATTTCAACCGATTGTTTGATCTTCAAGCATTCATGGGGTTCCAATTTTCTTCTCCCTCTCCTAAACTCTCAAGCTCTCGGTTTTGCCTCCATGCAAAGGAGGAATGGCTCATTTGGATTAACCCTTCTAAATGGCCGAATTTAGTTCCCATGGAAACACCTTGTTGTGCCATGTGTACAAACCATTTCCTAATTTTAAATTAACATGCCAACACATTACTTTCATTAAGGATCATTTTAGTCCCTTTTAATTTAACCAATCAAGGCTTCAAAAATTCTAATTTAATCCTTAAGATCTTAATTTGCTAAGTCAATCAAGTAACTATAACAATTAACTTAAGGTTCAAAACAACAATTTTATAGGTTCGGAAAAAATCGGGGTATTACATTAATTGAGCCATACCATAAAAAACATTATTGAGAGAAAAAGAACAACTATTATTCTTAATAATAATCTCAAAACCAATCTTGTCCAAACAAAAAATTGAAATAATGTTTTTAGTCAAACTAGGACTGTGACATATCCAATATCAGTCTTTATAATGTAGTCAGTTACGACACACGTTTGACCGTATCAAAATATGTCACTCACGATGTTGAAATAATGATGATCTCAAGTCCGAGGATCATACATGTATTTATCACCATGAGCAATGTTATGACTGTCACATAATAATCCAAGAAACATGCTCATAGCGGGTCAGTCCAATATGTCGTTCCCTAACACATACTTATGTATTGATTTTGACATCTCCATGTCAATGACAACACTTTTTTATCAATCAAATACATATTAATCTTAATACATTATTTTTGTCCAAGCCCACAATAATTCTCAACTAAGGAAATTCAATAATAACTATATTATTCTAAGGATTTTATTATAATTCAATTTATTTATAGATACACAGAATAAATCTAAAATAATAATAATGGCTTCTTATTAATAAACAAGATAAAATAAGTATGTATTTTACAACCATCTCATAATTGGTCTTTGGGCATACTCCAACAGACGTTTAATTTGATGACCAAAATGTTAACATTTTCTTTGAAAGGGTGAAAAAATAAACTTTCAAAATTTTATGAGTCAAAAATAAAATTAACATTTTTGTATTAATGAAAGTTAACGGTCAGGTGACCAAAACAGTAACGATCGAAAACATAAGTGACCATTTTAATCTTTTTTTAAATCGAGTGACCAAAATAGAACATGCCCCAAACAAAAGGGACATACGATATAGATTACCCTTTTTTTACTTTGTGAGGGGAAATGAATGAATGCCAAATGTACTCCCATACATGAATATCAAAATAGTCTTCAAGTGGTAGATGTTTTAGGGTTATCACTTTATTCAAGGACCTTGAACAACAATGTCTGAGAGAAAAGTTCACTCTATGAGATTTTCCCATTATTCATGAACACTCTTTGTTGTCTTTCCCTTAGCCTAAATAGAACATAGGGTGATCACATTTGTAGTACCCTCACAACATTCAATTTTTAAAATTTGAATTTAAATCATTCTTGCAAAAAAGTATATACATATATGTTTGGGAAAACAAAAATCAAGCCATATTAAAAAATAAATAAAATATTTTTTAAAAAGAAATCAAAGAATATAAACTACTTGTCAAATGGAATGCACATGAATGTCTCTTTTATTGAAACCGAAACAAGTAGACATGCTCCGACAAAAGCTCCTCATTTCATTACTTCTTTTTATTTTTTTCTTTTCTTTTCTTTTTCTTTTTTTACATAAGCATGAACAAGATATACTTCTCTCGCTCCAAGACTCTAACTGGTCTAAAAAACAACTACTCATCCAAAATCTTGTCTTTATCAGTATCCCTGATCCCAAACAATGCAGTGATTTGAGATTGAGCAAACTGATCCTTCCTACTTTATTCGATTCTATCTAAGCGGTCTTCAATGTCCTTTTGCCTTTGCTCCATTTTGGCCATTCTATTATCCATCATTCTAGTTTGCAAACGGGTGTCGTATGAATGAGAAATGATTGCATATTAAACTTTCACTTTCTGCCATGATATTTCTTGTAATTAATTTTAATGATCGATTAATGTATGCAATGTATCATATGTATGACAATGAGATAATTTAAAGGCAAGCAATTAATATATAAAATGCAAGGGTGAATGCAAAGAAGTGTTGATCGACGAACATCCTCATTTAAACAACTTTTCATAATGGAGATCAAGTCATATTACAACGAAAAAAGAAAATAACTACCACAAAAAGGCACAACTAAAACCTAGGTTCCTTCTTTACCATTAATCAAGCTAGCATTTGCTTGTCTTCTGATCAACCTTGAATTTAGGGATTCTTCAACTCGTTATTATGGACTCTTTCTCCCATTACGAAAGCCTTCAACTTTGAATTGTTCTCGAATCAACACTTCATTTAAAAATTCCATACATATGCACAAAACTAAACAAACAAAACAATACAAGAAAAACAAATGAATTAGTAACATATATAATGAATAATGAATATAAAGCAAATAAAAACACACCAAAACGGATTAACAGTAAAAGACCTAGCAACATGCATTCTAGTTTGTTATGGTTATCCACGTGGCTCTAATAGGGTGGGCTTCTTAAATTCTCACACATATGGGGTTGGTAACAAGAACCCCAATTCTGGCCCATTACAAGCTTGCGAATTGGATTTAGATCGAGGGAAAGCACGACCTAGTGACGTGAGGGCTACTCACATGTTAAAAGACGTGGATTCCGGAAGTGAATTACCGACCCATGGAGGGCTACTCACGTGGGTATGTGACGTTTCACTCTCACTCAAGGGACAACTCGAGTAGAATGCTCGATGATTATGATGCAACACATATCGATGATTCTTTATAAATTAAATGAGCAATTAATGCAAAACCATAAATTATCAAAGCTCACTTAATTAAAGTATTATCTTCAAGAAAGAACAAACTAATTAAAGTCAAACTTAAATTTCAAAATTTTCACCAATAAAAGCAACGCATAGTTTTTCTGGCTTAACTCTCCCTTTTGTTTTGTAAAAACAAAATTCGGTCCTAGTAAAGTCGCCATGTTGTAGCGACGTTTTTGAAAATTACTAGGTGCCCCTCGCTTTTTATGAAAAATGTTTCATTTTGGGAGATTTCTTCTTTAAAAATCGTATTTTGAAAATAAGACTTGGAGTCACCACCGGTCACTTAGATAAGGTAGACTGGACACCATAAAATCAGAGATTTGTTTAAAAAACGGGTTCGAGAGTTGATTACGTGTGGGAAGGATTAGTGCCCCACAACGCCCAAAATCGGTACCAATTCATACGTTGCTTTTATATCGATGGAAATCATTGAAATTTAAATTGAATTTAATTAAATGTTCTCAACTGAATACAAGCTTTAATTAAATGGGCTTTAACATTTAATGGGCTTGAATTAATTAATCATTTGATTAATAATGGTGACTATATATTCGGACAATAGATTAAATCGACATCAAATAAGACCGATTGTCGTGTTAATTTATAGTTCGAGTCAAGTACATCACCATTAATTTAAGATATTACGACACAAATATTTGAGTTAATAAGTATCTCATTTTTATAATTAGATTTAATTGACTATCAAAATGCCCATTGAAATATTAAGGCCGAATGAATGACAATTAAATGCACGTCACATTAAGGCTTAAATTAAAGACACAAGAGGCCCATGAAAGTTCTAACCTAAAAGGTTCAAATTATGAAAGATATAATTAATGGTCTATTATAATCTAAATTCTTCTAGTATTAATCCTAATCCATTAAAACTTAGAAATCTAAAAAACCTAATATTTTATGGAATTATATTGAATCATAATAATTAATTTGATTTATTTTAAAATAACATCTCATTAAGTCAAGGATATTATTTAAAATAAATCGAATTAACAATCATGATTTTAGATTATACTAATTTAAACATTAATTTTATATCCTAAAATAATTAATAAAAATAGAATAAATTTAACTAATTTAAAATATGCCCTATTAAGCCAAGGACGAATTTTAATTTAATTAAATTTGTTCAAGCCCTAAATTCTAACTAGGGTTTCAACTAATCTAAAAGAACTTAAATTCATTTTAATTAATCTAAACACCCGACCCACTAAGGCAAGGGTATGTTTTAAATTTAATTAAAATAAATTCCAAAAGGCAATAACTATTCTAAAAACATACAAGCAAACACGAAATTAAATCACATATAGAACAAAAAGGCACAAAACAAAACACTAACAAATAAATGAAACAAAATAACAAACAAGAATAAAATTTAAATAAACAAAAAAAATTACCAATAGACTCGTCAACTTTTCATTAAACCATAAGAATGGATTACACAATAAATTAAAAAAAAGGAAGAATATACCAAAACCCAAGTATTTATACTCGATTCACTAAATTCTACGGGTTGTTGTTGGGGTCTCGATGGGGAGTTGGATAAAGAATTTTTTCTTTGTGGTTCGAATGGGTGTAGTGTCGGAGTGATTCGGTGGCCCGGGTGAATTGTTAAAGGTGATGTAGAGGGGCAGTGATGTTACCTGTGAAAAATGATCAAGTGGGGTGGGTGGTTTGATGCGAGCTGTTGAGAAAAAAAGATGGTGAATTGAGTATGGAGCGTGATAGATGATTTTGGTTATGGAGGCTGTGAGGGATTTTGGAATCAATGGCCGTGTGTGGGTGAGATGATAAGGGTGAGAGGAAGAGTGGTGCTCGATTTTGGAATTGGTTATTAATGGTGGGGATGAGTGAATGTTTGGGAGATAAAACTTCTAGTGGCTAATGGTTGAGGCACGATGGGGATAGAAACAATGGGTAAAAGTGGATCCATCGTGAGAGTGTGTATAATATGGTTTTAAAGATGATAAAGGGAGATGTTGGTGGTAGGGAGTAGGGTAATGACAATTTAGGAGTATGATGGTGGTATGCTTAGGGTATGAAGTTGACAATATAAGAACATGATGGTGGCATGCATAGGGTATAGGTATAGGTGTAGGTGTTAGAGGTATGGAGTGTAATAGGAAAAGGTATGGGTTACCATGCCCTTTGTCTCTTTTTTGTATTATTTATATTATATACATATTTGATTTTTTTAATAATAAACAATAATAAAATATAATAATAATACCTGGGTAAAAGTTAGTACTTACAACTAATTGTAACATTTTGAACATGTCATTAAACTATGATAATTATTTTAAATTGATCTTCAAATATTTAAACGTTTCAATTTCATTTTCAAATTAAGTCCTTCATTTTAAATTAGTCCAAAATTTTTGAACGTTTCAATCTCTTTCTCAAATTATGACTCTCATGTTAAATTGATCTCAAACTTTTGAACACTTTAATTTTATTCACAAATTATCAGTATATGTTAATCATGTTTCATGCTAATAAAATTATTATAAAATTTATTAACTATCATATAAGTATGAATATATATTATGTAATAATATAATGTCACATAAATAATAATTTGAGAATAAAATAAAAATTTTAAAAGTTTGAGGGATCAATTTTAAATGAAGATCATAATTTAGGTATAAAACTGAAATGACCAATTTAGAATGGATATGGTTTTAATCAGGCTGGCCTTTTAGACAGATGTAATTTGCTCATTAAAAAGAAAACGAAATTGATACTGCCAATTTGAAAACGCTGCCGTTTCTCCCACAACCGACATTTCGCAACCTACCTCTGCGGTTCTTATCAGTGTCCGCAATAAGACTCAAGCCTTCTGAAAACAGTAGAACAAAAAAAGCAGCAAATTAATAAAAAATTATTTTTCTTTAAAAAAAAGATAAAAGAATCTTTATTTATAGTAAAGAAACCAGAAACATCCTATGTTTTGAAGCTTCCTGCACTTTATCTTAAAACCCCACACCATTTAGCAAATCTCTGTTAACATCTGTTTTTTCATGAAAAACCCAGGATTAATCTTGTGTTCTTCAAGTTCTACATGCAACATCATTGTTTTCATTTGCATTTTCATGTTGATGCAATCCAGTATTGTAGTATATGCAGAAAGCTTTGAATTTGACTCCCTTTTACAGCTCCCACAATCTGGGTCACAAGGAACCCGACCCAGAGCTAAAAAGGCTCTATCTCTCGCTGATTTTGGTGCTAAAGTAGATGGTTACCATGATGACACCAAGGTAACATTTTCCAACTTCATGGTGTTGTTGAGTGTACTTGTGAGTTGAATGATTGGTACCCATTTGTTAGAATGTTTTTGAGTAATCGCAGATTTATTTTTTTCTTTCAATGTGGTGAGAATGTTTCAGGAATGAAGATGGATTTGATTTAATACCCTTCCAAGCTTTGTTTCTTGTGAATATTGTTCATTGATTGGTTAATAGTAATATTTTGCAATTTTGTTAGAACTTTATGCATAGATTCTCCAATCATAAGAATTTAGATAATCAGTTCAGGGGCAATGGTTTTATTTAGCTGAAATTTTAGTTCAGAAAAGAAAAGCCATCTGCTTTTCATTGTAAACTGTACATTTTGATGTTAAATGTAACCAGCTTGTTAGACATAAGATTGTTTGCTGATATTGTAATGTATTCCTGCTTTTAGGCTTTTGAAAATGCCTGGAATGTAGCATGTTCTTTAACAGGCCGAATAAGGATTGTAATACCAGCTGGATATACTTATCTGGTTCACCCTGTTCAGCTTGGTGGGCAGTGCAAATCAAAGATCACTCTGATGGTAAGAGACAAGAAGTTGATAATTCAAATTTGATAGTAAGATACGCGACATATCTTTATTTTCTTTATATTAGTACTTAACATCGACTCTGGTTCCGCTTTGAGTTGTTTTTAAATAGATTTTGGGTACAATTGTTGCTCCGAAAAATCCCCATGTATGGGATGGTCTGAATCCTCACAAGTGGCTCTACTTTCATGAGGTGAAACACCTCCATGTTGCTGGGTGAGGCACTATCAATGGGATGGGACAGCAATGGTGGGCTAGGTCGTGCAAAAGGAAGAAAACAAATGTACTGATGCTTCGAATTTCTGTATCTATGTATTTTTTTCTGAGATTTGTCTTTGAGCTATTCTTAAAGTGGCTTCAATTTCCTTTTTGTTGCAGCCATGTCGGCATGCTCCAACCGTACGTACTGCGTTCTTATTTTGGAAATGATAGTTCCATATATCTTCGTCTTTACTAGCATGCCTCGTTAATGTTATGTTCTCCTAATTGTTTTCACAAATGAGATGCAGGCTTTGACATTCCACAGGTGCAAGGATCTGAAAGTCCATAATCTTGTGATGGTCAACAGTCAACATATGCACGTTGCATTTACTAATTGTCAAAGGGTTACAATATCCAATCTTAAGGTGATAGCACCCTCTACTAGCCCGAATACTGATGGAATTCACATCAGTTCATCCCGCGGTGTTGAAGTCAAGAATAGTATTGTAAGAACAGGTTGGTTCTGTTTCCATCTTTTTGTTTTTCTTTTCTACAGCTTTCGTGCATATGAACTTTGAAATAATAGTTGGAAAATTTGTTCGAAATGCCATTGATGTTTACATAATTACTTATAACTAAAATTATAATATCTTTACAGTTCGCATCTTCCTTTCATGATTACATGTACTGGTGTTTCTTATGTTGATTCTTGCTCAATATTCCTTTAGGAGATGATTGTGTTTCAATAGTTGGCTATACTTCTCGTGTCCAAATCAAAAACTTTGTTTGTGGGCCTGGCCATGGGATAAGGTAAGATCATTTTTTTCTGACTGGTTAATATTAGGGTCATCATGAGTAGGTTTATTAACTTTGACATGCTACGATTAGCATCGGAAGCTTGGGAAAATCGAACTCTTGGGCACAGGTTTGTAATATACTTGTCGACGGAGCCTTGATTTCCAACACGGAGAATGGGGTGCGGATCAAAACATGGCAGGTATCATCGAGTTCTCATAAATGTTTGTCTCGTGTTCATGTGTGTGTAAAATGAGATTAAAAACTAGGGAATTTATACTTTATAATTCTGTTTTTTCATATATCTTTCCCAGGGAGGTAACGGTTATGCTTCGAATATGAAGTTCATGAATATATTGATGGATAATGTGGCATATCCAATCATTATTGACCAATATTATTGTGATTCAGACCTTCCATGTGCTAACCAGGTATCAGTTCTTTACAATGCTTGAACTCTGCAAACAATTTCATAATTTGTATGCATAGAAAAGGAACTTTATAAGGGGTACATTTTCCTTCTCTTTAGTCGTGTTTTCACAACAATACAGGATAACTCACTTTCTATCATTCTTGGAGTTTAATGTCATAGTTTCATGTAATGGTAATTGTGTCAACTATTAATCTGATGGAATGCAGACATTGGCTGTTAAAGTGGAAAATATCTCCTATGTACACATTAAGGGAACTTCAGCTACAGAGGAAGCAATAAGATTTGTCTGCAGTGATAGCCTTCCTTGTGAAGGATTATATTTGGAAGATATTCAACTCGAGTCGGACAATGGGGATGTCACTAAGTCTTTTTGTTGGGAAGCTTATGGATCAAGTTCGGGTCTAGTGCAGCCCTTTCCATGCCTAACGGGCACTGGCGGCTTCATTAAGCAGAAAGTTCTTTCTGGCCTGGCTATTGATTCCTTTTGAGATGATCATAGTACTTCCTTTCAATCATGTTTGAGTCGGCCATGACAGAAGAAGCAGGACATTGTTGTTGGGCTCCCAATGGACCTGACAGAAAAACAAGCTTACCAGAAACTTCTGCTAAAATGTAGGAGAATTATACGGGTATGTTATAATACTCTTTCCCCTTCCGAGTAATATATGTAAATAGCAGCTTAGCAAAGATTGTGATTAGCTGTGTTCCATAGGATAGCCACTTTGCAGATATTAGTAGAGATGATAACTTTGCTGCAAAACTATGGTGGTTATATGTGTTTATATGTACATTGCCACATAGATGTATGTATATTGTTTCGAGAATTTGATACTGTTTACGGAAGTTCATTTCAATAAACTAATGGAGAACTTTTGATCGCTTTGCAAAGGAAATATTTAGCATATTACTATTAGGAAAATGATTGCAATGGAAATATTTGGTTTCAAGAATGGTTTCAATTAAAAGAAGTGGAGGAATATTGTCTTCGAATGGTTTCAACTCGAATGAGAGGGTTTAAACAAATTCCAAACCTTTAGCCTAGCAGACTAGCTCATGAACCTTCATTTCTTGTGCATGCTTGGAGTGAATTGGTGGGTAGAATATGAGGTACCGTGCACCGAGCATTGGACACCCCTCAGCAAGAGGCAGGTCCGAATTGGTGGGTAGAAACCGGAACTTGCCCCTCTCAGTGTTGTCAAGATAATGGATTTTTTGAGGAAGATGGACTACACTCATAAGTGATACCATAACACACAACAAGAACTTCACTACTAACATGATCCCTTTCTTCGAGTTGTATGCTAACATGAGTTGCAACATCATTGTTTTCATTTGCATTTTCATATTAATGCATCAAATGTTGCAGTACATGCAGAAAGATTCGAGTTTGACGCACGCTTACAGCTCCCACAATTTGGGTTAGTAATAATCTGACCTGAAGCTAAACAGGTCTAATTCTCGGTTGGTGATTTTGGTGCTAAAGGAGATGGTTACCTTTAATACGGCAGGGTAACTATTTCATGTCTCTCTGTTGGTGAGTTCGGATCAACCAGAAAGCTAATATCATTGCAGGTAAAAATAATATGTATTAAATCATTTTTATATTGTTATTCTTAAATAGTAATTTGGGACTTATTTCACTGTATATTTCATTCAGAAACAGATCTGAAAGAGGGGGAAAAAGTGTCTTGAGTGGCTTCGTTCTCCCATGCTAGCTCTGCCCACCAATCTTTGGTTCCATAAATGGTGATGTTATTCCCTCTTGCACTGTCGGAGTTGAGAGGAAGCTTCTTCAGTTTCTGGCAGCCCCACCATATATAAATACTTTTCAGACGTGGGAAGGGCAGGGCATCCCAGTAAATGCTCTTCAGTTTCGGCAGACCGTCTAAATCAAGTACTTCAAGCTTCAGAAATGGTACAGGGATTGCAACTTCACCAAGTTTTCCTTCATTCAATATCTCTTTCATTTTTTCACACCCGGATATCCGAAGAGACCTTAGGTTCGGAGCAAGAATCAGCCAGGACATGTCCGTCAAGTTGTTACAATCGAGAATTGAAACGCGGCTCAATGTGTGAAAGCCTGAATTAGTAGTAGTACTAGGAGGAACCCAGGTATGCCGCTTTTCCATTTTCATCTCCAACAAGCTTTCACAATCATCGAATCGTAGTTCCTCTAGTCGCTCCATCTCTTCTAAACACGAAACATTAAACACATATGAGTCTCTAAAATCCATCAACTCTAGTGCCTGTGTGCAGCACTGAAACAAGTGGAAACTCAGAAACCTTTTTAGACCAAACATGGTTTTTATTGGTGGCATGATTAGTATATTCAAATGTTGCAAACTTTTCAATTCCTCCATAAGATTTTCATTGTTACCCCCATCCAGAACATTGTCTTCCTCCGGACAATCTTTGGTTGACAGATACCACATTCTTAATATTTGCAACTTGGAAAAACTAGATATCAGATGCCGTGGGATTTTTCTGAGGTAGTTCATGTAACTCAAGTCCAACATTTTTAGTTTTGTCAAGGATTTCAACTCTATTGCCAACTCTTCTATATGAGTTCGAGACAGATCAAGACATTCTAGTGAAATCAACCGTGAAATTCCCTGGGGCAAAGCCTGTAAACCCTCATTTCCTGACAAGTTGAGAACAGTTAGACGAGGCATAAACTGAAAGAAGCCATCGTCGATCACCCGCAACTTATTTTCACTAAGAAACAAAGTTCACAAGTTAGGGCATTTAAGTGTTTCTCTGAGAACTTTGATCGGACTCTGCATCACCGACGTTCTTTTTGCACCTTCCCATTCATAAAGATTTGTTCCTACAAATGATTGAGCCCTTGCTTTTACGAAAAACTTATTCTCTTTTGCTTCAAGCTTGCATGCTATCCACAAACTCATGTCGCGGATCACATCGTGCATCTTCACACATTCTTCTCCCGCATGTGATTCACCAGCTCTTTCCAATAAACAGGCACTAAGAAGAGAGTTGATAACGTGGTCTCCTTGCAATTCAGCTTTGCTAATTGTATCGAATTCGTTCAACAGTCCTTCACAAAACCAATACTCCACTAATCTCTTTCTAGGAATACAATAATCTTCAGGATACAGGCAACAATAAAGCAGGCAAGGTTTCATTGTGACAGGCAGATCATCGTAACTAAACTTCAATAGTGGAAATACCTCGTTTTCCATTTTCGGCAATGCTGACCGCTTCAACTTATCAATTGCATATTTCCATTCCCATGGTGTTGTCTTGGAAGCCATGGCACGGCCGATTGTGATCAGTGCAAGAGGCAGCCCACCACACTTTTCAGCTACTTGTTTAGCTAGTTTTGGAATATCTGCATGACTGTTGAGTGTTTCTTCTCCAACCTTGTCTTGGAACAATTTCCAAGCCTGTTCTGGTTGCAAGCACACCACTTTGATTCTCTTCTGAGCTTCCATTTCACCACATACCTCCAAAGATCGAGTAGTGAAGACAAGTTTGGAACCATTTACATGGCTTGGTTTTGGAATCCCAACTTTATTCAGATCCACCCTCTCCCATAAATCATCCAACAATACAACAAATCTCTTGTTGCGCAAGACCCCATAGATATCTACAGCTTTTTGGTCAACCCTTTTACTCCTCCATGGCTCATTCGTAAAACCAATTTTTTCACCAATCTCATCTTGAATCTTTCCAACATCATAATCTCTAGACACCAACGCCCAAATCACGACATCGAAATCATTAGCTGTGGTGTTGAACTTGTTGTTGATTTGGGTCAAGATCGTTGTCTTTCCAACGCCTCCTAAACCATAGAGGCCAACGATTCTCATATCTATGTCCATGATGCAGCTCCATACTGTTTCTATCGTGGATTCAAGAGCAACCGGTCCATCGTCAGGCCTTACCACCACTGAATCTGCAGGCTGATTCTCTGCTACCTTCTCAAAAGCTCCTTTACTCGTGTGATCCTTTATGTCTCGAAGCATTCTGGCCACCCTTTTCCCAAACTTGTAGTTGGACACGCAGTTCTTGGAAACATAGCGGCCGATACACAAGTTATTTATCTCACAAGGGCAATCTGCATCCAATGTTTCAGCCTCTTTTATCATAGTTTCGGCTTGTGAAAGCCATAACTGAACTCGTTCTAGTGGCTTCAGAAGTCGTTGTTCCTCCATACTAACCTTCCGTTGCATGTCATTCCTTTGTGCCTTAAGTTCTTCAAGAGCAACAGATAAAGTTTGAGAAGTCTGTTTAAGCTTGCATACGTAATTAGCATGCTTGGCAATGGAACCCCAGCCATTACTGAGGAAATTGTCTAAACTAAATTGGACTGTGCAGCAATTGCCCATGATTCAGGTGAGACAAGTGATTTGGTTTGAAAGTTTCGTAGGCAGGGGATTTGTGTTATGAGATTACTGCAAAATAGAGAAACGCGGTGAAGCCGGGGAGGTTTTGAACATGTGTGAAATGAGCGACCGTACAGAAACTAAAAAAAGAGGGTCTTAAATGAGTTGAATTAAATGTTTACTTAGAAGAAAAATAAATAAAAAATTGGTTTAATAAATTATAAAAAAAAATTAAAAAAATGACTTTAAAGAGGCCTCTTAATATATTTTTTACTAAGATAAAAATATTTTTTAAAAAATTTATATATTTTTGAGATTATAAATTAAAAGACTTCGTTTTAATAAATTAGATACAACCTTAAATTTTTTAACCGCCCCTAAGTTAAGCACCTTGCAGTGTTCAGACTTTTGTGAAAGATGTTCAGACTTTTGTGAAAGAACAGATAAGCTTCCTTTGCAACTTGTTGGGTGATTGATTTGTGCATGGCCCGTGCTTTTATTTTGAGACTATTTTCTGTTGAGAAATTTTATTTTGCAATTAAAGTGGTCAATACGGGTGGGTTGGTTCAAGCATTTTAATAAATTTAAAAATATTCTTGTTTAAATTAAAAATGAATAATTTGGGTAGGACGAATAAGTCGAGCCTTGACTTTGATTTTTTATAATCAGACTTTGACTAAGACCAGCACATTCGTGAAAAGAGCTAGATGTAAAGTTTAAGGTATATTTGATTTTGCTAAAAAGTACTCATTATATACAAATATTAAAAGTTTTTATAAAAAATATCAGAATTTATCTCATTTAATTTGTTGGGAGTATAAAATTAACAATATTTATTATAATGATATAAAAATTCTCTATATTATATACTTTATTTTGATCCGACTATATAAAAATTCTGACTTCAACATTATTTATTGTCACTTTTTTTCCAAATAAAACACGTAATTTGTTTGTTTATAGATGTTTGTTTGTGTAACTTGCTTGAAACAATTTATCTGTAACGATGATTATTTTTTTAATTTGTTCATATATAGAGTTGATACTATTAGGCGAAAAATGGTTGAATGTAAAATTTAGATAGAGCCAGAGATCATATCAATATATTCAAATTTAGTATTAAAGTGATGAGTGTTTTAAATTAAATACATTTTCTTGTTAATTTTCTCTTATTATCAATTATTACTGTTGATTTGGTTTTGCTTTGCTCATTTTCGGTGCAGGAATCTGTTTTTCAAAATTAACAACAGAAGAAGTGTTTTCTATATTTTTCAATCCATCGTGGACACGGCGTTTTCTGACCTGACATATTTAGATCGTTCAGTCAGCAACAATTTTTAGAAGGCATTCCAGTTAACATCTTCTGGGTGGAAGCTGGACGGACGAATTTATTATCTTAAAAAAATATCTTAGGGAATTTAAATTTGAACTTGAACTTTGAGATTTACTTTCTTTTAGATAATATTATATTTAGAATATTTTTATTTTAAATTTATTTGTTCTATTTTTTTAGGGTTTTAGAAGAATATAAATACCTCTTTGGAAGTAAAGTTTGATGTACTCATATTTTTACTTATCTTTTATTTATAAAATTCTCTCGAGTTTTTCTTTCAACTTTTATTTTTACTTTAAGTTTTACTTATTTTCTAAAAATGCTAAGTATGATTTTCATCATGCTTACCTAAACTTTTAATTAGCCAATGGCCTAGCGATGACTCAATTCATTTTGAGAGAATCGAAAGCACTTAATATCTTCGGATATAGTTCTCAATTTTTTGAAAATTTTCTTTTAAAAATCTTTACACTTTCATTTCAAAAAGTGCATGTCGGTGTGAATGTTGTTTTGATTTGCCGTTGGGATGAAGGATCGACTGGTAGCAAATTTGACTTCTTGTGAACATACTTAGCAACGGCCCGCTAAGGGAAATTGAGATCGGGTTCAATTTTCGTTGAGACAACATAATCTGAGTCGGGCTTTTCCAGCACTTAAAGCTATATCGGTGCTAAAGGCGATAGACGTGGTTAGTCCAGCAAGGACTGAATTCCGAATATAGGCTTGAGAATATCACTTTACCGGAGAGAAAAGTAAGTTACAAGGGTCGGGCCTTATAGACTATAACCGGTATGAATCTCGAAGTAAAATCTCTTTCAATGATTGGAACGAATTAAGGCAGAGCGAAGTTTGAGCCTATATTTCTACCATCGTTATTTTCAACTATTATTTCTTTTTCTTTTCTTCATTCCTCTAAATTACTTTTATTTTATTTTATTATTTTTATTCTTGAATTTTAATCCTTTTTTCTTTATTTTTTTACTGGAACATGATCAACACAATCCAACATTAAAAATATTTTAGTCCCTGTGAATCGACATTTCTTCTCTTTACTACACTTTAATTTATTTTAATTTGAGAAAAATAATATTTATTTGATAATTTACGACGCTTGCCATAGAAGTTAATATTTTTTAAAAAAATATAATAATGATATTTAGTAAAATGTACTCTTAACTGATCTTACATCATGTCAACTAATCATCATCCTACTAAATCAATCAAACTAGTTAATATAGCATTCTCAGGATTTAAAGTTTAAAATTAAAGTTAGTGTTCAATAAATCACCAACTAGTTAATATAGCATTCTCAGGATTTAAAGTTTACTTTAGTGATTTGAAAAGAAAAGAGGAATCTTCATTTCCAACTAGTTGTGAATGACTCGTAACATGACATGACATAACAAAATAAAATAAGATATTTTGGTCAACCCTAAAGTCACCAACATTAAAAACAAACTGTTTGATTGAAAGGAAAATTACAAGTCTTTGCTCTCACACTTTCCAAGAAGTTGCTCGAAGGTTTATTGGCGCAATTAACTGCTGCTCCTTTTCTCAGACTTATTTTTATTATTTATTGACTTTTTACGAAGTTTTAAGTAAAAATAGTTGTGGTGTAAAATAATTTAAATGATAAGTTTGTTTTTAAGAAATTTATTTTTATTTTTGTTGAAAAATTAAAAAAGAATAAAAAAATTGTCTTATAAAAGTGGTTGAATTTTTCAAAGTGACAATTTTATTGGTACGGAGGAGTATATTTTATTGTATAGTCTTAACACTATGATCTGCAAAACTTTTAACAATGTTATAACATTGCAAGGTATAACATTAGCAACTTTCTTTATGAACCATTGCTTAGTAACCGGTAAGGTATAACTTAAGTTATTGCATTGACTAAAAGGCCAATCAGACCCGGTTTAGTGGCAAAATCGAGAACTTGGAAACTATGAGATCCCAAATTATGCGAGTTCGTAGTTCAGATTTTATTTTAGTTTATGTTCTACCATATGTAGTTCATGCAAAAAGCTTTGAATTTGACTCACTTTTACAGCTCTCACAATCTGTGTTAGTAAGATTCTGACTCAGCTACACAGGTTCTCTCTGTTGGCGAATCGGTGCTGAAGGAGATGGTTACCATAATGGCACCAAGGTAACTTTCTGTTGCGATTTGTGATGTAATTTTTGAATTTCCAACCCTCAGAATGGGGTGCGGATCAAAACATGGCAGGTTACCCCATTCGGAGTGTTGGAAATTAAAGCCCCATCGAGAATCATATTACAAATCGCGAACAGGAAATGACATTGTTGGATGTCAAATTCAATGGCATTTGCATCCGCTTGAACAACATAGGAAATGTGGGGCATGGATATGATCGTAATTTGATCAAGTGCTAATCAATTTAGTATTATAACTTAAGACAAACTCAGGCTGGAAAGCAGGTTCACCAAGAGAGCAAAAAGGCTTGTCGAGTGGCTTCATTCTCCCATTCCCGCTTCGACCGCCAATCTTCGTTTCCCTGAATGAGGAGATTCCCTTTTGTTGCACTGTCAGAGTTGAGAGGAAGCTTCTTCAATTCTCGGCAGTTCCGTAGGAACAAATATTGCAGACATGGGAAGGGTAGGGCTTCCGAGTATATGCTCTTCAATTTTGGCAGATCGAACAAATAAAGTTTTTCAAGCTTTAGAAATGGAGTAGGGTATGGAATTCCAACCACATCTGCAATTTCGCCTAGTTTTCCCTCACTCATTATCTCTTCCATTTTTGCACACCCCATGATCTTGACATACCTTAGATTTGGAGCAAGAATCAGCCAGGTAACATCCGTCAATCCGTTACACTTCTCGAACGTAACATGAATCAATGTGTTAAAGTATGGAGTATAATTGTTAATCGGACTCGGAGGAACCCGAGTATGCAGCTTTTCCATTTTCATCTCCAGCATACTTTCACAGTTGATGAAATTTAAATCCTCTAGACGTTCCATATTTTCTAAGCATAAAACATCAAACACATTCGAGTCTCGAAAATCACTCAGCTGTAGTGATCGGGTGCAGCATTGTATCAAGTGGAAGCTCAGAAATCTTTATAGAGCATGCTTGCTTTTTATTGTTGGTATGCTTAGTATATTTAGATGCTGCAAACTTTTCAATTCCTCTATAAGATTTCCATAATCTTTACTCAGAACATTGTCTTCATCAAGATGATCTCCACAAGTCAGGCCCCGAATTAGGAATATTTGCAAGCTGGAAAAACTAGATATCAAATGTCGTGGGATTTTTCTGAGATTATTCATGTAACTCAAATCCAACATTTTTAGTTTTGTCAAAGATTTCAATTCTAGTGGCAACTCTGTTATACCAGTCCGGGATAGATCAAGACATTCTAGTGAAATCAATTGTGAAATTCCCTCAGGTAATGCTCCTAAACCGATGTTTGACAAATTCAAAACAGTTAGATGAGGCATAAACCGAAAGAATCCGCCGCTGATCCCTTGCAACTTATTGTCGCTGAGAAACAAAGTCTGGAGGTTAGGGCATTTAGGAGAGTTCCTGTGAGAACTTCAATCTGATTTTTCATCACAGACATTCTTTTTGCACCTTTCCACGCCTTAACATCTGGTTCTTCAAGTAATTGAGCTCCCGCTTTTACGAAAAATTTGTTCTCTCCTGCTTCATGCTTGCATGCTATCCAAAAGTCAAGTCGCGGATCACATCATGCATCTTCACAAAACATTCTCCCGATTTTTCCAATAAACATGCATTAAGAAGAGAGTTGATAATGTGGTCTCCTTGCATTTGAGCTTCACTAATCCTATCAAATTCATTCAACAACCCTTCACAAAACCAATGCTCCACTAATCTCCTTCGGTGAATATGGTTATCATACAAACAACAATATAAGAGGCAACATTTCATTGTCACAGTCAAATTATCATAGCTGAATTTCAAGAGTGGAAATACCTCTTTTTTCCATTTTTGGCAATGCAAATTGCTCCAACTTCTTGATTGTGTATTTCCATTCCCCAGGTGTTGTCTTGGAAGCCATGGCACGACCGATTGTAATTAGTGCAAGAGGCAGTCCACCACACTTTTCAGCTACTTGTTTAGCTAGCTTCGAAATATCTGAATGGTTGTTGAGTGTTTCATGTCCAACCTTATCTTGGAACAGTCTCCGAGCCTTTTCTGGTTCTAGGCACTCCACTTTGATTTTTCTTCCTGCCTCCATTTCACCACATACCTCCAAAGATCGAGTAGTGAAGACAAGTTTGGAACCATTTTCTTCGCTTGGTTTTGGTATCCCAACTTTCTTCAAATCCAGCCTCTCCCATAAATCATCCAATAATACAACAAATTTCTTACTGCGCAAGACACCATAGATATCTATTGCTTTCTGGTCAACCCTTTTACTTTTCCAAGAGTCATTTGTAAAACCAATGTTTCCACCAATCTCATCTTGAATCACTCCAACACTGCAATTTTTAGACACCAATGCCCAAATTACAACATCGAAATCATTTATTCTGCTGCTGAACTTGTTGATTTGGGTCAAGAGTGTTGTCTTCCCGATGCCCCCTAAGCCATGGAGGCCAATGATCCCCACATATTTGTCCATGATGCAGTTCCATACCTTGTCGATTGTGGATTTGAGAGCAACTGGCCCCTCGTCAGGTCGTACTACCACTAAAGCTGTGGGTTGGTTCTCTGCTACCTTCTCAAACACTGCTTTACTCATGTGATCCTTTATGTCATGAAGCATTCTGGCCACCCTTTTCCCGAACTTGTAGGTAGACAGGCAATTCTTAGAAACGCAGCCACCAAGACACAAGTTATTTATTTCACGAGGGCCATCGGCAATCAAAGTTTCAGCCTCTGTTATTATATTTTCTGCTTTTGAAAGCCATAGTTGAACTCGCTCAAGTCGCATCATTAGTCGTTGTTCGGCCAGATCAACCTCCCTTTGGACATCAGTTCTTTTCGCTCTAAGTTCTTCAAGAGCAGCAGATAAATTTGGAAGAGTTTCTTTGAGCCTGCGCACGTAATTAGCCTGGCCAACAATGGAATCCCAGCCACGAACGACGAAATTCTCAAAACCAAGTTGTACTGAGAAGCAATTTCCCATGGTTCTGGTAAATACTTTGGACCGTCAAAATCAAACTAGCTTTCTCGCTGACAGGATTCAGGTGTTTTTGGTTTTGGTCTGGAACTGGAAGTTTAGCAGTCAAAAGGATTTGTGTTGGTGTTATTAGATTACTGCACGATGCAGTCTGCATCATGCAGAGAAAACCCTCCACCAAACAACAATAAATATGGGTGTGTGTTTTCAATTGTTTCAGTTTGACTTTAGTGGATTGGTAAGAAAAGAGGAATCTTCCTTTGCAACTGTCTGGCACTGAATGGTTTGTGCATGGCCCATGCAACTATTTGCTGTAGTTTTCACCAAGACCTAAAGCAGAGTTAATTAGCAGCATTAGAATTTAGAAACAAAAGCTGTTTGATTGAGAAGAACAGTTTCCTTCAAGTTTCAATTATTTGTCATTGTATAGATAATGTGCATCTCCTAACAAATATCATCAAAATCAACCATTATAGTCAGAGAATGGAGGGATTAATAATTAAGAGTTTATTGGTCCTCAAAATATGACCCTCATTCTAAATTAATCCCTAAACTTTTGAATGTTTTAATTTTATTCATGAACTATAACTCTCATTCTAAATTGATCCCCAAATTGATCACTAAGCTTTTTTATTCACTAGCCTTTATTAAAAATCAAATATCAAATGCTCGTTGCGAAAAATATAGTGCAGTATAGTATATAGCTTTGTCCTTTGAAAACTGAAATATCAATAAGAGGACTTTTATATAGGATTATAGATAATTTGGGCTTTGATAACTTTGATAAGGATGTTAAACTTTCAAGTCATGCCATAATATACAACTTTACTATCAGTCTATCAGTGTACAAAATAATATAAAAAAACCATTAATTATCTCATTGACTTGACTTTACAACCAAGATTAGCAGGTGAAATATATACCCTTATATTAAAAAATAAATTAAACAATTTAGTACTTCATTTGTAAAATTAACTCCACTAAAACAACTATGTACCCCATTGGTAAGAGGAACATAGCAGTGTCACTTCACAAGCAAAAGGAAAGACAGCTTGAATGAATGCTTTACAAGTTTGGTTGAAACTTCGAGAACACCAAATCTCTACACAAATATGACATTATTTCAGGCCTAAACCAGTTTCAGAGGAGGGCCAATGTAAGAAGGGACTGAAAGAGAACTCGGCTGTTCACCCTTCTTTGAGCCTTGTAAACAATGCACTTCTGGTGCACCTCCCGATCGTGTGAAAAAACAGATGGTGCAGATGAACTTCGAGTTAAAATGTTCAGCGTCTACTGGTATCACAATAAACTTCGGTGAGAAATATAGTTGAAGATTAGTTACTACATCTTGCATCGTTATTTAGTGAAAACTGAAAAGTGGTATATTAAACAAGCATAAGTGCTGATTAACCGAAACAATGAAAACAGGCCATTCTATTCTTCATCATTAAGGTATAAGGTTTCAAAAAGTCGACACCTTAGAATCCAAATACCGGCATATTAAACTTGGAATATTGTTCAGCCAATTTATCATGTATAAAGGGGAATGCTTCTAGCTCATTAACAACCAATATGAAAGCTTACACCTGAAACATGCATTAGCAGGCACAAACACGATATGCATGCATCACAGAGTTAAAACAATTCATGCCTATCGGAATGTCAAACACCATATGCATGCTTCACCTAGAAAAAATGGAATTGCAATAGCAAAACATGGAAAATAAGTCACAAGCATAGGTGCTTCATGTCCAAAGAATGACAAAAATCAGGAGAGATCAAAATTGCATGATGACTTACAAGAATTTGGATTATTCTCTCCATTGGAATTCTCATTAATAACGGACTTACTGAGGTATCAATTCTACAAAAAAAATGGGATCGGCCGTTGCTTTGATGTTACTGTGAACCGTAAAATTCTATCTCCAATTAGTTTTGTAAAACTACAACTGCATGGAGTGAAAGAATTATCAGCTTCTTTTAATCAAACTGGTTGGGTTTCAACCCATCACTTCTTTGACAAAATGGACTGCAAAGAATCTAATTGAGTCAAGGCAAAAGGCGGTTTCCGACTCCTAACCAATTTCATTATCATCTTAGCCTTATGCAGTTGCCCATTTCTCACAAGGCCTTGAAGCAGGGAATGAATAGTATCCACATTTGGAAACCAATTCTTTCTCATGCAATCTATACACCTTGTATAGGCCAAATTGTACTCGCCTCCTTTGCACAAATAATGAATCATCGTCTGGTAAATCTTAACATTGGGCTTATACTTACTACGACATTCTAGAGCAGAATAAACCCTTTTAGCCATTTCAAGATATCCGGCCTGGCAAAAACCTTTGATTACCAAATTGTAAGTAACCTCATCAGGCTCTATCCCAATTTTCTGCATCAAACGCATTGCATCATTAGCTTGCCATGCTAGCCTCCTATTAATCAAATACTGGACCCTGACATTAAAAGTTGTAAGATTAGGTCTGCACCCCTTATACACCATAAGGTTCCACAACCCATTGCCAATCTCGCACCGGTTCTTTTGATAGGATGCTGATATAAGTGTCGTGTACGTAATAACATCTGGTTTTATCCCCAACTTTTCCATCTCGACCATGAACAAATACGCCTTATCAAGAAAATCCATTTCACAAAATGCCTTGATAACTATATTAACCGTATAAATATCCAATTCGACAAGGAATTTCGGCGGAACATCAGCAATAAATGCTTCAATAGCTTCCAAATCACACGTTTGAATCAAAACCTTAAGTGCAGCATTGAAAGATTTAACAGTTCTCTTACATCCATACAAATGCATATCATGGAAAGTATTGATAGCATGCTTTACCATTCCAGCCTTACCATACAACATTATAATCCTCATCACGAAGCCTTCTCGCCTACCCTGCGGAAGAGTTTTCTGGTGCTCAAGTAAATGCTCAATGTGATCGAAGCGGCCAGCCCCGGCTAATCTAGAAACCGTATCTTCAAAAGCAATCCTGTTTTCAATAACAAGCCTATTGTGGGCATTCGCCTTGAATAAAGCGAACAACTTATCGGGGTCTCTCTCGGCTTTAAGCTTGGAAAGAACAGTTTCTTGTAAAGGTATTGCCTTTGGAGATTGCTTGGAGAAAGCTGGAAGTGAACAAAATCTGCGAATCGGTCGCAGAAATAACATGTTCCAATATCCTCTCATCCATAAGACACTAATCTATAAAACTGAAGAATCCCAACAATCCAAGCGGCAAAAACACTAAAAGAATAATACCCATAAACCAAAAAAATCGCATCTTCAAGGCAACATAACCAACAAATCCTCAAAAGCACAATAACCCAGATTTCAAAATAGGATCAAATGCAATATCTTGAATGAAATAAACAGCCACAGATTCAACAGGCGCAAATTATATCTGAAAAAACCTCCTTCAAATCAAAAGAAAAGAAAATGGAGAAGATAAGTTTACCGAAAATAGATAGAAGCAGTCTGAAAGAGAACTAATTTTTGCTCTCTGCTGGTTATAGTGGCGCCGGCGAGGTTTTGGGGTTTAGGTTTTCGCCTATGGTTAGGGCCTTAGGGGGAAATAGTGTTTTTTTTTTCGTTAAAAGAAGATATGAATGCAATACCTTTTCTCTAAATATGGGCTCACGTGTCTAGTTGGGCTGTTGATTCGGATTTTTTGAGATTTATAATTTAAATTAAATATCATATATTAATGTATTTTATTTTGATTTAAACTTTGTAATGCGTATGAGTTTTTCATATATATTCTGATTATTAGGATAATTTTTTGTAACCACCAATTCTGATTATAATTTATTAAGATATGTATTATTTATAATTCTATGCTGTACTTGTAACTTCGAAAATATTAAAATAGGCTTAAAAGGTACTATATTCAAATTTTAATTTTACTCTTTATGAAATTAAAAATAATAATATAAATATTGAAAAACTTCAAAATTTATATAAGCATACTAATAGGGTTAGTCCAAGCGGTAACTAATTTATTATTGCTTAAGTAAGTTTCGAGCTCGAAGCTTTATGTATGCAAAAATCAATGCGAGTCGATTTAAACAAATCATAATAAAACTTTAAAAAATCGAGAGGACAAAAAATATATATATATATATACAAATAAACGTAAGCGATTGAATTTTACTCTTTTATTACATGTAAATTGTGGAGCTAATATTTTTATCAATTTATCTTATATAAATATTTGAATTATTAATTTTCAAGTTAATAGTTTAACAATAATACTTTATATTATCAATCTGGATTAACTTTTTTGTCGATGAAAAGTAAAATAATATTATCATGGGATTATTTTAAGAATGTAAAAAAATAAAGTATATGAGTCAATAACTGAATTTACTTAAAATCAAGGGATGAAATTTGTAATTAAACCTATTTTATGTGAGCAAGCCCTATCTTAACTAAAATCAGTTTTATTTTGATAGTAAAAAAATATTATTGTAATCACTAATTTTATCCGGGGAAGTAACCGTTATTTTTGCATTCTTAAATAAGGGTTTCATTAATGTTAACAGATTTGTATTACCATTTGTCTTTATTATATGTCTCACTTTTATAACTAGTATCATACTACTGTTATCCATTTTAAAAATATATTTAATGTAATAATAAATAGAGGAAAAGAAAGTTTTAACGTTGTTATTATTATTGGATATCATACTATTAAGACTCTATTGTTTTGAACTATTATATGCTATTGTTATATCATCTTTGTTATATTAATTAGTATTATAATTATCAAAATGACTAAATGTGTAAGCCCAATGAATTTAAATAAAAAGCTCAAGTCTTTATTCAACAGTCCACTTACAATACAAAATATAATAATTTACAGTTGGCCTAACAAGGCCCTAAATACACCAAAAAACGCCCTAATTATCATTATCTCTGCGCAGCTGATCCTGGACCGTTGGATCCAGAATGATGATCGAACTGCTGAAACACGCACAGAACGTTCCAGAGAGTCCCACGCGCCGCACGCGCGACTGCTCAGAGAACCCCCACGCGCGCGTGGGATTCATGCACAGCTCTTTCATCTTCCACCCGCGCGTCTGATGCCTCAATTTCCACACGCGACGAATGATCATCCGCTCCAATCGCCACGCGGGCAGATCCAACGGCTCCCAGAGGTCCTCGTTCCCTGAGCCATTTCTCACTCTAGTCCCCTCCCATCTTCAGTCCGCCACGCCATTCTAAGGGACGAGCGCCGCGCTATCTGATCGTCCTCCTCCATAGCTGGACGTCATGGTTCACGAGCAAGGCAAACAAAGGCAGAGGCATTAGAGATAACATGTCGACAACGAATCAAAAAAGACAGCAAAAAAGCATTATCAACAAGCAGCCAATAGGATTTTTTTCTTTTCATTTCAAACAAATGTAACCCTCGGGTATAAAAAGGAACCCAACAGACATGTAACACAGATTCGGAATCCCAACCAGCAATACAAAGACAGATTTCTAAGGTACATCTATCTTTAAAAAAAAGACATGCATATAGATAGACAGTTAGGGTTAGATTTTACCTTCGAAGCCTGTTTTCCCCCTCCGATGACAAGCCTTGTAGTGTCATCCGGCGCTACGAACGGTGAGTCGGCAGAGGAAAGGCGCTTCTTTGTGTTTCGTTTCAAAAAAAGGGCTTTTCGTTTCGACTTTTGAGGAAGAGAGGGTTTCCCGTTTGTTTTTGTTGAAACTAGGTTTAGATCAGAGTTCGGGTAACAAAGAGGAGTGTTTTGGGGGGTATTTCGAAGGTTGTCGGACGCCGTTCGGCGGAGCACGGCTGAATTCTGGAGATTGAGGATTTTTCTGGGTTTGGGGATGAATACCACGGCGGTGTTTATCCCCGTTCTGGAAAAAAAGAAAAAACAGGGGAGAGAGTTTAGGCTGAAGACTATAACCAAAAAGGGAAATTGTTATAAAACATTATGTTTTATACAAAGCCCGTCTTCTTTTTGGGTTATTCGCATTATGAGTCTCTCTGCCTCGTTATATTTACGCTGGGAGGGTCTTCGCATGGGTAAATAGCCCATTTGATCCCTTCGCATGGTTTAATTAGGGATAAAGGCCATTCTGCCTTTTTTAATCACCATTCAGGTCCTCAAACCTTTCACCGGTTTGCAATTACACCTCGTTTTCTCTTTTTCTTTTTACATTTGCCCCTTAATTTTGTTTCTTTATAATTTGGTCCCTTCTAGTGTTTAATTTCCCTTTAATGTACATGTATTTCATTTCAATTTGTCTATGTTATTATTTTATTTATGTTTCATTTTACTATTTGGATATGTTTATTAGATCCTCTATTTTTTCAATTTGTTTCGATATACATATTTGCCCTAGGTAAAGTTTATTATGTGTGTATGTTTACATAATATGTGATTTCTTTTTAAATAAAAGAAAAAGTGACTTAAAGTATGTAACTTTAGACATATAGCTATCAAGAGTTTCTTCTTAGTTAAGCATGATATGTTTTTTTCTCTTTAAGGGCACAAAGTTAGGTTTTGAAATTCAAATATAGTATGTAATATGCGGGTTCATGTATTTTGGGCCTTTCTTCTTGGGCTTAGTTTAGAAGCTTGGGCCACTTGGTCTTTTGGGCTTTGAACTGTTAAGTTAGTTTTAGATTAGTTTAGAAGTTAATTTAATTAATTTAGGTCATGTGCTCGTCTAATAGGGGCACGATCCTTAAATTATTAAATTATTTCTAGGATCAGTTTAGGAGCCATAGTTAGTCTTAAAGTTCGAATCAGTTTAGTGAATTTAAATTTATCCTTGGCTTATTGGGGTAAACGTCAAATTCATTAAAATTGGTCGAACACCTCCTAATTATCTTTAAAGATAAAATTGACAGGGAAATTAAATTAACATTTTAATTGAAGGCTATGATTAATTAATTTGGCTTATTTTAAATAGTATTCTTGACTTATTGGAATGCTAGTTCAAAATTAATCAAATTAATTATTATATCACAAGATAACTTACAATTTAGGGTTCTCTAGCCTTTTTAGGGTTAATTAAATTAGGGTTAATACTAGACATACCTGATCGGTGACTAGATCACAAATTAAACTTCCAATATCCATGCCTTTTTAGGTTAGATATTGCGTTGGGTCCTTTTGTGTATTTTGTGTCATCGTTTTCCATTCATTAATTGTCATTCATACGACCCAGTAATTTTGTACTAATTAATCTAAATCATAAAAGAGGTATCCATTAATTTTGATATTTGTGTCGCAACAGTCCGAGTTTAAAGGATATTGACCAAATATTTGAATTAATCCTTACCGACTCAAGGTAAAATTAATACTTAACTGAATCATTACATCATATTTTAAAATGCTTGCATCATGCATAAAGGTGACGTGCGGGATTCGAACCATAAATTAACACGACAGTCGGGCTTATTCGATGTCGGTTTAACCTATAGTCCGATGTATCGTTAACCTTATTAATTAAATGTCCAATTAATTTGAACCCAACAATTTGATAAAGCCCGTTCAATTAAGGTTAATTTTCAATTAAGGTCAGCGAATTAAATTCTTTTCAAATTCCGACAATTTTCTTCAATTGAAAACAACAAATATTTTGGTACCGATATCCAGGCGTGATGGGGGTGCTAATCCTTCCCTACACGTAACCAACTCCCAAACCCTTTCAAGATGAATCTCTGGTTTTGTGGTGTTCAGCCTACCTTATCCAAGTGGTCGGTGGCGACTCCCAATTTTCAATCAGTTTTCTAAAGAAAAAGAATTTTCAAAAGAAACCCCTTTAAAACAATATTATAATGAAAGGGTTTTTTGGGATAACCCGTAGCGCCAAACCTATAAATTATCTACCTTTCAGAAAACGTCGCTACAATTATACAATCCTACTTTAAAATATGAAATATAAATTCTTAAACCTAAAACATAAATCATAAACTCTAATCCTAAATATTAAATTTTAAACTCTACAACATAAATCCTTAAACCTAAAACTAACCCTATAAACCTTAAATTTAACAAATTTATGTAAATTAAAATTTACACAGTTTGTGTATCAAAAAATTTTCTATTAAAAACATACAAGTTATATTAAAGTCGACCCTTTTAACTAATTAAATGGTCTTATCGGTATTAGCGGGAGATGTAGGCCTTGATGACAGGACGAACGCATGATTTTATGTTAGGAGGGCTGGACCTATAAAATTCTAAGGGGGCAAATTTATAAAATTTTAGGTGGGGCGAAAATATATATTCAATAGAAAATACATATTAAAAATTTAAAAATTTTCTAAATTATATATGAATTTTAAATATTTAGGGGAGGTGAGTGTCTCTCTAGCCCTCTCTGGGTCTATCCCTACTTACGATCATTTGTAATGGATGTTTTGATTTGTTTAGCTTGATTTGGTGTTTGTTTCGATGCATTTCGGGGTTTGTCCGTAGGTTGTCTTTGTCACGACCATTTTTTAACCGAGTATGAAAATAGCCTGACGATTAGGGTTTGAAAAATTAAGGTTTTGTCCATTTTAAATTTAATCTTGAAAACTTAGGGGTTTTCATATTAAATTTGATTTTCCTTTATTTAATTTTGAAAACAATTTAGAGTCGCTACAAGTCACTTTGGATCGAACACCATAAAAACAACTAGAGGTTATTTTTCTTAAATTTGGGTTCGGGAGCCGATTACATGTGGGGAAGGATTAGCACCCTCACAAACGCCCGTTATCGGTACATTTTTAATTCACGTGGCATTTTGTCATTTCGAACAGTAATTTAAGTTTAATTCAATCCTTAATCGTCAAATGAATTTTCGTTCCGAATGGAAGTATCCTTTTGTAAGAAAATACATTTTTAAACGAATATAAGTTTTGAAACATCCAGTTACTTTAGGATACTTTAACTCGTATTCAAAAATGTATCTCAAAACAAAAGGTTTTTTAATGCATGTTCACTTATTTTCTTGCCAATTTTAAGTTCTAACTTAATAAGGACTCTAATTAATTGAATTGATTAAGAAACTATGAATATTATTAGACTTAGGGTATTTATGAGATAACACACAATTGCTTGGGCATTATCCATATTTAACCCTAATTTAACAATATTCCTATTTATTTAATGATTCTATTAATTAAACCTATTCCATAATTAAACTTTAGGGTAAATTTCATAAATGGTCATTGAATTTTGTTAAAAAAACAAAATGGTAACCAAACTTTCAAATGTTATAAGATGGCAATTAAACTTTGTGTTTTGTAACAAAATAGTAACTGAGACGTTAAACCCCGTTAACTCTTAAAAGGCAAACTCCCCTTATTTATCTCCACATCATCCTCTCCCATTTTTCCACTTAAGATTAATAAAATAATAAAAATAAATAAATTTTACTTTGACTTTCAGGTTCATCTTCTTCCTCATCACTTCCATTGATAACTCTTAAAGGTGAGCCCAAGAGCAATTTTTTTCTTGCTCTGTAGAACAAATTCATGAATGTGAAAGGGAGGGACAAGAAGAAAATGCTAGCCCAAGAGCAAGCACGGACAAAAGAGTGACCGCGGAGCACTTCCCAACACCGCTCCATTCTAAAACAATCGAAAAATCCAACGCCAAGAAACGTCAGGAGTCTGCTGAAAAGGGTTACGATTCTGTTTCTTGCAACAACTGCAGACCTAACTCCAGGGAGAAGATCTCCGTTATTACAACCTTGTGATATGAAGGTTTCTCAATCCAAGAACCCCAAAAGCCTTCTTCTTTACCTCGAGGCTTTGTTGAACAATGCTTTCTTTGATGATTTTGAGTCCATTGGGTTTCAAAATAATGCAGTGAATCAAATATTAAACACCATCGATCGTTGCAAAGCCAATTCCGGATCATTCAATGACTTACAAAGTTTGACATGGGAGAAGGTCTTGAATAAGGGGACCAAGTATTTCAGTGGGGATTTAAGCAAGTTTTATGACAGGAAAATGAGTGAAATTGTGGCTATGTTGGAATGGAACATATATTTGCCCGAGCCATTGTTCCAAGCATTCTTTGTTGCTTCAAAGAATGTGTAGCTGGTGATCCTTCCAAATCAATGGAAGAATGAGCAGTGAAGGGGTTCTTGTTTAAGAAGAAGATGAACAGTGAAAGAAAATAAAAATTATTTTTTATTATTTTATTAATCTTACGTGGAAAAAGAGAATGATGTAGAAATGGGCAGGGAATGTGGCAAGTACAGTAACTTTGCCGTTAAGAGTTAACAGAGTTTAACTTTTAGTTACTATAATGTTACAAAATAAAAAGTTTAATTGTCATTTTGTAACATTTAAATCTTAGTTATCATTTTGTTTTTTAACAAAGTTCAGTGACAATTTGTGAACTTTACCTTAAACTTTAATTAACTATGTGTAATTATCATGTTCTAAGTTTAAATGAAATATTAAATGTTCCACTAAAAAACCCCTTTGATTAACATCTTATTACAATGAGACACTAATCAACTTAGGACTTTAAAGTTTCCATTTAATAATCATTTATTTTCTAAAATTATCTCACCTATTTAGATTATTTAAATTAATTAAATAACCCAAGTTTAAAGGCTCTAATTATTTACACTAAGTGAATTAGTCATCTACAAAATTATACTATATTCTTTAATTTAAACCATGCAACATACAACAATTAAATAATTAATTAAATCTAAACAATTAATTAGGGACCAAATTAAACTATTATTAAAATTTGAGTGTCAAATTACAAAAATAGTGACCAAACTAAAACACTTGCAAAATTGAATAGCCCAAAGTATAAGGGGGCAAGAGTAGGGTGCAGATCTTTCCACCCGACCCGACTCAGTCTCGCGGTTCATCCAAATTTGGTGCCAAAACGTCACCGTTTTGGACCGAGTACAAAAAGGGCAAGACCGAGTTGAATCGGTCATTTTTCACCAGTCCATTCTCTCTCCTCCTCCAAAAATCTCTCCCCAAACATTTCCAAACCCAGAAAAATACCTGGGAATGGATCAAAATCCATGCATTTTGCATGGTGTTCTTCGAAGAACAAGAAGAACACGTTGAACACCAACCATAAACCACCGCTCATTCTGTCGCTTTGATCCACTGCTACCACACTCTAGTGGCTTTTTGCCGTTTGCTGGCCACCGGCCCAAACTTCGATCATCCTCTACCTTGCTCTGGCGGTCGTGATGCGATTTTTGGCCACCGTCGAGTGATTTCCAGCCACCACTGATTCAAACCAAAACCCTAAAAAAACTCCAATTTCTCTAAACCTAACCCTAGCTCGATTGAGCCACCTATCTCCGACCATTCATAAGCCTAATCTACCCAAACCAAACTCTCCTCCCTCATTTTCAACCCCGCCAAAACGCCCACAAATACTCCAACAATGGAGATAAACACCGATCTACCCCTTTTCATCTCATTTTATTTTGTTTTTTTAGTTAAGCTAACATGCTTGTTTATTTTGCAGATCTAAAAAATGAAGTTTGAATAAAGGGATTACCATTGATTTTCCAACGGTTTCTCCCCTTTTCCAGCAGTGTTTACAGCTCTGGTGATCTCTCTGGCTTTCGGCAGCTATTGGACTCCGACAGCTCCTCAATTCCTAAACAGTTCGGCTTCCCAGCGGTTGGTCTCCCGAGATGAGTACTCTCTCCTCTTTTATTACTTTATTTATTATTTAATATCTATGATTAGTCATTAATTCCCATCTGACACACTCTCTCTTGCTTTTATAGTGATGCGGGTACTGATGTCACCAAGGGGAGTCGATCCAAGTGAAGAAGTTGTTGGCTAATCATGGTCTGCCACGTGTCTTTTTTGGCAGGTCAAAGAAACACAATGTGTTTCTTTTAGGCCCTTTATTATCAGATTTGGGCGGGAAACCATTTTTACCTGAAAATGGGTTGAAAATAAGTTGTAAGCTAGGCCTTGAATTTGTATTTCGGGCTTTGGTTGTTTTTGTGATGCAATTGGGCATTTGTAAATGGAAACTTATTTGGACTGTTATTATATTTATTTATTGGACTTATTATCTATATATTTTGGTTTTATTTATAGTGAAAAATATAATATACGTATACCCGAGTAAAATTATGGTATTACATCTGCCCCTCTTTGCTCATTGATGTAGAACATGAATAGGGCAAAGAATGCAAAGACACAAATTTTACCCGGACCATCTGTCCACCGGAAGTTGAAGCTGTTCTTCTAATTATGAAATTCTTCAATCTTCTGCCAAATCATAGAGTCTGAAGGTGTTCTTCTCATTATAAAATTTTTCATATTCTAAGGTTTGGAATTACTCTTCGAAATTCTTCATTTTCTGAGATTTGAAGCTGTTCTTCTTATTATGAAATTCTTTATTCTTCTGCCAAACTGTAGAATCTAAAGTTGTTCTTCTCATTATGAAATTCTCCATCTTCTAAGGTCTGGCATTGCTTTTTGAAATTCTTCATTTTCTGAAGTTTGAAGCTGTTCTTCTTATTATAAAATTTTCCATTCCTCACTTTTTTGCTGATCCATCTTTTTGCAAAGGCGACGAATGAGCAAACTCTTCTCATTAGGAACTTTCTCATTCTTCAAAAGGGTGAACTCTTCTCATTAGGAGCTCTTCCTTCTTCATTTGATGAGTTTTTCTCATTAGGAACTCTGAAGTGAACTCTTCTCATTAGGAGTTATTCTTTTTCATTGGGTGAGTTCTTCTCATTAGGAACTTTGAGATGAACTCTTCTCATTAGGAGTTCTTCGTTTTTTGCTGGGCGAGTTCTTCTTATAATGAACTCTAAAACGAACTCTTCTCATTTGGAATTCTAGGTGAGTTCTTCTCATTAGGAACTCTGTATTCTCTGTTAGAAATGCCAATTCACCTCCTCCTTTGGGGGAAAACTAAACCTGCAAAAATAAATATCATCGATTAATAAGAATTCAACATGAAGTTGTACGAAATATCCCCAATTCCTTCTTGGAGCACTGAGATCCTTAGAGTCACTATTTTTCTATCTAATAGTGTCTTGATCTTTCATTCTGAAGCTCATATAGAATCTTGTCTCTTGTTTTTTCTCCATGTTGATCAATTTTTTGTACTTGGAATGTATGTGACTGATAAAATTCTTTATTACCGTCTCTGTAAAAGAAATACTTGTTGAAATCTGCCCCTGCAAATGAAATAACCTGAGATCCGTTTCTGTAAATGAAATGTTTGAGTAAATCCGCCTCTCCAAACGAAACATCTTGAGATCCGCCTCTGTAAACGAAATGATATATTTGTTGAAATCTGCCTCTTCAAACGGATTGGTATCTTATTGAAATCCGCCTATTCAAACGGGTTGGTATCTTGTTGAAATCCGCCTATTCAAACGGGCTGATGCCTTTGCAATTTTTTTTTTAGATCTACTTCTCCAATATCGAAGCTGTAGATTGAAATCTTCTTTACTTCTGCATTAAGTTTCCTGCTTTTATTGCAATGATACCTCATCTCTTAAGATTGTCATCAAATCTTGCTTTGCTTGATCTTCTTGAGTTTAGTCTGAAACTCTTGTTGTCTTCATGCCCCGAAAAAATTTGCCCCAAAATCTTGTTGTTGAGCTCTTATTCTTCTTGAGCAAATATTGACTTCTTTAGTAATCAAATTCCTTTTTAGGCCCTGCATTCTTTCTTTTCTATTCTGATCGGCACTCTTTTGCACAATGATACCTTACTAATATCCTTGTTTTTGGCTTCGTCGCGTAGAATTTGCTCATTTTCATTATCTAGGGCGAGAAAATGCCTCAGGTCCCTGAACTTTCCTCAAATCCTTGAGCTTCTATCAAATCCTGTAACATCCTCAACATGGATTAGAAGAAAAACTGGAGTTGAGAATGTTACTGCAAAGCAAACCGAAACACAAATCAAAAAATTTCAAAATTGTTTCTATCTGAACACCTTTCTAGACATGTCAACCTTAGACAATCGTTTGGTTGTGAATCAATCCACTATCATGTTAAAAGATTCGAACCATTCTTATAATGCCATTTCGACTTTAATCCATTTAATACACAACAACCCATCAGGTACAACTTATACCACAAACTACTTTTCAATAGCATACTAACATGACTTGACAGCAAAGGAATCATTCCAACTTACTAATCCTCCAATCAAAAAAATTCAATCATATCTTAATATCGTACATACATATCTTCACTTTTAATAAATCATTTTACTTGTATTTTATCATAATTAATTCCATTCATGAATTAAGCCTCCCAATCCAATTACCCTAATTACAAATTCTATACTTCATGTAATCAATCGAATGGCATGTTCACAAAACATTAACATCTATTTAATTCATTTACCAACACTTCCATTACATACAAAAATATACATTTCAATCCATTTATTTTCTTACTAAGCAAACTGTCCATTACAGTTTCTTTTAATTAAGCAAAACAATCCCAAATAATTTCATATACAAGCATAGTTGTTTTAATTCCGTAAGCTCACACAATAAATATTGAAACAGCCCCTTATACTTTAGAAGTGCCCAAAACAACCTATTAGACAAGTGTTTTCTTACATACGAACAACCTTCATATTTCTTTATACATATTAAAGCAGTCCTCACATAAATCCAGCAACCTTTACACGACTAGTTATATCCAACAACCTCAATTTCATATTCAAGGAAATCCCTTGTTTCTAAATCTTTAATCCAGTTCATTCTCTTATAGTTATCAAGCAATGTGCCACCATTAAAAGATTCAAAATATATTCATAACAAGCTTAATTACCATAGTTTCAATTCATGATTCTCAATGATGTAAGGTTTATACGATTTAATTACTAATTAAGTAACCATTCTAAATTTACCACTTCCATTTAGATCGTTCATTCATTCAAATATCGCGATTAATCATGGACATTTATCCAACCATTCAACCACTTAAGAATTTAGGTACTCTTAGCTACACAAGAAAATACCGAAATATTTTTTTTGAGTTATTATTACAAGCCAGCATGATTAATCTAGCCTCATAAGTAAATACAAGGTGCCACCATCCTAGGAGTATTCTAACAAAGATTGAATCTATTTCCTTTTGATTCTTGTATAAAGACTTGCACTTCATGTCCAAACTTGGAACACATGAGCTATAAACATCCTGCAATGCATGATTATGAAGTGCGTTAGGCTTATATAGCCTAAGTGAGGTAGTGAAAATCAATGAAACATTTGCACACATATATTCAATGATACACACAAGCAATTGTACAATCACAAGTTAGCATTGTTAAAAGTGTCTTAAATTTACACTTGTAAGATTTGAGATATTCGAATGCTTCTCAAAGCTTTTTTACAATTATATTGATCTTAATTAAGATCAATTTACCACTTTTAAGTCTCCTTGAGACTTGATAGATACTCAATAGCCTTTGCATTTTTCTTTATCAAAACAGTTATTGTCAATAGATCAATTGATTGTTTGTTGCCTTATACAAATTGCATTTATTCAATTCTTGAATAATTTGTAACACTTGCTCACCAAGAGCCATTTAGTACATTATGCCCACCAAGAGCCATTCAATAAATTATGCTCACCAAGAGCCATTCGATACATTATAATATTTTCGAGGATCTTTTTCACATTTATTCATCAATTTTTTTCATTGATTATTTCAACTTTTAACATGTTTGCCTTGGATCACTTATGACCATATTTAACAATGGTTCGCAATCGACCATAATGGTCCAATCGATGCATAGCTCAAAGCACATAGCAATGGCTAGTATTGAAACATATCAATCCTATCTTCACACTATCCAACCAAATTGTCGCCAAGTCTCCGTACATCTCCCTCGTTACCTCCTACTGTTGCCAATATACATATCATAAATCAATGGGGCATCCCCCGAGCCGTAGCTCATGGATCGTAGTCCCAATATACATAAATACCATGCATTATGACATAGTGACCAAGGGCTTCCATTGAAGGCAACTTACTTATCTTATTTCAATCTTTGATATTAGGGAAGTATCTTATTGAACAAGTAACTTTGATTATTGTTCAATGAGTACCTTTTAATCTTGAATAGAGTATTAGCATCTTTAACTTATGGGTTTATAAATGTATCATTAATACCACATTCCTCTTTGAGCTTTATTAACATCTTTCAATCAATGGTTAGCATCCAAGCTTCAATAGCAATACGCAACTCTAAATTAACAATCATAGCATAACAAGTAAGAATGCTTAATGAAAGTAAAATTAACAATATTTCAAGGATGCCATGCTATGAATGCCCTTCCCCAAAATTTGCTCTATTTGAGCATTATGAACCATGTATGATCAATGCCATCCATCCATGTACATACAATGTTTTAAACTTAATGAAAAAATAAAAATCGGAATGACACCGTGTCACCAGAGACTCCATCGACTACACTCACTTGGTTATTCCAATGTTATGGAATACCTGATCCACAATCCTTAATCTACTTGCCAAATAGTTTCCTTTTCTTGGCCATCCAACTCAAAATGTGTACTTCACAAATTAAACCAAGTTATTATTATCTTTCCAACTTAATTAACTTATAAATAGCTCCCAATCGAACCTCTCTATATATATACATTTATGTCAAAAGCAAACCAACATTTATGTACTGAATCACACACTCATCAAGGCAGTCTCCTATAGCTCTTAATCAAGCAACCAATTTCAATTTAATCAATTAAAACAGTCCTCAGTTTTCATATAAAAACAATCTATTTTAGGCCAATCAAAATTGCATTTCCAGACTAGTCGAACTGTATACGAGATTAACCAAAACAACATACATTTAACATACGAAACTGCACATATTAACCACAATAGACTGCACTGTTTAAGCAACAATCATGTATATACTCATATATTTAACAAGACAGCCCACTACAAAACTCAACCAAGCAAACAACTTCGACCTTTGTTTAGATCTAACCAAAATAGTCCAACAGAGATATAAAACAGTCAAACAGAGGTGATCCTATATGCAAATTAGTCCCAAAATCTTATACATGTGTTTAGGCTACAATTCAAAATGCATTGGCATACATTTATATGTACATGTACAAAACACAAACAAATCAATCCTCATCCTTTCTCTCATGCTTTCAAATATATTTTAAGCCACCTATAGAGCTGCTGCCGGGTAGACTGCACACCCCTCAGTTAAAATTTCATAACTTTCATTCCGTACGTCGAAATTTCAAACCGTTTACACTGTTAGAAAGCTGACTCAACTAGCTTTCTAACCATATAGGCCTTGCATTTTTAATCCTTATGAATTAATACAGTTTTTAATCTAAAAACACACCTAATTCTGCCACCAGACAGTTTACGCTGTCTTTGAACAATTGTCTCTACAAGCTGTTATAAAACTCTAAATCCAGTTTCGTTTGTTTTAAATGAAACTAGACATGACAAGCTTTTCAATCATATAAATTATAGGTTCTAATTTCATCAGTACAATTTATAGCAATTTTTTAAAGTCTCAGCTAATGCAGTTTTAAAACTGTTTACAAGGTACAAAGCAGTCCATATACATCGATGTTGCCCCTATTTAGTCCTACAAGATCACCGATCCACATGTCTTACATGTTCAATTCAATCCTTATTAGCTTTGCACAACGATTCATTTAATAAATTTATAAAACAGCCCATATATTTAAATTAACAAGGCAGTCCAATAACTCATTAATGACTCCATGATTCAATGTTTCCACAATTTATTCATGTAAGCTAACATTTGAGCTGCCTAATTCATCCAAAACAGGACACAATAAATGCATTATCAATCAAGCCTAAATGTTTAACCTTCTTTAATTATAAGCTTCTCCTAGAAAAGCATTTCAAACATTACAACTCACTCAAGTGCAGCCCCTAAATCAGGATTACAAAGCTGCCAAAATGCTTCTTTTAATCATTTTAGTTTCAAAATAGCTCGATGCACAAGTTATTCATTCAATAACCATTCAACAGTTAAATTCTCACTAGATCTTTGGTTTATCATCAAGCAATTTAAAACTTCCAACATTTTACCATTTCTTCTTATGCATGCTAAAAAAATCACATATACTCTACTCGATTAGTCCAATAGTTGCATAGTTAAAGTTTAATTCTTCCATAACTCTAATGACTACATAGCTTTTAAAGATCTAAAACAAACAGCTACTCAGATTTAACTTAAATAAGGTGAAAGGAAAGATATAATCACCTGATTCCTCAAGCTATCTCGGTTAAATTTCAAGAATCTAGCTATGGTAGATTACTCCTTCAAGCCCTCCTCCTAATTCCTTCTCTCTATTTCTCTAACCACCGTGTTTTTACCTCTCTCCCTCTCTTATGGGAGGTTCGGTCTTGAATGAAAGAAGATGAGGATGGTAATTGTTTCATCTTCCTTAAACCAAGGCATGTACACTTGCCTAATCTCCTAACAAGACATGTGTTGTGATCCTTCCCATATTTTTAGTTTTACATGCAATCCACTCTTTATTTATTCACTTCGGTTTAGTCCTTAGACAATAGTCACTCACTTCCTCATTGTTTTAATTTAATCCCAGTCTAGATGATTATCCTAACAATTAACAATTTAAGGCATTTTAACATTTTAGTCAAAAGGTAACTTATAATTAAACCTTTATTTGAATGTCACAAGAAATAAGTAGAAAGGTCACATTAAAAAGATGGTAACCTTCTACTAGGCCAACTTCCGGGTATTACAAATCCATTCTTTAATATCTTCAATTTCCTTCTTGAAGCATCATGATTTTAGAGTTTCTGCTCATTTTGCCTAAAGAGTTTCGATCTTTCCATCTAAAACTCGCATGAGATCTTTCGCTCCTCTTTCTCTGTTTGATCGACTTTCCTTTATGCTTGGAACACATGTGACTGGATCTATTCCTCCAATTCTGAATTTGTAAGTTGCAATCTTTTCTCGTTTCTTGTTGGCTCTGCTAATTCCTACTAAAATATGCAAAAACTTTGAATATATGAGTTAGCATGCTCTTGTCTTATAGATGACTAACTATGTATGATGTATGAATGATATCAATCGAGGACCACTTGGGCAATCTTTCATCTTCAGGGAAGCTCAAAATTTCCTCGCCTCGTTTTTCAAAAACTTCTTTTGCCGCCAAAGTAACCCATCTCACACTCAGGTTTAATCTTCGGAATCTCTGCATTTTTGCTCTAAAGCGCCTTTTCAGGTTTTCACTTTATATTGCTTTTCTCAAAGCGCCATTTTGGGTTTTCACTTTACTTTTTTCTTCTTTTTTTTACAATGCGCGTTTTTAAGTTTTCACCTTGGTTTTTTCTTCTTTTTCTTTTTCTCTTCCTCTTTTTCCTTTTCCTTTTTCTCTTTCTCTTTTTCTCCCTCATTTTCCTTTTCCGTTTTCTTTTCTTTTCTTTTTTGACTTTTCAATTTTTCTTTCTCTTTGGAGTGTCCTTGAGAGTTTTCACCTCATTTCTTTCTTCTTTTCTATCTTCGTAATGATGTTTTTCCTTTGTTCCAAATAAGACATGTTTCAATTATGATGGAAGTCATATCTACTTTTCACGGATTCATCATATAAACTCGCACTTCACATCGGAGAAACTCGAGTGCTGATGACAATTCTTTTCTTGTAAAGCCATTCTTTCTATGTTTGTATTCAGCTTCTTTGGCAACATTCTTTTTCATGGTTCCAAAAAGGATCATCACTTCCATTGTTCCAACTTGCGGACTCTATTCATTGGATGTGCAACATATTTTTCTGTAATGTTCTTTGTAGCATTGCTCTGGTCTTCAACTATCATATTTATTCACTTTATTATTCACAAAGCTTTCTTGTCCTACAATGCCTCAGAAGTAATGATTTTTGCTTTTGAATAGTGTGAACCGCTAGAGAATTGATTTGGTTGCTGCTTTTGCCCCAAAAGATGGCTTAAGTTCTTTCTTTGCCCCAAGGTTGTCTGTGTCGCTTTCTCGTAGCTTTCGTTTGAATATTTCCAACACCCAGAATTGTGTCTCTTCCTAGACATACTTTTCATCATTAACCAAGTATCGAGGCCACCTCTTGTTCTGCCTGCACTTAAAGGATTAGTACATCATAATAATACCCACGAAATCCTTTATTTTTCTTATATCTATTCAATTTATATGCAAGATGCTTGTTGAAACAATAAGTGAAAGGCTTAGAATATTATTTTAATAAATTTGAGAAAATGGAACAATTTGATAAGTCATGGCAAACATGAGAAAGCAAAAACCAAAATTAGGCCCTTAAATATCAAATGCAACAAGGCCCATAAACCAAACTGGCAGAGATCAACTCAAATGTGACCACTTCCAAATTTTTAGACTTCCGAGAGAAACATTTCTCATATGCCTAATTCTATCCTACTTAAGTGGCTCTCTTTTCCTCACTAACTCACCAACCCAATCCTTCGCTCTTTTCTGATCTTAATCAGGCATTAGAAGTCTAGAAATCCTCGAAGAAAGGTTAACCCTGATAAGCGGGATGTATTCTTAAGACAAACTTCCCTTATTCCAATACTCGTATATGATCAAAATAGTATTTTCAGGATTGTAATGGGGCTATGGCTCATGGCTACGAAAAAAGGATATATAGGCTCAAAAGAATGTTTAAGGGTGAGGAAACCAAGGATCATTTTTCCAAGCGAAATTATATGAAACACTATTTTCTTTTTCTTTTGTTTGTGGATCGCTCTAGACTGCTCGTTTCTAGGTTTTTACCCTAAAGTTCATTTCCTTTCTTTGAATTCAAAGATGATCAAACCTCCATTGCTCATTTAGATAGAGATTCACAAAAGATCTTACATTTGTCACTTGTTTTTCTTGCACTGTTCATCTTTGTACTTTCTCTTTCAACTGCTTCAATCTTTTATGACAACAATTTCCCACTTGATTCATTTGACTTTTGAACACAAACTTTCCACTATTTTTCTTTCTTTTCTTTTTTCTTTTTCTTTCTTTTTCTTCTTTTTTAATTCAAAATTTTTGTCTTCATTCAACTTGCCTTTCTTGCTCTTGTACTCAATGCATTCACCTTTATTTCTTGCCCCTGATTCACAAGGCATCACTATCATGGCATGATCAAAACCATACATTTTTCACTTGCAAACAACCTTTTATACTCTTTGCCCTCAGTGTAGGGGTGATCCTTGATTTGGGTTGATTTGAAAGAACACTATCAGGCTCAAAGGGGACAACAAATGATATTTTCTTATTTTCTTTCTTTGTGAAGGGAGATGAAGAAATGCCAAATGTCCTCCCATATACGGATATCTTCGAATAAAAGCAGTCTTCAGGTGGTAGATGTTTTGGGTTATCACTTCATTCAAGGACCTTAGTCAATAATGCTTGAGAGGAAAATTCACTCAGAGTTTGTATTTGGGATCTTCTCGTGATTCCTGAACACTCGTAATGTCTTCTCGTTGGCCTAAATAACTTAGAAAATAGTCACATTTCAGAATTGATCTTTGAATTTGGTTCTTGGTCACCCTTGCAATTAATATTCAAGTGCCTGATAAAAAATGATTATGAAGAGATATATACATATATGTATGGGGAACAATAACTAATCCATAAAATATTAAAATTAGTTAATGCAAAATGTTTGTCATTTGAGAAAATTTATGTAGGAAACAAGCATCTATTACAAATAAACCTAATAACATCCATAACAAAAGACCCTCAATGCTCACGGGCAAAAATGATTGGGATGGTTCAGGGTATTATTTTGTAATAGTCCTGAAACTATAGGTAGATCTCCTGTGGTCCAACTGTCAACCTTTATTCAAGGAAAACATGAGTGAATTTCAGCCTCAACAACTCTTCATTTTCCCTTGCCAGCACAAAGACATGCTTCATCTTGTTTATACTATGTTGTTCTCATTGAGCCTTGAATTAAGACCATACTGCCAATGAGTTTCCTTGTTTCTTCAATTAATTACTTGCTTTTCCATAGAATATTAAACCATTTACATGTGGAAATTGACTTCTTTTGGTCGGCGCCTAAATGAACTCTACTTTTCCTGCTCTTAGTTGGATGTGTTCAGGCTTTTAGTGATTATGTCTGTTCGAGGTTTCTTCATTTTCAGCTACTGGTTCTCGATCGGTTTCACATTTTCCTTCCTTTTTTCCTTTTCTTGAGGCCTTTAGGTAATTGACTTTCTGACATTCTAATTGTATTGGCTCTATTCAGGTGACTACCTCTTGGGTTACAAATCTTAATGGGCTGGCCATTAGTGTCGACCTCCAAAATCCCCTGATGATGCCACTGACTATGTGTTTCAGAAACATACAATCTTCCACAGAGGGACTGAAATCTCTACAACAATAACCGCAAGCATTTCTTATGCCATAGAAAGACTTATAAAACTTCAATGGAACCGTCATCAACAAGTGATTTCGTACAAGGTATGGCAACATATCTGAATATGAAATTGGGATAGGAATAATCGTCTCCCTTTTCTTTCTAAACTATTCAACATCCTTCTTTTCTGTTTATGTGCTTGCTGCCCCTCTTTTCTTTGACGGAGGCAATTCTATTGTGGGAAAATTTCTGGCATCAATTAAATCCTTGGCTTTCATTACGTCGGAGAAACATTCCAGAAACGTATGTGATTCTGTAACTATGCTGAAAATATATTGTTCTTAACGATCTCAAAACCCCTAAACAATACCAATCTGGAGCAATCATCAAAATTCTAGCTTTTACTTGGCCCTCCCGTGTTTATGTGCTTGATAACATCCAGTTTAGCTTTGTCAAATTCTATCAGCGCACTAAGGCTAGGAATTATCACCTCCAAAATTTGTTTCCAAATTCTCTGAATCATTGACTGATACTCTGACTATACTACTCTGAACCTTTTTCGAAACTGATCCTTCAGGTTAAACCTTGTGTGAGATAAGTTTTCATCTTGATCGCCAATGTTGGTATTTCTATCTGGAAAATTTTCTTTCTCAGCCTTCCTGATTCCAAGCAATGTGGTAGCTTGAATTATCATCTCGTTCTGGGATTGATCAATTCTTTGCTCTTTGCTACCCAAGCGGTCCTCAATAACTTTTTGAGATTGCCTCACCTTAACAAGTTATTGCCCATGTTTCTCAAAATATTGGTTTTTAGCTTTCACACTATTATCTAAAAAATAATGCAGTATTATTTAAACAAAATGCAATGTTATTATTATTATATTTTTTCAAAAAAATGATGTTATTTGAAAAAATGTGATGACTTTTGTAAAATGCAATATTTAAACAATGCAATGTATGAATGCAAAGGTATCGATTTCAAGGATTAGTCTATAGAGCAACATCCACTAGCCAAAAGGTCAAATACAAGAAATAGACAATCTCAAAAAAATGTTGAACCCATATTCCTAGATTAATCACTTCGTTCAGCATCTGAGTCAGCACTTGTCCCAGCTCAATATCAATAATAGGATGTTGTTGTAGGTTCATGGTTTCTTTGAAAAATCTTCACAAACTGGGCGATTCTTCGCTCTTGGCTTCTGAAATTAATTGTTTTATGATTTTGCCTTTAGATAGTCTGGGTGGCTACTACAAGTTCACCTTTCAGCAACTTGACCTCCATTTGTAGTGCCCTTTCTGAAACTTACAAATGGGTCTTTCAAATAATGTAGGATGCTTTCCAATTTTGCCACATTTTTCCTCGGCTCTTCACTTGCTAAAGATTGACTTTTCCTCATTATCATTCCCTTTAGATAGTTTCCTCTAACTTTGAGACTAGTGATGACAACTCTAAATTCAAAGCTTTCTCTTCCTCTAATATATGTTTGATCCGCCTGCTTGAATCTGTCAATTCTTGAATCTCCTCTTTTTTGCCCTCTTAACGCCTTCATACAACTTCTTGTAGCTGTTTACATCCTGATACATCTTTCCCCTAGATACTGCCCCTTTTGAACCAAGTCTCCTCTGACCGGAACTACACTGTCATATTGCATTCTCCTTGTTTGTCAAACCCATCGGTCATTAAGAACACTTCCTAACTTAACTGATCCTCGAATCGATACCTCTAATGAATGTAGATGTAATGCAAAAAAAGAGTCAGTATTGTGAAATAATATCGAATGCAAGAAATTAACACAATAAAACAGCTTATTTTGAGCAAAGAGAATAACCATAGAAATGTATTTAAATCAGCAACACCTGTCCTAGGTCCATGTCTAGCTCTAGTGGGATAGGTTTCCAAAATACAGCATGTGGTGTTTGTTCTAAACTTTGGGTTCCCGAACTGTCGTTACTGTCTACTATGACAACAATACATCAATTCGGTAGTATAGGTCCCTTATAATAGAGGCGTGGACCCCACGGTGCATAAGGTTAGTATACCGGAAGAAAGACAAAAATCTGATCACAGAGCTGGATAACTCAACGTAGGATAATGTCTCGCTCCCACTTAAGGGTGAAAGCCCGGGTAAAAGGCTATGCATGAATGACAATTTATATCACACAAATAAAAAGATACCTTCATTCTTTCTGAAAACACACCCAATAATTATTGGAAAAATTAAATTCAAATTACCACTCCAAATTGCCAAAATGCCATGTAAAATTAATTGATTAGGTATGACTCTCAATTTTGTCCCCAGTGGAGTCCTCAAGCTGTCACGACCATTTTTTAACCGAGTGTGAAAATAGCCTGACGATTAGGGTTTGAAAATTAGTTTATTGTCTATTTTTAATTTAATCTTGAAAACTTAGGGTTTTTCATATTAAATTTGATTTTCCTTTATTTAATTTTAAAAACAATTTGGTGTCGCCGCCGGTCACTTAGGTAGACCAAACATCATAAAAACAACCAGAGTTTCTTTTTCTTAAATTTGAGTTCGGGAGTCGGTTACGTGTGGCGAAGGATTAGCACCCCCACAAACGTCTGTTATCGGTACCTTTTTAATTTCACGTGGCATTTCGAACAGTAATTTAAGTTTAATTCAATCCTTAATCGTCAAATGAATTTTCGTTCTGAATGAAAGTATCATTTGATAAGAAAATACATTTTTAAACGAATATAAGTTTTGAAACATCCAATTACTTTAGGATATTTTAATTCATATTCAAAAATGTATCTCAACACAAAAGGTTTTTTAATGCATGTTCACTTATTTTCTTGCCAATTTTAAGTTCTAACTTAATAAGGGCTCTAATTAATTGGATTAATTAAGAAACTATGAATATTGTTTGACTTAGGGTATTTATAAGATAACACCCAATTGCTTGGGCACTATCCATATTTAACCCTAATTTAATAATATTCTTATTTATTTAATGATTCTATTAATTAAACTTATTCCCTAATTAAACTTTAATTAACTATGTGTAATTATCATGTTCTAGGTTTAAATGAAATATTAAATGTTCCACTAAAAAGCCCCCTTGATTAATATCTCATTACAATGAGACACTAATCAACTTAGAACTTTAAAGTTTCTATTTAATAATCATTTACTTTTTAAAATTATCTCACCTATTTAGATTATTTAAATTAATTAAAGAACCTAAATTTAAAGGCTCTAATTATTTACACTAAGTGAATTAGTCATCTACACAATTATACTATATTCTTTAATTTAAACCATGCAACATACAATAATTAAATAATTAATTAAATGTAAACAATTAATTGGGGACCAAATTGAACTATTATTAAAATTTGAGTGTCAAATTACAAAAATAGTGACCAAACTAAAACACTTGCAAAACTGAATAGCCCAAAGTATAAACGGGCAAGAGTAGGGCGCAGATTTTTCCATCCGGCACAACTCGGTCCCGCGGTTCATCCAGACCGGGTGCCAAAACGGCACTATTTTGGACCGAGTATAAAAGAGGCAAGACCAAGTTGAATAGGTCATTTTTCACTAGCCCATTCTCTCTCCCCTCTCACTTCTCTCCTAAAACTCTCTCCCCAAACATTTCCAAACCCAAATAAACACCTGGGAATGGATCAAAATCCATGCATTTTGTATGGTGTTCTTCGTGTTCTGCGAAGAACATGAAGAACACGTTGAACATCGGCCATAAACCACCACTCCTTCCGCCGCATGGATCCACTGCCACCACACTCCAGTAGCTTTTAGCTGTTCTCCAACCACCGACCCAAACTCCGGTCATTCTTTATCTTATTTCGGCGGTCGTGATGCGATTTTCGGCCACCGCCGATTCAAACTAAATCCCTAAAAGAACTCTGATTTCTCTAAACCTAACCTGGCTCGATTGAGCCACCTATCTCCGACCATTCCTAAGCCTAATATACCCGAACAAAACTATCCTCCCTCATTTTTAACCCCGCCAGAGCGCTCACAAATACTCCGGCAATGGAGATAAACACCGATCTACCCCCTTTCATCTCCTTTTATTTTGTTTTTTTAGTTAAGCTAACATGCTTGTTTATTTTGCACATCTAAAAAAATGAAGTTTGAATAAAGGGATTACCATTAATTTTTTGGCGACTTTTCCGACAGTGTTTGCAGCTCTGGTGATCTCTCTGGCTTTCGACGGCGATTGGACTCCGCAGCTCCTCGATTCCTAGACGGTTTAGCTTCCCGACAGTTGATCTCCCGATGTGAGTACCCTCTCCTCTTTTATTACTTTATTTATTTTATTATTATTTAATATCTATGATTAGTCATTAATTTCTATCTGACACACTTTTTCTTGCTTTTATAGTGATGTAGGTGCTGAGGTCACCAAGGTAAATTGATCCAAGTGAAGAAGCTGCAGCTAATCATGGTCTGTCACGTGTCTTTTTTGGCGGGTCAATGTGTTTCTTTTGGGTCCTTTATTATCATATTTTGGCGGAAAGCCATTTTTACACGAAAATGGATTGAAAATAAGTTGTAAGCTAGGCCTTGAATTTGTATTTTGGGCTTTGGGTGTTTTTGTGATGTAGTTGGTCATTTGTAAATGGACATTTATTTGGACTGTTATTATATTATTTATTGGACTTATTATCTATATATTTTAGCTTTATTTATAGTGAAAAATATAATATATACGAATACCCGGGTAAAATTAGAGTATTACAGTCTTGTATATTATCATGCCCGGATTATATTGCTAATGTTGTACTTTAGGATGCCCGTAATTGGCTAATATATAATTGGGTAATATATCATGCACCGACAGTGAATATTTTGTTTGCACAAGCGCCCTAATTTTAAGGGTTGGAGATTTAGTTTAGGGTTCATAGTTTATGAGTTTATGTTTATGTTTATGTGCTTAGAATTTAGGGAGTACAGTTTGAATTTAGAGTTTAGGGTTAGAATTTAGGGGTTATAGGTAAAAATCTAAATCTCTACCATATTATCCTAAAATCTAAATCCTAACCTCTAAACCCTAAATTCTAACTAAATTCTAAACCCTAAACTATAAACCTTAAATTAGATTTTTAACCCATGAAATTAAAGCACTTGTGGAAACAAAATGTTTCCACTGCCGGTGCATCATATATTTTATCATATATAATTTTATTCCTTTTTCAAAAAAAAATAAATATATTGTAAAAAATTAAATCAAAATAACAAAAAAAAAAATCAGTTTCATAGTCTACCATGTAAATCCCCACAACGAGGAAGCTTTCTACTGTATTACTGGCTGATTTTTCGGATCTTTGATTTCTTTTCCTTTTTTTCCCCTTCAAATCCTGACCCTGTTTTTATATATATACATTCTAAATCTTTCTATGTTCTTACTTATTCAAAACTCTCTTTTGATTGAAATTGGTATTTTGAATTTATCTTTTTCAATTTTTTTTCTAAATATAGTAATTATGTCATCTGAACTATGATCTAATCGATTAAGGTGAAATATAGATGTATTTATATATGTTAACTCGATTTTATTTATCTTTTAGGTGAGAAAATGGCCGCGATATCTCTCCATGGGAATATACATGCTACCGTCTATGAAGTTTGTAATCTTGGGGGTGGTGGATTCTTCCAAAAGGTACAAATTATTAGACATTTTCGTGTTTTAGTATCGATTAGGAATAAAATAATGTCACTCATCATTAAATCATAAGTTTGATCAATGAGTATTAGACAATTTCTTCAAAACTTAACATGCAAGACTTACTTGAATAAAACATGAAATTGAACGGTTGATTTATTGTTAGCAAGCATTCTTTCCCAAAACCATTAAGTTTCTGGGAAAATAAGGATGTAATAATCCGATATATTTCTTGGTCCTAGACTCACTGGTGTCCGGTAGTCACTGGATCTCGATTAAGTTCGGAGTCAAGTCGAACCAGACTCCTTTTAGAGCTAAATTTTCTCATTATGTTATCTTTTGTAGTTAATGGCAAAGGCGGAGGAGACTGTCGGCCTTAGCGAAGGCGGGGCGAAGATTTACACGACGATTAGTCTTGGAACGGCGAGAATCGGACGAACTCGAAGAGTCGAACACGAAGACGCTTCGTGGAACGAGTCATTTCACATGTACTGCGCACACACGGCTAAGGAGGTAATATTCACGGTCAAGGATGCCATAGCCCTTGGTGCAACTCTAATTGGTAAAGCACATTTGCCTGCTATAAATCTGTTATCAGGGGAGGAATTGGATAAATGGATTGAACTCGTGGATGAAGAAAACCAGCCCTTGGATAATGATGCTAAAATCCATGTCAAGCTTCGATATTTCGATGTTACGAAGGACCGGAACTGGAACCGTGGAATCATGAGTCCGAAATACCCCGGAGTTCCCTATACATATTATTCTCAGAGGCAGGGCTGTAAGGTAATACTATACCAGGATGCACATATCCCTGATGGATTTATTCCCAGAATTCCTCTTGCCGGAGGCAAGAATTACGAGGTGCATCGATGTTGGGAAGATATTTACGATCACATCAACAATGCCAAACACTTGATTTACATCACCGGTTGGTCCGTTTATACCGAGATCAGATTGATGAGAGATACGAAGAGGTCGAAGCCAGGGAGGGACGTCAAGCTTGGTGATCTGCTCAAAAAGAAAGCGAGTGAAGGTGTTCGAGTGAATGTGCTTGTTTGGGACGACAGAACGTCGGTTGGTGCATTGAAGAAAGCCGGGCTGATGGCCACACATGATGAAGACACCTTCCAATTCTTCGAGGATACCGATGTCAATTGCGTCTTATGCCCTCGTAATCCCGATGACAGCGGAAGTTTCGTCCAGGACTTGCAGATCTCCACCATGTTCACTCATCATCAAAAGATTGTTGTAGTGGATGCCCCGATGCCTAGCGGTGACACGAGGAGGAAGAGGATCGTGAGCTTTGTCGGCGGTCTTGATCTTTGCGACGGTAGATACGACACGCCATTCCATTGCCTTTTCAGGACGCTGGAAAACGATCACTGTGATGATTTTCATCAGCCGAACCTCCCTGGAGCCGAAATCAGCAAAGGTGGTCCGAGGGGACCTTGGCATGACATCCACTCCCGACTCGAAGGGCCTGTAGCATGGGATGTCTTGTTTAATTTCGAGCAAAGGTGGAAAAAACAGGGCGGTAAAGATGTACTTTTAGATCTCAATGAACTAGAAGGTACCATCATTCCTCCGTCTCCGGTTATGTACCCCGATGATCACGAGACTTGGAACGTGCAATTATTTAGATCAATTGATGGTGGGGCGGCTTTCGGTTTTCCTGAGACACCTGAAGACGCTGCAAGAGCTGGACTTGTTAGCGGAAAGGACAGCATCATCGATCGAAGTATTCAAGACGCCTACATTAACGCTATTCGACGAGCCAAGAACTTTATCTATATCGAAAATCAGTATTTCCTCGGAAGCTCCTTTGATTGGTTTGATGAAGATGATGGTATTAGGGTTGAAGATGTCGATGCTTTGCATTTGATTCCGAAAGAGCTCTGCCTTAAGATAGTTAGAAAGATTCTTGCAGGGGAGAGGTTTGTTGTGTACATTGTTGTTCCTATGTGGCCCGAAGGAATCCCAGATAGTGGAGCAGTGCAGGCAATATTAGATTGGCAAAGGAGGACCATGACCATGATGTACAAAGAAATCGTTACGGCTCTTCGATCGAAGGACATCGATGAGGATCCTCGAATGTATCTAACATTCTTCTGCCTCGGCAATCGAGAAATGAAGACGGGTGACGAATATGTACCTGAAAATACACCAGATCCTGATTCGGATCACGAAAGAGCACAAAATTCCCGTCGTTTCATGATTTATGTTCATACCAAAATGATAATAGGTAAGTTACTTGATTATTCGAATTTCAGCATCTACAACGAAAAAAAGTGGTTATAACTCCAATCTAATTGTGTTTAACCATGCACTCCTCTATTGTAGTCGATGATGAATACATAATAGTCGGATCGGCTAACATCAATCAGCGTTCGATGGATGGTGCACGAGACTCCGAGATAGCAATGGGAGCCTATCAACCCTACCATTTATCAAGTAGGGTACCGGCAAGAGGTCAAGTCCACGGCTTCCGTATGGCACTGTGGCACGAGCACCTTGGCATGCTCGACGACCGCTTCCTGTACCCGGAAAAAAAGGAATGTGTGAGGAGAGTAAACCATCTGGCTGACAAATATTGGGAACTATACTCAAAGGAATCTCTTGACGAAGACCTGCCTGGTCACCTATTGACCTACCCTGTTGGCATTGCTAGTAATGGAACCATAACTCAATTGCCAAACTTTGAGTACTTCCCTGACACAAAGGCTAGGATTCTTGGTACAAAATCTGATTATCTCCCTCCTATCCTCACTACTTAGTTAATCTCTATGCAATGAATAAAAAACCGAACCAGACCGATCTGTTGAATCGGTTAATCCGAAATTCGGTAACAAGTCTAACCCGTTAAGTATTAAAAACATGGATAAATGTTGAACCGAACAAAAATCAGTTCAACCGATAAAAATCCGGTCAAAACTGGATTGGGCTAGTCTTTTATATATTTCATCATTGTTTCAAAATTTTACTTTCAATTGATGAGATTTACAAATTTTTTAATCTTCTTTTGGGTGTATAGTTTAAGCATTTGGTTGGATCATTTTAAGTAAAATTATGATTCCAAATTCCATATATAAAATAATTATAAATATAATTTATTTCAAGTAAAGTCTGATATAACTGGACTCTAAAATAATCGGAATATAATGTTAAATGTGGTATATTTGAAATTGGACCAAGTATTGTCAACAACGAAAACTCCATATCTGACCAAGTCCAATACAGTGATTGATTGAAGCATCAAAAAGATAAGAGCTGAATGTAATGCCTACGGCTGAGGCTGACAATTTATTGCAGTACAGAGAGCACTTTTATTAAAATAATATATTTGTTATTATTATTTATTAAATTAGCATTTAAATAGCTTTATTTAAGAAAATAATTTTTATGTGTCACATAGATCAAAGTATGTTATGTTGTTATATCAGTCGTGCTTTTGAAATGTGTGTTCAATCAACCGTGTCTTTCAAAACGCATTGTGTACCGTAATTTCGTCATATATAACTCGTTGAAAGGATTAAAATAAAAAACAAAAGAAAATAAAAAAAATATGAATTTTATCCAAAAAATATGCGCGATAAGTATTAAAGACACGAGTTAATACGAGCACAAGCAAGAATCAAGCGACAAAGGAGACACATATGTAGGTTTTGTTTATCTACCTCTCAATAGGTGTAGGTTTTAAAAATTATATTTAAATATTTGAAGAAGAAAAAAATCAATTTATTTAACCAATGTAAAAAAATTTCTTTGCATACAAATTACACATCGGTTAGATTTTTTTTTCTTTTCAAATGCTTAAATATAGCTTTTTAAATTTACACTCATTAAGTGATTAAGAACAAAATTCATAGGCGCATCTTGCCTTGCTCGTACATGTGTTTACGACACGTATTGTGTGTTTCTTCTTTTTGGATTAAGTTTGTATTATCAATACAAAGTTGATCGTGTTTGACTCAAAACCTAGAAAAAAATGTGGTTCGCCAGCCGTACCTTCCTCGTGATCGTGCCATGTAGACAAAGGCATAGATAACTTCTCCTAATCATGTCTTGTCGACAAATGTGCAGATGACCACGTAAATAAAAGTGCACCGAGTCATCCATATTTTTGTTAGGTATTAACGTTACATAAGTAAAGGCGCGTTTAATCGTCCGTATCTTTTCTAAACTTTATTTACATAAATAATACTGAAGATTGTGGTGGAAAAGCATCATCAAAGCTGATTTTGATATTTCTCTTCGCCATCATATAATCAAAATATCATTTTCTGACTTTTCCCATTTCAATTCATTTGCATTGATCAAAAGTTACAAAGGAAGCAGAAAAGGAAAGGAATGAATGACTCTCCCCATAAATGCCACAGTGGCAAACAAGGAAACCCATTTATTTTTTTAGCCATTTCCATCTACAAAAAGTAGAGAATCCTGCTTTGGGGTTTTGTTGGATTTTAGCAAAGTTTTGAATCAAGGAAGTTGCCTATGAAGTCTCCCCCACCATGTTCTGCCATTCAATGTTCTGCCTTTAGTTCTGCATTGGGTATCTTACTCCAGCTGCTAGTACTCTTTGCTGCTGTATCTGAATCATTTAAAATTATAGAAAAATGGTAAGTAACAATTAATATAAATTTGCTTCTTTTTAAACAATATGAAAAAAATGGTACCTGAAAAAGTTCATGCAATTTATTCTTGAGGAAACAATACTCATGTTCTAGCAGCTCTAGTGCTCTTAGGCACCTGCATCAATGCCAAAACATTGGAACTCATCATTTTCAAACCGAGACTTGATAAAAATAACTTTCTTTATCACTCCATTCAATATATTAGTGAAAAAAGATAATGAAGCCCAAATTAATACCCTTTACTAAGTACACTATGCTTCATTATTTTCAAAGTCGAATCGAATTTCTTACTACTCGATCCAATAAACGGTAAAGAGAGAGATTGAAAGAGCTAGAGTGTGGGGGCCTAGAGGCTACAATGCGGCATGCATACCCAGCACGGTTGTTCTGCTCAGAAGCGGCTCGAAAGGCAACACAGACATTTCTAATCCTGTTGGCACCAATGCTCGAGCTGCTTCCCATGAACTGATTCAAATGGATTCCCATTTTATTGTAATCCGAGAACTCTCTATCCATCCTATAATATCATACATTACCAGATTCATAAGTTAATTCAACACATTGATTGAGGAAACGAAACAAACATTCTGCAGGGAATACGGATATGAATCGTTACAGCAACGATCTGAGGCTCCTCAAAAGCTTCTCGGATTCATGGAAGTAGATGTTGACAACTTCCGATACGAAGTTGGGCGACGATTCGTCTTGAAGCTGCTGGAGTTGCAGGAATTGCTCGTCCAGTATCCCCTGATGAACATCAACTGGTTAAAAAAAGAACCAGCAAAGGAAAAGTTTCCTATGAATGGTGAAAGATTTTACACACCTGGTGGAAGAGGAATGCGAGCAGACGATTCATGTCGGCTCGCAACCGATCGGCAGCCAACCCCAACATCCACACTGGCAGACCCGTTTTGGCTACTGGGTTGTTGAATCTGCACACAAGTATGAGTGAAATCTGACCCGGAAACGGAAATGGGTGGGGTTTTCCCCCTCTCTATATGAGCAAGAAACTTCTGTTTGTTGGTTTCGAACTTCCCAGGGTTTAGGGTTTTGTGTTTCTTTGTTTTCTGTGTGTCAAGCGGGAATGATTCCACACATGAAAGCTTTGAAGTTCAACAGCTATTTAAAGTGTGAGAGATTAGCTAGCTTGGACCCCAAACTCCAAAACTCAAAACCATAAAATATTACTAAAAGAATAACATTCCTAAAAAAACATTTGCCCCATTGATAGTAGCAGAAGACAACATTCGATCTAGTTGAGTCGAGTCTATAAATTTAAGTTGGTCGAATTAACGAGTTTTATTTTATAACTCAAACTTTATTTGTATTTTTTTAGTCGAGTTGAGTTGTTCAAGTTTCTGTAAAATTTAATTGTAAATATGTATAATGTTATGCTATTAGTTAGTTTCACTCTATAACATATATATTTCTTCATATTTTTTTATATGCGATATACATACATCAAATGGTATTGATGGACTCGACTCAAACTTGAAAATCGATCAACTAATTACTAAAAATTTAAGTTATTCGAAACTCATTTTGTAACTCAAATTATTCGAGTCTCATTTTATAACTCAATTTTTATTTGGAGTTTTTGATTCGATTAGAGTTTATGAAATTATAATTCGAGTAAAAAATTTTGATTCTTTTAGTCGATTCAAATTTTGCTCACCCCAAATAGTCCTCCCCAAATGTTTGCCTTGCAGCTTTTTTCTTATCAACAAAGTATAATTTTATTAAAAAAGAAAATCATACAAATAAAATATTATCGTGTGTCTCATTAAATTTTTTACTAAACTTAAATAAAAAAAGGATTACTCATAATAACCCCTAATATAAAAAAGAACAAAACACCGAGCCAAAATCCAATCGAGCAAAGCACTCAGACAAACGCAAAATCAAACCCACACGTTGCAGCACCACTCTATCCAGCACCGACGCGAGTGAAAACCCATTCCAAGAGCAAGAGCAACCCCAACAGACCAACACCATGCCCACCCCCTCTTACCACAACAACAAAACACGCACTTCACTGTATCACACACAACTTTTACCTTTCTACGAACTATTCAAGCCTCAAAATCCAGGACACAGAACGGTGCAAGTGCAACACATCCTCGCACCCTACTCCCAATGCTTCCATCCGAGTAAACACACAATAGACCACCTCAATCACATTGGAACTATGGCGATCTATCGACACCATCTTTAGCTAACCTGTCGGTTAAACCATTCGCCTAATGGTACGTGTGACAAGAGAATACCTTGTTGTTTCTTTTTAAAATGGACCCCATACATAATCGTTGGTAATATTCTCAATATAATGTGAAATTTTTTATTTCATGAAGTAGGGTAATTGTTTCTTTATTTCACAAATTAGAAATGTTTGAACAGTGACAAAGGAAATTAGAAATGATTTGCGTAAGTCGTCGGGATTTTTAGGTAACTTCCCTTCACAAATTTGTCCAAGATTGTCGTGCTTTTCATACAACTTTTAATTTACTGTTCAAACATCTCTAATTCACGGAATAAAAAAAACAATCACCCGGTTTCATGAAGAAAAAAGTCCCACAATATTATTTGGGCAAAATACCCAAAATGTTATTAAAAGAAAACAAACTTTAAAAAATTATTTAATAACTATTTACATCTATTTTATTGATTAATTATTTTATATCATGTGGCGCATAAGTCTATTATGAACTATCTTTCAAGTTAAATTTGTTTTATTTACAACGTAAAAATTTAAATATATTATCTTGTTTAAGTAATTTAACACTCCATCTTGTTATGGGCCAAATCTCTTAATCTAATTTATTTAATTTAAAAATATTAAAACTCGAATCTTATAAGACCTAATATTTTATCTTGATAATTAACCTATAAAAAGATTTTTGTTTCGTTCAAAAATCGATCTAACTCATTTGATAAATAGTGGAAACCCAAATATTACTAGCGGATATCGAGGAATGTTAATATAAAAAAGAGAGAGAGTGAGGTGCTGGCAGGTCGCGTGCAGTGGTGTGTGTGTGACCACGCCATGGCAAATGCGGCGTTCCCATCTCTGACAGACGCCTCGCCCACGCCCAGGGCTTGGCCAACAGTCGCCTGCGCAGCGCTCACCTCGCTGACAATGGAATTAACAAAGGAAACCAAAAAGCTGAAAGAAAAATGGATGAACACCAACTTTTCCACCTACAGATAAATATATTTAACCTTTTCCACACATGCTGCCAAAAATAAACAGATTAAAACGCAACACGCACTGGCTCCTGCTGCACTTTTCAAACTCTTTTCTCGAGAAAATGGTATGAGGTTTACAGCCAGATAATTACTGCACCCTGCTTTCAAGTATGGGAGAGATGGTAAAAAAAACAAAACTAGAGCTCCCGTTAAACAAGGCCAGAACTGTGATAAAACTGAAATGATGCACTACAAGATTTTACGTAGGGTGTTCACTATTCCATTAAAATCGAATTAAATGACCGAATCAAAATTTTAGTCGGTTAATCGATCAGTTAATTAGATGTTAGATCAGTTAACAGTTAGTTTTTTTTAAAAGTGTGGTTAATTCGGTTCGAAGCAGATTAATTAACCGAATTAACCATTATATATATGTTAAACATATGTTAAACTATGTGAAAATTAACCGAATTAAGTGAAAATTAACCGAATATATATATATATTAACCGAAAATTTAGGTGATCCATAGTTATTTTGGTTAATTCAAAAATTAACCGAATTAACCAAACAAAGTTCGGTTCGGTTAATTTTTTTTTAAAAGTTTAATTCGGTTCGGTTAAAGGGTTAAAATTTTCGGTTAATGATATTTAGCTAGTTCAGTTCGGTCGATTAATTGAATTAACCGATTGAACACCCCTAATTTTACATCAAAGAGTATGAATTTTTAAAAAAATTATATTAAAAATTTAAAGAGTACATAGTTATAAAATTTTAAGGGATATAAAATTATATTATTAATAATAAATATAAAATAATATCTAAATTATATAGAAATATGGTAGAGGATTATGATGAGACTTTTGAAAGAGGGTGGGTTTATAACTCAATAATGAAAAGCACAAAAATATAGGTGTGATTCTTTCACTTTTTTATATAGGACCATGATCAATTAATCTCAATTTCTTTGATTAACCCCCTTTAATTCAATAGTTAAAATTTAGTTTCTTCTATTCCATTTACTATCTAAAATATTTATATATTTTATAATTTAATTTAAGTCAAAAATATTTTTAAAAAAGAGAGTTGTTTGACATTGTTATTGATATAATAATAAGGTTTTGTCTTGTTATCAAGTTGTGAAGAAGTCCTTAAATTTATAAAGTTGTGAAGAAGTCCTTTACAAACTATAACATTATAAATTAATACATGCTAAATTTAAATTTTGATCCACTAAATGATAAATTTGAGATTTAACTTTTTTTTCAAAATTATAAATCTAAATTTCAGGGGATCAAAATATAAATGAGTAAACTACCTGCATGATCACTTAACTATGAGAGAGATTCTATTTTGATCACTGGTATTTTAATTTTGTCAATCAAATCACTTAACTATTTAAATGATATCGATCAAGTCATTGATCGTTAATAGTTAGCGGAGGGGTCGATGTGGTAGTTAAAAAAATTTGTATAATTATACATTTAGTCTTCATTAATTACACTTCTATCAATTTGTCTCTAATTTTAAATTAATTCAATAAATTTAACCTTCCAACTAGATGGTGACACGAAGAAATGGTAAAGAGTGGCAAGGTAAGACTCGAACCTTCCTCCCTTGTTTCGAAGAATAGTGTAAGTAATAAGGACAAAATGTGCAGTTGTACCAATTTTTTAACTATCATGTCAGCCCATCCATTAACTTTTAACGGTCAATGGCTTGATTAATATTATTTAAATAGTTATGTGGCCTAATTGATAAAATTAAAATATCAGTGGTCAAAACAGAGTCTCTCTCAATTAAGTGATCATTCAAGTAGTTTACCCATTTATATTTTGATCCCCTAAATGATCAAATTGAGAATATCCTTTTTCAAAATCATGGAGTTAGAAGTCGGATCTGTGATAAAATTACATGATGACTCCTATAAAATTTTATAATTCAAGTTCGGTCCTCCCAAAATAATTATGGTTTCACCCTTATTTCCTTGACTAACGACTAATCAAAGACTTTTTTGTATTAGTGACTGGTAAGAGGATTAAAGATGGGTACTAGTCCCCCTATTTATAAAAAAAATAATTATTTCATGTTCTGGCAATGGAAAATTATATTTTCAATATCAGTGCATAAAACATTTTCCTCTTAAAAATATGACTGTCTAAATAGAAAAATATCAACAATCAGTTGGTCTGGCATGAAGAGGTGTTAGGCCTTTAAGTAAGATTATATATTTAAATTTTGATATTGTGAATGAAGAAAACTAAGTTAAGAGAGTCACCCCAATATTAAACCTTTATAAAATTTAATTCAAATTAGTCGACCAATAAATCGAATATAAGCGATTAAACAAAAAAATAGAGAAGCCGTGGGGGAAAAAACAAACAGACAAAGAAGCACATTGACATCGGGAGAATATGAAGCGAGGAATTTGTGGCAGCCATGGAAATATTAAATATTTCTTGTAGAGGAATGAATTATAGCTGCCTCAGAGTCAGGTATGTCATGGGTTTAAACATTATCTTATTTGGTTTTGATTGGAGAAACAAAGCATGTTCATTTTTCTTACATCATTCTTAGACGGCCGACATTGCATGCTCACTTGAAAAACATGCTTTCTTTTGACGTAAGCAAATGTTTCTGTCCCCTCTGATAATTAACTAATTATTTTTACAACATATTAATTAATATATAAAGTTTTAAGATTAATTTATGTATTTTTATATAATGCCTAAAACTAGCCATAACCCATTCTTCAAGTTGTAGACTTAAGTACATTCAAATCTATAACTTCTTAAACGTTATAGCAACAACAATGTCAACTGAGCTAAAATTTTATCGATTAGTTTATATTATTTATGTTTGATTTAATTAATTAAACTCCTTTATTAACTTTAACCACGTTAACCGAGTCATCGGTAAAAAAAACTTTTATGAAAAATTTACACTCAATTGAATCTTTATAATTGAAAATTTTAGTCAATTAAACTCCTTTGTTAACTTTGACCACGTTAACTATTATCGGGACAGAGCATTTCAATTATTTTTTGGTATAATTGCATTTCAGATTTCTTTAGCTTAAATAGTAATAAAATGATTTTTTTTATCTCTCTCAATGTTTGATTCTATCTACGTCCCTAGCTATTACTTTTTGTTAATTAAGTTTAATGCATTTGATGAAATAATGTGAGAATGAAACACTTGGGGGATGTTTGAAGGTTTAAAGGCGGCATGGACACTTGGAGCGAGACAGGTTATTGTTGAGTTTGATAGTATGGACGCTATCCAATTGTTACAAGGAAAGTCTCGTAAAGAGAGTCATGTTTCGATTGTGCAGCATATTGAAGGTTTATTTCATCGACAATGGGAATTATTCTCATTCATGGAATTTGAGAATGTAACACGGTTGCAGATGCTATGGCGAAGATAATGAATGGCGATACTCTTAATTGTTGAATATTTTATAGTTTTCTGGACTCTATCCTTGAGTTGCTTCATAAGAATTATTCTAGTTAAGAGCGATTTGTAATACCCTCAACCCGATTTGGAAGAAAACCGGAATTAAAGATATTACCGAGGCTAAAACCCGGAAACTATATGACTAAATTACAAAATTTAATCCAGACTCAGAACATACTTGTCTAAATTCAGGGTAAATTAAAACTTTTCTTTAATTATGCTTTGCATTAAAGCAAGTCTTTCACAAGTTACACATTTTATGCTAATTGATAATTTTTTTCACCATAACCTTTTTAAGCATAACTCAGGTCTAAACGTATATTTCCCATCAATTGAATTCTTAATTAATCAAGTATGAGAACACATATACTAACAGAAACCCATCTTTTAAGGATCTTATAAGATTCATGTTATCTTTTTATAACAAGGCTCATATTCAATGTTTTCAACTAAACCATGCATACTATCACTAGCATGCATACATAGCATCATGAATATAAGTTTATGCCTACATGGCTTATCACGCAAGTAGATAATTGAACTAATTAAAACTTATTATCCAAGATCATCATTCAACATATAACACAACCAAGCAATTTATTGTAACCTCATGATTTAATAGACAAACTAGACTATACTTGAATATCACTAATCTAATCAAGGTCCATTCCATTCACTATTAAACTAAATAGGAACCAAGGGGGTACATTCGGTCATTTTCAATGATACTATATAACAAACTAATATTAAAAAAAGAGTCGTCTCAAAACATAAGCCATTTACAAAAGGTTGCACAAACTTACCAAGCACGACCTTAATCTTAAACATTATCACTTTCTTACTTTCCTTTCCTCTATTTTAGTTATACGAAAACTCTACCATATCATGAATTTATATTCTTCAACATCCAAATAATTATCAATTTGGGACATATTTAAGTTTTATTAAAGCAACCGCACAAACACATATTTAACACAACTTAAGAAGCAAGCAATAACCATGAGTTAGTTAGAGGCCCATTACAAACTTATTAAATAAATAAGCTTATACACTTAAACATAACCAAAAAGGAAATCGATAAGCACTATGCAATTTGATAACTATGTGCCGCCATCTAGGAGTTCTAAAGATACTAATTAGTATCCTACTCGGACCCTTGCGATCGCGCCCAAGCTCAAGAGAAATCCGTAAGCACATTTACCCTGAAATGTAATGAGAGAATAGAGTAAGCAATTGAATTGCTTAGTGAGTTATTTCGAATAAATAGAACATGAGTTAAATCTCTATTCTCTCTTAAAGACAATGGGTTTAGGTGAGTATAAACTTTTCTAGACATAACTCTTTTTATGAGCCATAGGGTTCGTACAATTCGTTCTTATAGTGTAATGGTTTCAAGTGTCGTAACAAAATTGACTGACCACATGCTATTATAGCCGCAAGCTTCCTAATACAACCCCAATCCTTATTCCAAAAATGCTCAAATTTTATTTAAACGTTGGTTTGTTATCATACAAGACTTCATTGTGTCTTATTAAATCAATTCATGGATTCATTATCCTATCCAGTCAAGGCATCTTTTAATCAAAGATACTTGATACATAAGTTACTTTAATTCTATCTTACATGACCCTTGAAACCTCAAATATACCATAAACATAGAATATTTAGAATAATTTTTCCGACATTATCTTTATATTCTCCACCAGACTCATACTTCTATTTACATATTTTCTAGGTTCAAGTCATATAATCAATTTAATTTTGAACAATACTTAAATCTGTATATACCCTGGTATATAGCAAGACACACTCATCTTCATGTACACATATTCACAAGGTCAAACCGATTCACTAAGTCTTTAATTCCAGCAAAACAATTTCATTTACAAGAACACACAATTAAAAGATTTAACCAGCCCATTAAGACTATATTTCCAGCAACACAGTTTCTTTTAGTCGCACACACAACTACAAGATTAAATCAGTCCACAATATGCTTAAATTCATTCAAAACAGTCCACTATTCTTGTTGTTGCGCGTAATAAGTGCTACGCAATTGTGCAAGTATACACGTCGCAAGTAATAAAGTGATACGAGTATCGAGTATCGTCTCCACAGGGATTGGTTTGGGCCACTTTGCCTTAGTTATCGCACTGTAAAAGTAAAAACACAATTGATAATTGTAGGAGTTCTAACTAACAAATAAAATAAAAGAGCAAGTAAATAAAATAAAGATGTAATCAAATAAGAGAGTGTAGGCTAGGTTATCGTGAGTTGTGGAGTGATGATCGAATGGTTCGTCATGGTGATTGAGTAGCAGCCGGATTGCTAGGGCAATTCTGTTACGATGGCCTAGTCGATTTCCAGGGCAATTTGGTTGTAATTGCCTGGTTGATTGCCAGGGCAATTCTGCCGTGTTGCCTGGTCGGTTGCCAGGGCAATTCCCCCTCGTTGTCTGATCAGATTGCCTGGGAAATGCTCCCGCGATTGCCTGGGCAATTAAGGATGGGTCGATTGCCTGGGAAATTGAGCATTCACTTCCAAAGTTCGGCGAAACGTTCTTCAATGGTTTCTTCTTATCCCTAAGTCGAAACTCTAGCTATTTGTGCATGCCTCGATAATATATCCCTGCGCGAATCAAGGGTGAACAACAACCAATCTTGCGCTCCACTTAGCCGTTAAAATCCTAAACTTATTCCTAAGCCGGCTTAGTCTTCACCATCAATTGATTGAATAAAGACCATGCTCATTCGTTTCTTGAATCTAACTCTCCCGATATTAGATAAATAGATGAAGTTACGAGATCCTCTTCCAATTCACTCGCAAACAAGATTGAGAACCAAGAATGAACAAACTTTGAAAATTGAATTGCAACTTAAAAACCTAAACAAAATCCAATTGTTTTTCACAACAACAAAACATAATAACCCCAACCAATCAAGTTAGTTCATGGTTGGGTTCAAAAGATATACAAAGAATAATCCCCAAACCATGAATCTAATGGAAGCAAAGAATAAGAAGAAGAAATCAATCAGCCCTCTTTGGAAAACCTCTCAATCGAACTCTCCCTCCAAGCTTTCTCCCTTGTCGAAATCTCTCCCCTCTTGCCCCTTTGGAGTTGTCAAAAATCCTCTCTTCTTGCTCACCTCTCTTTGACGGCTTGGTCCTTTAAATAGGAGATGGCTAGGTCAAAATCCTTCTTGAGGAGGAAGTTAAGTTGGAATTAAATTATCTTTAAAGAATATAATTCTTTATTATATTTAAATTCCTTATAGAATTTCTCCTATCTTCTTGGGATTTAATTTCTCTTTAACCTCTTCATGGAAATCAAACTCCTTTGGAATTTAACTTTGCTCCACGTCATCTTGGGCTTATCTAGTCATCAATTTCGACTACCATATCATCTTATTCCTTGTCGAAAATTGCCTTGGCAACTAGCTCGGCATCTCCTTCAAGCATTGCCCTGGCAACTAGCTCGACATCTCCTTTATGCATTGCCCTAGCAACTGATTCCAGCCTTGCTTTGGCAAGTGATTATGCACACACACAAAAACGCACCAAAGCAGCATCTTTTTCCATAAAAATCACCAAGTTATGTAATCAAGCTCAACGGTGGAAAGAAATATGAATTAATGCATGAATGACTACTTATGAAACTAATATGAGCTTAAGTCTAACAATAATATGAGTAAAAAGGGTAATAAAAATAGTACTTTTGAACACTTATCACACCCCCAAACTCGAACTATTGCTTGTCCTCAAGCAATGCAAACTAACAATTACCTACCAAGACTTTAATCATCAAAGACATGCTTCAAACATGAATTCAAACCTCAGAACCGTGACACAAAGTATGATCACCTTTTAATTTTTCGGATAGCACAAAAATTACCCGGAACCAAACTATAATGCTCATGACAATGTGCGTAGTTGTGTACAAGTTGATTTTCAAGATTCTATGTGAACAATAGGCTTTTATCAATTTAATTACCGGGGCATTTATTTTTATTTTCACTAGAGCCAATTTCGGGCACCTCTAGCAAAGTAAGCAATTTCTCATTTTATTTTAGTCGACTAGAGCCAATTTCGGGCACCTCTAGCGATTCTTTAATGTGCATTAACTACTAGAGCCAGTTTCGGGAACCTCTAGCAAGAAAGTGCATTTACTACTAGAGCCAGTTTTGGGCACCTCTAGCAATAAATTAACTTTTAATTTTCAATTTACCCAAATTTTAAGCAACCTAAGTTCACTAAGTCTCTTTCAATCAGCATGCCACAACCGTGTAAAAAAAATTTAGCATCATAGTAAAATTCTAAGTTCTTTTCATGCAATCCTAAAATTAAAGGTTCTTTCAATTAACTGCAGTGGCAAAAATTCATCATTGGATATTCAACAAGTCTTAAGCAATTAAAACCAATTAAAGGCATGGCAAGTAACATATGCAACCTATATGTGATTGCTAAAGATGAATGCAACTAAATATGAAACTAACTAGAAACCAACACCCCCCAAACTTGAGAGAAGCATTGTCCTTAATGCATGTAAAAGTGAAACAAAATTTAAAAGAAACTAAACGAAATGAGTTAGTCGGAGAGGTCGTCACCTCGAGTGATAAGTTTTCTTTGTGCCGTTTGCTTGATTCATTTTTCAGTCGGTGGTTGAATGCTGATACCACATGAATAGCATTGCTTTGATTTGATCCATGTTTGCCGATGCAGGTTCACTTGCATGGGCATCAGTAGTTGCCGAAGCCATTGTTGTTGCCTGGGCATCGCCAGTTTATGTTGTGGTTGCTGTGGCAAATAGTCGGCAGTGAATTTCCTTAGCATGGTGGTTGTGAGTCTTGTTGTGGAAAAGAAAACCTGGAAACTAAAGATAATGAAGAAAAATAAAATCTCTCCTAAAAATTCCAAAAATAAATAAAGAGAAAAAAATAACCGAAAATAATAGAAAGAAAAAAAATAGTTCGAAAAAATAAAAAGAAAAAGAAAATATCGGAAGGAGAGCATGCTCATGCATCTCCTAAGGTGTCAACTTCTTTGTTTCGTTCTACATGGGCACCGTTGTAGTGCTTCAATCTCTGTCCGTTAACTTTGAATTCATGTTCGTCGGTAATGGACTTGATTATCACGGCACCATGGGAGAATGGTTTGACAACTTTGAATGGTCCCGACCATCTTGATTTTAGTTTTTCTCGGGAAAAGTTTCAGCCGAGAATTGAATAAGAGAACTAGTTGCCCTGGTATGAATTGCCGCGACAATAGTTTCTTGTCCTGCCATTGCTTTGTTTTCTCCTTGTAGATTCGTGCATTGTTATAGGCGAGTGCACATAATTCTTCTATCTCGTTGAGGTCCAACAAACTCTTTTGTCCGGCACTTTCCCAATCCATATTCACGGTCTTGATTGCCCAATATGCATTGTGTTCGATTTCCACCGGTAGATGGCATGTTTTGCCATAGACAAGTCGGAAGGGGGACATACCTAAGAGTGTTTTGAATGCAGTGTGATATGCCCAAAGTGCGTCATCTAGTCTTACTGACCAATCCTTCCTAGAGGGATTTACAACTTTCTCGAGTATACCCTTCAATTCTCGGTTGGAAATTTCTGCTTGCCCATTGGTTTGTGGGTGATATTGTCCATCCTCTGGAAACGATCACATTGCTTGTAAAACTCTTGGGCATCTCTGTACAATGTTGGCCAATACAAACCGGATTGCAAAACTTTGGCCGCGGTACGAGTTCCTCCAAAATGTCCTTCATAGGGTGAAGAATGGCATTACTGGAGTACATTCTGCTACTATTCTTCAGCGACACATCGGCGTATGACCTGATCTGCACATTATTTAAACAAAAGAGGCTCGTCCCAAAAGGTAAAATGCTCCCAAGATTGCAGAGTCGTACCAGGGTAAAATACCACAAACAAGGAAATTAACTAAATTCGCGTACCAGGGTATTACCGAGGCATGTGCTGCCGTGGAAAACGCTCCCAAGATTGCAGAGTCGTATGTGTCTAGAGTTGCCGAGGCATACGCGTCTATGGTTACCGAGGCGTACATATCAGTGGTTACCGAGGCGTGCGCGTCAAGAGCTGTTGCGGCGTCGAGGGTTGCCGAGGCATGTACATCCATGTTTGCCGAGGCGTCAAGGGTTGCTGAGGCGTGCTCATCTATGGTTGCCGAGGCAACTAAAAGTTGTTCACCCGGGAATGCATCGCATATCTCTAAATCTGCGTCCTCCTCCCTATTGCGTTCTAAGCGTGATAAATGATCGGCCACTTGATTTTCTGTTCCTTTCCTGTGCGTTGGCCTATGACTGCTCCTACCGCGAAATCACTTGCATCACACATGAGCTCAAAAGGTAGCGTCCAATCTGGTGGAACGACAATGGGTGTCGAGGCAAGCTTTTCCTTTAGGGTTTCGAATGCTTGGGCACAAGAATCATCAAAATTGAAGACTTTATCATGTTCAAGCAAATTGTACAAGGGTTTAGTAATTTTAGAAAAATTATGAATAAACCTCCTGTAAAAAACCTGCATGTCCAAGAAAGCTTTGAATTCCTTTAACCGAACTTGGTGGGGGTAATCTCTCGATCACGTCCACCTTGGCTTTGTCTACTTCAATTCCCTTGGATGAAATCTTGTGGCTGAGCACTATTCATTCATCTACCATAAAATGACACTTCTCCCAATTAAGGACTAAATCGGTTTCTTCACATCTTGCCAACACCTTCTCTAAATTGTCGAGGCAACTGTCGAAGTCACTACCAAAAATGAAAAAAATCATCCATGAAGATCTCAAGGAAGTCTTCAACCATGTCACAAAAGAGTGCCATCATGCATCTTCTAATGTTACTGCATATCTAAGAAAACTTGAGGAGGGTCGTTTCTGATACTTCTTATAGTCCATCTGTACCCTCCATCGGGTGACAATACTGTCCAAAAAGAGTTGGGCCAATGTGCTCTCAGCAACTCCCTTTTGCATTACCATGGTGGATGTGTCTTTATTCCGTGTTCCCTTGTAGTCCATGCATGCCCTCCACCTTGCTACTATTCCTAAAGGCACAAATATATTAATAGGAAAAATTATAACCATTCCCAACCATTCACTTACCTCATTCTTGTCGACTTCTATCATGGTTGGATGTATCCTTTGTTTTCATGGCAATTGCTGCTCAAGCCAATTTCCGTGGCAATCAGTTGTCAAAATTTGCTTTAAGTCAAGGGAATAACCAATTTTTTGAAAAGCTTTATGAATCCAAACACCTTTTTCTTTTGGCCTCTCAAACATCTCCATCAGTAGAGATTTCGATGGCTTCAAATCTACCAACATCGGTTCCTCAAGACATACCTGCAATGGATGAGGTGAGTTTTTAAAGAATTCAAAAGGTTCAACCATTACCTGTTCATATTCCATTAGCAAAGTATTATCATCTCGTTGATCTTGCATGTGGTCGTGTAATTGCCGTGGCAACTGTAGATGAGAGCAATCTAAAGATTTATGCTTCAACATCAACGTTGTAACCTTCTGGGCATCAGGTTCCTCAGAATTTGCTGTAGTATTGTTGTTCTCAGCTTCACTGAGTGTTGTCGCGGCAATTCTCTGTTCAGGCTCCTCAATCATTGTCGAGGCAATTTGTTGCTCAAGCTCATCATGTGTTGGGCAGTCTCTCTCATTGGCATCCTCTTAACTTTGAGGTTTTAGTTGTTCCTCACACATCAGAGAGCTTTCCTTGCATTGTTCCTTGTCCTCTTGCCTTGGGACGTTAGTATCCCCAGGAATGGATTATCGGTGCATGTTATCCATGGCATATGTGGATCTCTTCAATTGAACTTCTGAATCCCCTAAGGTTGCATCCCACCGAGCTATCCTCGTATCCATGGACTTTGATAGCTCTCGAATCTCTTCAATTGATCCGTCAAGTCTAGCCAAGGAAGCTAGCAACGTTTCCTCCAAGGAATTGGAATGCTCTTGAAAAGGACTACATTGCCATGACATATCTGTTGATACGGCAAAATTGTTATGGTAAAAACAATTTTGAGCTTTTTGACCATACCATGAAGAATTTTGCTGTTGGTTCCCTCTATGGTCCTCCATGTAGTCATATGCACCGAAAATGTGAGGGCAATTTTCAAACACATGATGTTCTCCACACATAGCACAAGAGTTTTCCACGGTATAGGCTCTTTGGGATTTTCTCGGTTGGTATAGGTAATCATCAAAGGGTGCAAGAAACTCTTGATTGGATTGATTCATATCTTCCAACATCAACTCTCAAATAGATCGGCTTTTATTTCCCGACATGTTGATGTCCCTTAACTTGAAGCGCACCTAAATTTTTTTTGATAAAACAAACAAAAAGAAAAGTTAGTAAAACTAAGAAAAATGCAATAACAAAAACAACTAACACCAATTGCCAATCCCCGGTGATAAGTGTTCAAAAGTACTATTTTTATTACCCTTTTTACTCATATTATTGTTAGACTTAAGCTCATATTAGTTGCATAATTAGTCATTCATGCATTAATTCATGTTTCTTTCCGCCGTTGAGCTTGATTACATAACTTGGTGATTTTTGTGGAAAAAGATGCTGCTTTGGTGTGTTTTTGTGTGTGTGCAGAATCACTTGCCTAAACAAGGCTAGAACCAGTTGCCAGGGCAGTGCATGAAGGAGATGCCGAGCTAGTTGCCAGGGCATTGCATGAAGGAGACGCCAAGCCAGTTGCCAAGGCAATTGTCGACAAAGAATAAGGTGATATGGTAGTCGAAATTGATGACTAGACAAGCCTAAGATGACGTGGAGCAAAGCTAAATCCCAAAGGAATTTGATTTCCATGAAGATATTAAAGAAGAATTAAATTCCAAGAAGATATGAGAAGTTCTAGTAGGAATATAATTATAATAAAGAATTATATTCTTTAAAGATAATTTAATTCCAACTTAACTTCCTCCTCAAAGAAGGACTTTGACCTAGCCCTATAAATTAGAGGCCATATCGTCAACTTGGAATAGAGCAAGAAGAGGGAAAATTTCGACAACTCCAAAGGGCAAGAAGGAAGAGATTTCGACAAGAGAGCAAGGGGAGAGAGTTCGATTTCTTCTTCTTCTTCTTTGCTTCCATTAGATTCATGGTTTGAGGATTATTCTTTGTATATCTTTTGAACCCAACCATGAACTAACTTGATTGGTTGGGGTTATTGTGTTTTGTTGTTGTGAAAAACAATTGGATTTTGTTTAGGTAATAAGAGTTTGCACTTTTAATTCAAGGTTTACTCATTCTTGGTTCTTATTCTTGTTTGCGAGTGAATTGAGAGAGGATCTCGTAACTTCATCTATTTATCTAATATCGGGAGAGTTAGATTCAAGAAACGAATGAGTATGGTCTTTATTCAATCTATTGATGGTGAAGATTAATCCGGCTTAGGAATAAGTTAAGGATTTCAACGGCTAAGAGGAGCGCAAGATTGGTTGTTGTTCACCCTTGATTCACGCAGGGATGTATTATCAAGGCGTGCACAAGTAGCTAGAGTTTCGACTTAGGGATAAGAAGAAACCATTGAAGAACGCTCTATCGAACCTTGAAGTTGCTGCCCAGAATCCCCAAGCAGTTGCCCAGCTAGTCGCCCAGGCAACCATCGATTAGTTGCCAAGGCAACCCCGCTGTTCAAGTTGCCACGACAACTGAGTTGCCCTTGCACTCTTTTACCAAGACGATCCAATCGGCTATCACACCTCAACTCATGATAACCTGACTCATTCTCTCTTTTGATTTCATCTATTCTTTTAGTTTATTGCTCTTAGTTTACTCGTTAATTAGAACTCCTATTATCAATTGTGTTTTTACTTTTCACAGTGGAGTAACTTAAGCAAAGTGGCCCAAACCAATCCCTGTGAGACGATACTCGATACTCATATCACTTTATTACTTGCGACGTGTATACTTGCACAATTGTGTAGCACTTATTACACGCAACAAGTTTTTGGCGCCGTTGCCGGGGATTGGCAATTGGTGTTAGTTGTTTTTGTTATTGCATTTTTTTCTCTTATTTTTACTAACTTTTCTTTTTGTTTGTTTTATCAAAAAAAATTTAGGTGCGCTACAAGTTAAGGGACATCAACATGTCGGGAAATAAAAGTCAATCTATTCGAGAGTTGATGTTGGAAGATATGAATCAATCCAATCAAGAGTTTCTCGCACCCTTTATTGATTACCAATACCAACCGAGAAAAGCCCAAAAAGCATATACCGTGGAAAAATCTTGTGCTATGTGTGGAGAACATCATGTGTTTGAAAATTGCCCTCACATTTTCGGTGCATATAACTACATGGAGGACCATAGAGGGAACCAGCAGCAAAATTCTTCATGGTATGGTCAAAAAGCTCAAAATTGTTTTTACCATAACAATTTTGCTGCAGCAACAGATATGCCATGGCAATGTAGTCCTTTTCAAGAGCATTCCAATTCCTTGGAGGAAACGTTACTAGCTTCCTTGGCTAGACTTGACGGATCAATTGAAGAGATTCGAGAGCTATCAAAATCTATGGATACGAGGATAGCTCAGTGGGATGCAACCTTAGGGGATTCAGAAGATCAATTGGGGAGATCCACATATGTCATGGATAACATGCACCAACAAATAATTCCTAGGGATACTGACGTCCCAAGGCAAGAGGATAAGGAGCAATGCAAAGAAAGCTCTCCGATATGTGGGGAACAACTTGAACCTCAAAGTCAAGAGGATGCCAATGAGAGAGACTGCCCAACACATGATGAGCCTGAACAACAAATTGCCTTAGAAATGATTGAGGAGCTTGAACAGAGCAATGCCGTGACAACACTCAGTGAAGCTGAGAACAACAATACTACAACAAATTCTGAGGAACCTGATGCCCAGAAGGTTACAACGTTGATGTTGAAACAGGAATCTGTAGATTGCTCTCATCTACAATTGCCACGACAATTACACGACCACATGCAAGATCAACGAGATGATAACACTTTGCCAATGGGATATGAGCATGTAATGGTTGAACCTTTTGAATTCTTTAAAAACTCACATCGCCCATTGCAGGTATGTCTTGAGGAACCGAGGTTGGTAGATTTGAAGCTATCGAAATCTCTACTGATGGAGATGTTTGAGGGGCCAAAAGAAAACGGTCTTTGGATTCGTAAAGCTTTTCAGAAAATTGGTTCTTCCCTTGACTTACAGCAAATTTTGGCAACTGATTGCCACAGCAATTGGCTTGAGCAGCAATTGCCATGACAACAAAGGCTACATCCAACCATGATAGAAGTCGACAAGAATGAGGTAATTGAATGGTTGAGAATGAATATAATTTTTCCTATTAATATATTTGTGCCTTCAGGAATAGTAGCAAGGTGAAGAGTATACATGGACTACAAGCGAACAAAGAAGAAAGACACCTCCACCATGGTAACACAAAAGGGAGTAGTGGCAAGCACATTGGCCAAACCCTTTTTTGGGCAATATTGTCACCCAATAGAGGGTGCGGATGGACTATAAGAAGTATCGAAAACAACCATCCTCAATTTTTCTCAGATATGCACTAACATTAGAAGATGCATGATGGCACTCTTTTCAAGACATGGTCGAAGACTTCCTTGAGATCTTCATGGATGATTTTTCCATTTTTGGTAGTGACTCCAACAGTTGCCTCGACAATTTAGAGAATGTGTTGGCAAGATGAGAAGAAACCGATTTAGTCCTTAATTGGGAGAAGTGCCATCTTATGGTAGATGAAGGAATAGTGCTCGCCCACAAGATTTCATCCAAGGGAATTGAAGTAGACAAAGCCAATGTGGACGTGATCGAGAGATTGCCCCCACCAAGTTTGGTTAAAGGAATTCGAAGCTTTCATGGACATGCAGGTTTTTACAGGAGGTTCATTCATAATTTTTCTAAAATTACTAAACCTTTGTGCAATTTGCTTGAACAGGATAACGTCTTCAATTTTGATGATTCTTACGCCCAAGCATTCGAAACCCTAAAGGAAAAGCTTGCCTCGGCACCCATTGTCGTTCCACCAGATTGGATGCCACCTTTTTGAGCTCATGTGTGATACAAGTAATTTCGCGGTAGGAGCAGTCCTAGGCCAACTCACAGGGAAGAGGACGCGGATTTAGAGATATGCGATGTATTCCCGGATGAACAACTTTTAGTTGCCTCGGCAACCATGGATGTGCACGCCTCGGCAACCTTTGACGCCTCGGCAACCATGGATGCACATGCCTCGGCAACCCTCGACGCTGCAGCAGCTTTTGACGCTCCCGCCTCGATAACTCCAGACGTGCACGCCTCGGCAACCCTCGATGCCGCAGCAACCCTTGACGCCTTGACAACCATGGATGCGCATGCCTCGACAACCCTCGACGCCGTAGCAGCTCTTGACGCGCACACCTCGGCAACCATGGATTCGCATGCCTCGACAACTCTAGACACACATGACTCGGCAATCTTGGGAGCAGTCGCCACGACAACACATGCCTCGGTAATAGCCTGGTACGCGAATTTAGTTAATTTCCTTGTTTGTGGTATTTTACCTTATGACCTTACTCACCAAGGGAAGAAGCGGTTCCACCATGATGCTAAGCATTACTTTTGGGACGAGCCTCTTTTGTTTAAACAATGTGTAGATCAGGTCATATGCCGATGTGTCCCTGAAAAAGTGCAGCAGAATGTACTCCGGTAATGCCATTCTTCACCCTATGGAGGACATTTTGGAGGAACTCGTACCGCAGTCAAAGTTTTGCAAACCGGTTTGTATTGGCCAACACTGAACAAAGATGCCCAAGAGTTTTTCGTTGCCATAGGACGGGCAATATCACCCACAAACCAATGGGCAAGCAGAAATTTCCAACCGAGAATTGAAGGGTATACTCGAGAAAGTTGTAAACGCCTCTAGGAAGGATTGGTCAGCAAGACTAGATGACGCACTTTGGGCATATCGCACTACATTCAAAACACCCTTAGGTATGTCCCCCTTCCGACTTGTCTATGGCAAAACATGCCATCTACCGGTGGAAATCAAACACAAGACATATTGGGCAATCAAGACCATGAATATGGATTAGGAAAGTGCCAGACAAAAGTGTTTGTTGGACCTCAACGAGATAGAAGAATTTCGTGCACTCGCCTATAACAATGCACAAATCTACAAGGAAAAACCAAAGCAGTGGCACGACAAGAAACTATTGACGCGACAATTCATGCCAGGGCAACTAGTTCTCTTATTCAATTCTCGACTAAAACTTTTCCTGGGAAAACTAAAATCAATATGGTCGAGACCATTCAAAGTTGTCAAACCATTCTCTCATGGTGCCGTGATAATCAAGTCCATCACTGAAGAACATGAATTCAAAGTTAACAGACAAATATTGAAGCACTACAACGGTGCCCATGTAGAACGTAACAAAGAAATTGACACCCTAGAATATGCATGGACATGCTCTTCTTTCAATATTTTCTTTTATTTTTATTTTTATTTTTATTTTTACTTTTAGGAGATATTTTATTTTTCTTCATTATCTTTAGTTTCCAGGTTTTCTTTGTTTTCTTTTATTTTCCACAACAAGACTCACAACCACCATGCTAAGGAAATTCACTGCCGACTACTTGCCACAGCAACCACAACAGAAACTGGCGATGCCCAGGCAACAACAATGACTTCGGCAACTACTGATGCCCAGGCAAGCGAACCTGCCTCCGCAAACATGGATCAAATCAAAGCAATGCTATTCATGCGGTACCGGCCGCAAGCATTCAACCACCTACCGGAATATGAATCAAGGAAACAACTCGAAGGAAACTTATCACTCGAGGTGACGACCTTTCCGCCTAACTCATTTCATTTAGTTTCTTTTAATTTTTGTTTCACTCTTACATGCATTGAGGACAATGCTTCTCTCGAGTTTAGGGGGTATTGGTTTCTAGTTAGTTTCATGTTTAGTTGCATTCATCATTAGCAATCACATATAGGTTGCATATGTTACTTGCCATGCCTTTAATTGGATTTAATTGCTTAAAACTTGTTGAATATCCAATGATGAATTTTTGCCACTGCACTTAATTGAAGGAACATTTAATTTTAGGATTGCATGAAAAGAACTTAAAATTTTACTATGACGCTGAATGTTTTTTACACGGTTGTGGCTTGTTGATTGAAAGAAACTTAGTGAACTTAGGTTGCTTAAAATTTGGGTAAATTTGAAAATTAAAAGTTAAATTCTTGCTAGAGGTGCCCGAAACTGGCTCTAGTAGTAAATGCACTTTCTTGCTAGAGGTGCCCAAAACTGGCTCTAGTAGTTAATGCACATTAAAGAATCGCTAGAGGTGCCCGAAATTGGCTCTAGTCGACTAAAATAAAAGGAGAAATTACTTACTTTGCTAGAGGTGCCCGAAATTGGCTCTAGTGAAAATAAAAATAAATGCCTCAGTAATTAAATTGATAAAAGGCTATTGTTCACATAGAATCTTGAAAATCAACTTGTACACAACTACGCACACACATTGTCACGAGCATTATAGTTTTGTTCCGGGTAATTTTTGTGCTATCCGAAAAATTAAAAGGTGATCATACTTTGTGCCATGGTTCTGAGGTTTGAATTCAAGTTTGAAGCATGTCTTTGATGATTAAAGTCTTGGCAGGTAATTGTTAGTTTGCATTGCTTGAGGACAAGCAATAGTTCGAGTTTGGGGGTGTGATAAGTGTTCAAAAGTACTATTTTTATTACCCTTTTTACTCATATTATTGTTAGACTTAAGCTCATATTAGTTGCATAATTAGTCATTCATGCATTAATTCATGTTTCTTTCCACCGTTGAGCTTGATTACATAACTTGGTGATTTTTGTGGAAAAAGATGCTGCTTTGGTGTGTTTTTGTGTGTGTGCAGAATCAGTTGCCTAAACAAGGCTAGAACCAGTTGCCAGGGCAGTGCATGAAGGAGATCCCGAGCTAGTTGCCAGGGCAATGCATGAAAGAGACACCGAGCCAGTTGCCAGGGCAATTGTCGACAAAGAATAAGGTGATATGGTAGTCGAAATTGATGAGTAGACAAGCCCAAGATGACGTAGAGCAAAGCTAAATCCCAAAGGAATTTGATTTCCATGAAGAGATTAAAGAAGAATTAAATTCCAAGAAGATATGAGAAGTTCTAGTAGGAATATAATTATAATAAAGAATTATATTCTTTAAAGATAATTTAATTCCAACTTAACTTCCTCCTCAAAGAAGGACTTTGACCTAGCCCTATAAATTTTAGGCCATATCCTCAACTTGGAATAGAGCAAGAAGAGGGAAAATTTCGACAACTCCAAAGGGCAAGAAGGAAGAGATTTCGACAAGAGAGCAAGGGGAGAGAGTTCGATTTCTTCTTCTTCTTCTTTGCTTCCATTAGATTCATGGTTTGAGGATTATTCTTTGTATATCTTTTGAACCCAACCATGAACTAACTTGATTGGTTGGGGTTATTGTAAAAAACAATTGGATTTTGTTTAGGCAATAAGAGTTTGCACTTTTAATTCAAGGTTTACTCATTCTTGGTTCTTATTCTTGATTGCGAGTGAATTGAGAGAGGATCTCGTAACTTCATCTATTTATCTAATATCGGGAGAGTTAGATTCAAGAAACGAATGCGTATGGTTTTTATTCAATCTATTGATGGTGAAGATTAATCCGGCTTAGGAATAAGTTAAGGATTTCAACGGCTAAGAGGAGCGCAAGATTGGTTGTTGTTCACCCTTGATTCACGCAGAGATGTATTATCAAGGCATGCACAAGAAGCTAGAGTTTCGACTTAGGGATAAGAAGAAACCATTGAAGAACGCTCTGCCGAACCTTGAAGTTGCTGCCCAGACGCCCAAGTAGTTGCCCAGCTAGTCGCCCAGGCAACCATCGATTAGTTGCCAAGGAAACCCCGCTGTGCAAGTTGCCATAGCAACTGAGTTGCCCTTGCACTCTTTTACCAAGACGATCCAATCGGCTATCACACCTCAACTCATGATAACCTGACCCATTCTCTCTTTTGATTTCATCTATTCTTTTAGTTTATTGCACTTAGTTTACTCGTTAATTAGAACTCCTATTATCAATTGTGTTTTTACTTTTCACAGTGCAGTAACTTAAGCAAAATGGCCCAAACCAATCCCTATGGAGACGATACTCGATACTCATATCACTTTATTACTTGCGACGTGTATACTTGCACAATTGCGTAGCACTTATTACACGCAAGACCCGACAACGGTGCAAAAAACTTATTGCGCGTAATAAGTGCTACACAATTGTGCAAGTATACACGTCGTAAGTAAAAAGTGATACGAGTATCGAGTATCGTCTCCACGGGGATTGGTTTGGGCCACTTTGCCTTAGTTACGCACTGTAAAAGTAAAAACACAATTGATAATTGTAGGAGTTCTAACTAACAAATAAAATAAAAGAGCAAGTAAATAAAATAAATATGTAATCAAATAAGAGAGCGTAGACTGGGTTATCGTGAGTTGTGGAGTGATGATCGAATGTTTCGTCGTGGTGATTGAGTAGCAGCCAGATTGCCAAGGCAATTCTGTTACGATGGCCTAGTCGATTGCCAGGGCAATTTGGTTGTAATTGCCTGGTTGATTGCCAGGGCAATTCTGCCGTGTTGTCTGGTCGGTTGCCAGGGCAATTCCCCCTCGTTGTCTGATCAGATTGCCTGCGCAATGCTCTCGCGATTGCCTGCGCAATTAAGGATGGGCCGATTGCCTGGGCAATTGAGCATTCACTTCCAAAGTTCGGCGAAACGTTCTTTAATGGTTTCTTCTTATCCCTAAGTCAAAACTCTAGCTATTTGTGCATGCCTCGATAATACATCCCTGCGTGAATCAAGGGTGAACAACAACCAATCTTGCGCTCCTCTTAGCCGTTGAAATCCTAAACTTATTCCTAAGCCGGATTAGTCTTCACCATCAATTGATTGAATAAAGACCATGCTCATTCGTTTCTTGAATCTAACTCTCCCGATATTAGATAAATAGATGAAGTTACGAGATCCTCTCCCAATTCACTCTCAAGCAAGATTGAGAACCAAGAATGAACAAACTTTGGAAATTGAATTGCAACTCAAAAACCTAAACAAAATCCAATTGTTTTTCACAACAACAAAACACAATAACCCCAACCAATCAAGTTAGTTCATGGTTGGGTTCAAAAGATATACAAAGAATAATCCCCGAACCATGAATCTAATGGAAGCAAAAAAAAGAAGAAGAAGAAATCAATCAGCCCTCTTTGGAAAACCTCTCAATCGAACTCTCCCTCCAAGCTTTCTCCCTTGTCGAAATCTCTCCCCTCTTACCCCTTTGGAGTTGTCGAAAATCCTCTCTTCTTGCTCACCTCTCTTTCACGGCTTGGTCCTTTAAATAGGAGATGACTAGGTCAAAATCCTTTTTGAGGAGGAAGTTAAGTTGGAATTAAATTATCTTTAAAGAATATAATTCTTTATTATATTTAAATTCCTTCTATAACTTCTCCTATCTTCTTGGGATTTAATTTCTCTTTAACCTCTTCATGGAAATCAAACTCCTTTGGAATTTAACTTTGCTCCACGTTATCTTGGGCTTATCTAGTTATCAATTTCGACTACCATATCATCTTATTCCTTGTCGAAAATTGCCTTGGAAACTAGCTCGGCATCTCCTTCAAGCATTGCCCTGACAACTAGCTCGACATCTCCTTCATGCATTGCCCTGGCAACTGGTTCCAGCCTTGCTTTGGCAAGTGATTCTGAACACACACAAAAACACACCAAAGCAGCATCTTTTTCACAAAAATCACCAAGTTATGTAATCAAGCTCAACAGTGGAAAGAAACATGAATTAATGCATGAATGACTACTTATGCAACTAATATGAGCTTAAGTCTAACAATAATATGAGTAAAAAGGGTAATAAAAATAGTACTTTTGAATACTTATCACTTGTCTATACAATTAGACATGTCAAAAGGGTCCACACATTCAAGAAATTACTCAAAATAGTCCCTTTTTTTCTTTTATATCAATTTAAGCATGACAAAACTGTCCACACACACTTCAATCAAGTCACAAGCAGTCCATTAGACATATAAAAACATTTATACTTGGCAAGACAACCAGTAAACTAGGCATTCTCAAAGTCATAACATAGCATGGTTAAATCATATCATTAATTACTTGTTATGTAAGATAGCAAGCCATGAATAGATAATCATGGAGCAATAGTTGCAAGTAAACCATTCGAATAAACTATTATCACCCAAGTATTTCTAGCTAATTTAAGATATAATAATTCTCCAAATCATGTTAACAAACAAGCTTTTCTTCGAAGCATTTCTTTACATTAAATTAGTAACCAAGTTTCATTAGAGGCTCATTTCTTTATAAGTAAGATATTATAGTTCTTCATTTCTTAAAATTACAGTTACGTGCTTTTATTTTTAACATAGCCTTGTGAATCGACCTCAGCCTAGATACACGAATCCAAAACATTCTGTAACAACAAGGGTACACTAAGTACCATATAATTGTTTAACAAGGGTACCAGTGGTACCAATAGATCATCCGATCTTTAACAACAAGGGACCGTAGTCCAAACTAACGGGCTCGACGGACTCTATGGCATGCCAACTATACCTAAGACTGACTCGAAACCAAGGCTTTTCATTAATCATCCCTTAACTTATCAAATGAGTATTGCTCCTTTTCATTTGTCATAACTTGTATCATTTTTTCCTTCCTCAATTAGGGATAACAATCTTGTTCACCACATGTGAACTAAGCAATTCTTTCTCTTTTAATCAAGGGCTCGAAAGCCAATATCACCTTTATCATTAGTTCATAAATTTCATTAGAAATTTAAGCTATCAATATTGTATCACAAGCTCATAAGAGGCTGGTCATCAATTAGTATATCAACTTTCCCATTTAAACACATTGGCAAGCAATTCAAAACAACCAGCATACTACATAAAACAATCATTTAGTCTAAAAACATGCTTTCTCCGTCAAACTTCACATTACCAAGCATTTGTCAATGAAACACATACATTTATCAAACATTACTTTCAATATCCGAAATTATATACATATATGAGCATCCATTCGAATAGCATCCAAATTCTTTTCTAGGCTTTCATCCACCATATTTATCAATAAGTACTTGATAAGTACCCATCTCGATCCAAGCTTAGAAGCATCACCGTACTTATTTATCAAACAAAAATGTGAAATAGTAATAAATAAAAGTGCTCGGGATAATTCAATCTATCCCGAGACTTTAAACTACACTCACATCTTATCCTGACGTTACATGATACCTGAATCCACAACCATATTTTTCTACTTATCCAAATCCCCTTAGCTTTTCCTTGGTCTAACAATTTACAAGAGAAGTAATTAATATATTAGAACCCATTTGTCAACAATTTACTTTGCAAGGTCACACAAATTGAAGCACTCAAACATGTAAACACAGAACAATTCATAACCAACTCAAATGCCAAGACCATTCCTACTTACACATACTCACAAATATGTGTACAAAACAAATCACAAGATTCATGTTCACATAACAGAACAAGGCAACATACACAAACTTATTTCTGTTCACTCAAGTCTGTCCACTATTCGTATATATTTATGCATCAAATTCAAGATGATCCATATGTTTTAATTTACCATATTAATCAGGTCTCATTCTTAAGATTCATACAACATCAAGCTATTCTTGCTTTTAAACTAGGCAATTATTTCCAAAATTTTGGTAGCATGCACTACCTTCAAAGATTTGCTTCTACAGAACAGAATACTCATTGTATTTTAACTTTCTTTACACCGTTAAAAACTAGATTTGAATACGGTTCTAACGGTATAATTCAAATAGTTTAATAAAATATACAAAAATTATGAAAATTCCTAAAAGTCCCGAAACAGAGACTGTCCAGAGCAGAAAACTGCTTCCAATTTTTCTGTCCTACATTCGATTAAAAATTCATATCTTTTAATCCATGACTCAAAATCGGTCACCCTTTTCTTTAAATGAAAATAGACATACACATGATTCTGTACATATAAGATTCATTCTCTATTTTAACCTATGTGATTTTCTATAAATTTTCAAACTTACTGCTAGTGCATAACTTGTAGGCAGATTTCACTATAATCATGATGCTTACTCAAACAAGTTACAATACTTATACCCCTGTCTAACCAATCTGTTTCGACTTTTTATACATAGGAAGAATCAGTTTATAATCATTCTAAAGGTACACCACTCAACAATCCATTTTAAGTTATTTTTACAACTAGACATAGTATAAGAACTAAACACACATTTTTCCTCTTACATACACCAATCGAATAGGAGAATTCATTCTAACAACCAAAACATAATCCATGGATAATTTTAACAAATAGTCAAGTTTCTAGAAATAGCTAAATTTATGAGATGGAAAGGATGCTTACTTCTCTTGATGTTATTCGAAAGAAAGATCCATGGAGCATCCAAAAACAATTTAAACCTTTAATTCTTATGATGTGTTTTACACTCTCTCACTCTTCTCCATTGATTCGGCAATTGAGGAGCCAAGAAGAAAGATGATAACCAAAATTGTGGTTATCCTCCACCTAAGCCTAGAGTCCCACTCTCTTACCTACGCATGTTTCTTTTCACCATGACACTTGTATGTGTCCTTAGATTTCTATATATGTTACATGCAATCCACCTATTATTTCAAGCCTTCTATTTGGTCCATTCTAATTTGGTTATTAAACTATTAGACTTTCATATTTTAGTCCTTGGTTCACATAATACTATCAAGTCTTGATTCAATTTAAAACGGTTCGAACAATTTAATTAACACTCAAGACTCAACATAGTTGTAAACCGGTGTTTGGGGTATTACAATTCTCCCCCCTTAAAAGAAATTCACCCCGAATTTCTTTAAGGTCAATAATTTGTGACACTAAACTCAGAATATTTGTATGTGTTCTAAATTTCATACAAAGTAATCAAATTGTATTGGTCGTAAATTACCAATACAAAGCTAATGTTTGAACTCCTAGGTGGCACAATGACTTATGATGATGCGATGAGTGTTGGAGTATGCCCAAAGACCAATCATGAGATGGTTGTAAAAGACATACTTATTTTTATCTTGTTTATTAATATAAAGCCATTATTATTATTATTTTAGTCTTATTCTGTGTATCTATAAATAAACTGAATTATAATAAAGTCCTTAGAATAATATAGTTATTCTTGAATGTCCTTAGTCAAGAATTATTGTGGGCTTGGACAACAATAATGTATTAAGACTAATATGTAGTTGATCGATGACAAAGTGTTGTCATTGACATGGAGATGGCAAAATCAATACATAAGTATGTGTTAGGAAACAACATACTGGACTGACCCACTATGAGCATGTTTCTTAGATTATTATGTGACAGCCACAACATTGCTTATGGTGATAACTACATGTATGATCCTCAAACTTGATATCATTATTATTTCAACATCGTGAGTGACATATTTTGATACGGTCAAATGTGTGTCGTAACTGACTACACTATTGTAACACCCCCTACCCCGGGTTAGTAGCAAACCAGCTTGGGAGCGTTACCAAGCAAGAACATTACAAGCAAGAACGAGGCAAGAATAGGTTAACTCATCCCTATTAGATGAGTTACTTAACTAGCAAGCAACCAAGCATTCATAACTTAACAAGTAAACATTCTTATGATTTGTTTACAAGACATTATAGGTTACCAAACAATTCAATTAACATCATCATACAACCATCATTCGAATAGCCTAAGTGAGAAAACATGCTTCCATTTCATTTCATTGATCCTTAGATTGATACATGTAACATTTCATACTTAAAATTTACTAGACATGATCAATTGTACATACAATTACACATACCTCGTCTCCAAGCAAGCCATACACCAAGCCTACCCATTCGACAATTTCCATACAAACATATAAAACACTTACAACATGGTATGTTCACACAAGTGACTATATAATATCCCAAGGCATTCAAATTACACAATAGGCTAGATTAATTACTTTGAAACATTCAATATATATACACATATGCGCAGCAAAACACCTTTCCATTACATGAAATTTGAGTTCATTACTTGTTTCACATTATCAACCAAGTTCACAACATGGTAAGCCCATTCAAGAACATATATATATATATATGTATACAAGTTTCAAGAATTCAAAATGCATGCATAAGTTCACTATATACAATTTAAGTGCCACTAACTAGGGGAGTACAAAACAAGTATGAACCATACTTATGCTATGCTTGTGTCTTGCTTCAAGCTCAAGAAATCAGGCTTCAAGATCAAGCAACAATCGAATCTTTTATCATGTGGTTGGGAAGAATGAAAACAAGAGTGATAAGTACAAGAATGTACTTAGTGAGGTAGTAACTAGTTCTAACCAATTGTTATATCAATTTAAGTGTCAATTAGTCAAGAATGATCCTAGCTAAGGATTTCAAGGCATTCGAATAACATAAGAAGCAAGAGACAATGAATCATAATTCATTCTTATTCCATTTCAAGTAATCAAACTATTCATGGTCACATATCAAGTAGTCAAGCAATTCATGCTTACATAACAAGAAATCAAGCAAATCATGCTTCCATGACAAGAAATCAAACTATTCATGCTTATTAGCTCATTTATTATCTTTTTAACATAATCCCTAGTTCATAGTTTGTCTAGGTAATCGAGTCTCCAACCAACTGTCACCACAAGATGTACCTTAGTACTGGTCAACCCTCCTACTGTCGCCAAAGACCACATACGTACCCTCCGTCTGTCGCCAATTAAGAGCCTTAGCCTTGGACCGTAGTCCACCCTGACACAATGAGCTCTAGACTCTAAGGCATGCCCTTCTACCTATTCAACTAGCAACCAAGGATGTTTATTCATTTATACAAGGATTTTAAGCTTTTCAAGTTCAAGATCATGTATTATTCAAGTGTACAAGTTCATGTCAAGCATTATCTTTTTCAAGAGTCATTTCGAGTATTGCATGGTAAGTTTATACATGCATTAAGACCTTAGGCCAATAGAGCCATAACTCAGCATTTCAAGTGTTTATTGCATCATCTAAGCTAGCACATCAAGCATTCGGTTTAAGCAATTGGTCACAATACCATGTCATACATACAAGCATCAATGTTACCATATATACATGCTAGCATTATATTTATACAACACTTCAAGGATGTAGTCAAGTTTCATGTATTATCTTATTTCATACTTCCCTTATTAGGTCAAGATCATATTAAGTCCAATTAACAATTTAAGCATTTAGACATGCTTGCTTTAGTTAGAACCTAGTCTTAACTCTAGAATAAACTAAACTCACAATACTCCCCAAGCTAGCTAGTCTCGAAAGACTATTCCCTTTTACTTGTCCTTTGAATGCTCGACTTTAGATCCTTCTCCAAAGTCCTCTCCTTGCTCTAATAAACCACATAGATAGAACAAGGTCAAAACATGTGATCACAAAATCATTCAACATGGCAGCAAGGTTAATACATTATATATACAAAACATATAGCATATTCATATACACACCTTTATACACATTACCAAACTGCCTACATTCCATATCAAGGCAAAACAGGGCAACAATTAAACTGTCCCAAAACTGTTTGCAAAACAGTTTACCAAACTGTATACAAAACTTTGTACAATTACCTAAACTGCTGTTATCAGGCAGCATGTACTCTGTTCACTTAAACATGCATAACTTTCATTACCTACGTCGGAATTTCAATTGGTTTACACCGTTGGAAAGATAACTTAATTGTATTTCTAACCATATAGGCCTTGCATTTTAATTCTTTTCCAATTAATATAGTTTGTATCTTAAAGACAGGGCAATTTACAACACTGGACAGTTTGCACTACCCCTAGTGTTTCTTCTCTACAATTCATTCTACAATCCAGAATTCAGTTCTGTTTTCTCCTAATGAATTTAGACATGTTAAGGCACTATCCATAAAAGTTTCAGCCTTAAATTCCATTTATACAATTTATGGTGATTTTTCAAATTTACTACCCAGAATAGAGTATTCTGGGCAGATTACACTAGTTTAAGCTTCTAGGTTCATAATTCATTTAAATAAAGATTCTAACATTGTAATTCAACTTATATTCATATTCCTACATGTATAGGTTAGTCCAATTCACCTAGAAATGTGATCAAAACAGGGAAGCATATACACTTAAGCATGTTTACACATTTCTATCTAACAAAACAGTCATTAATCAAAACTAGTTTCAACCATGACCCCTATTCTCAATTTCCAGCAACCCATACACATTCTAACATGCATAACAATCATCCTATTCAAATTAGAAAACAAGAACATCACTAATTCAAGATTCAAGCATGTAATTGAAGTGAGGAATCAAGCATTTACCTTCCTCAATGTGAATTCTAACTCAATTTAGCCCTAACCGATTTAAGCTCTCATGGATTCCATGGCTATCACTCAAGCTTTCTCTCTACTCTTTATTTCTCCCTAACTCATTTGGTATAATCAAATGAGGAAGGAGAAGCTTTCTCCCATAGTGGCCGGTTGGACCTTGTCCATGTGACAAGTGGATAGTCCACTATCCAATCTACATTTGCCATGCATTCCTTATATTACAACTTGATTCTATTATGGTCCTTTTAATTTTGCTTTATAACTTGCTGGCTATAACATTTTAGTCCTTTAGTTATTTGTTAGCTAATGTTCTTTCTTATTTAATTTGATTAGCACATAATTCAATTAGTCTATAGCTTAGATAGTGGTAACCTTCATAGGAACAGTTTAGAGTGTTACAATTCTCCCCCTTAAAATAAATTTGCCCTCGAATTTACCTGAATCGAATAGGTGAGGATATTGCTTCCTCATGATTTCTTTAAATTCCCAAGTTGCCTCTTCTACCTTGTGGTTTCTCCATAAGACTTTGAAAAAAGGAACGATTTTGTTCCTGAGCTTTCTAACTTCACGATCAAGAATCTGGACTGGTTCTTCTTCGTATGACAAGTCAGGATTCAATTCTACTTCTTCAGGCTCAAGGACATGGGATGGATCAGATCTATACCTTCTGAGCATAGATACGTGAAAGACATTGTGAATCTTGTCAAATTCACTGGGAAGAGCCAATCGATAGGCCACTGGACGAATCCTTTCAATGATTTCGAATGGTCCAATGAATCGGGGACTGAGTTTCCCTTTTCTTCCAAACCGAAAGACTTTCTTCCAAAGGGAGACTTTGGGGTAGACTTTGTCTCTAACATTGTATTGGATGTCTCTCATTTTCAAGTCTGCATATGCTTTCGGCCTATCAAAGGCTATTTTTAATCGATTGTGAATGATCATCACTTGTTCTTCGGTTTCTCTGAGCAATTGAGGTCCCAATACTTTGTTTCTCCCAGTTCAGACCAACACAAGGGAGTTCTACATTTCCTTCTGCATAGAGCTTCGAAGGGAGCCATCTGAATAGATTTCTGGAAGCTATTTTTGTAAGCAAACTCTACTAGGGGTAGAGATTTCTCCCAATTCTTTCGAAGTCTATAACACAAGCACGTAGCATGTCTTCAAGCACTTGGATGATTCTTTCAGATTGTCCATCTGATTGAGAATGAAAGGCTGTACTAAGGTGCAGTTTAGCCCCTAGGGCCTTCTGTAAGGAATTCCAGAATCGAGAAACAAATCTTGGGTCTTGATCGGAGATTATAGCTGTAGGTACACCGTGTAATCGAATCACTTTACGGATGTATAACTCTGTTAAGGTTTCCAAGATCATATTCATTCGAATAAGGATGAAGTGAGTAGACTTTGTGAATCTATCAACAATCACCCATACAACATCATTCTTTCTTGGAGTGGAAGGAATACCAGTAACGAAGTCCATTGTAATCCGATCCTATTTCTACTGAGGGAATTCAATGGGTTGGAGCAATCCAGTAGGGACTTGATGCTCGGCTTTGACTCTTTGACAAGTTAGGCACTTTGAAACAAAGTCTGTGATAGCTGATTTCATGCTTGGCCACCAGTATAGTGGCTTTAGGTCCTTGTACATCTTAACCGATCCTGGGTGAATCGAGAAAGAGCTTTGATGAGCTTCTTGCAGTATCTCTTGTCTTAGTTCCTCATTGTTAGGAACATATACCCTATCTTTGAAATAGAGGAGTCCATTCGACTTGAGGGAGAAGTCAAAATTAGACCAGAGTCTAGCTTGGACATGATCTTCTAAAGATCTGGATCAATTTGTTGGAGTTCTTTGATTCTCGAGATTAGACTAGATTGAACTTGAAGTTTAGACAAGAATTTTCGTCCTTTAGATAAACAAAAATGAGCATTGATAGCCAAGGAAGCTACAAACGAATGGACAAGATCATTAAGGGAGGTTTTCGAATGGTTACTTGTAAGACGAGAAAGGTTTAATTCGAATGGTTACTTGTAAGTCAAGAAAGGAGCATTTTGAATGAATTATTCTAGGATTTAGATTTAAGGGTTTACCCGAGTATAGTCTGCGACTAAGGGCATCAGCAACCATATTTGCTTTCCCTGGATGGTAGTCGATAACCAAATCGTAGTCTTTAAGTAACTCTAGCCATCTCCTTTGCCTCAAATTCAAGTTTTTCTGAGTTAGGAGGTATTTGAGAATCTTGTGGTCTGTGAACAGGTTGCATTTCTCCCCGTACAAGTAATGTCTCTAGACTTTGAGTGCAAACACGATAGTTGCCAATTCTAGATCGTGTGTAGGGTAGTTTGACTCGTGTGGTTTTAGTTGCCTTGAAGCGTAAGCTACCACTTTTCCATCTTGCATTAGGACACATCCTAGTCCTCAATGAGATACATCACTGTAAACAACGTACTCTTTGCCCGATACTGGTTGGCTGAGAATCGGAGCATGAGTTAGAGCTTGTTTAAGCTGATCGAAGCTTCGTTGTTGACTCTCTGACCAAACAAGGGTGTATCTTTACGAGTTAGCTTAGTCAAGCTTGCGATAATGGATGAGAATCCCTTGACAAAACATCGATAATACCCGGCTAAACCGAGAAAGCTTCTGATCTCACCAACATTCCTCGGAGGTATCCAATCCAGGATGGATTAAATTTTGCTCGGGTCTACTTTAATTCTTTCTTCCGAGATGACATGGCCAAGGAACAAGACTTTCGATAGCCAAAATTCACATTTAGAGAACTTTGCAAACAATTGACATTCTCGGAGAGTTCGCAATACAGTTCGAAGGTGTTCAAAATGTACTTCCTTATTCCGAGAATACATCAGAATGTCATCAATGAATACAACCATGAACTTGTCAAGATAGGGCTTGAATAAACGGTTCACAAGGTCCATGAAAGTAACCAGAGCATTCGTTAACCCGAATGACATTATAGGGAATTCAAAATGGCCATATCGAGTACGAAAGGCTGTCTTGGGTATATCTTCTTCTTTTAACCCTCATTTGGTAGTATCCCGATCGAAGATCGATCTTTGAGAATACCGTAGCATCTTTGAGTTGATCGAAGAGATCTTCAATCCTTGGGAGAGGATATCGATTCTTGATAGTAAGCTTGTTCAATTGTCTGTAGTCAATACAGAGTCTCGTAGTCTCGTCTTTCTTCTTCACGAACAAGACTGGAGCACCCCAGAGAGACAAGCTAGGCCGAATAAAGCCTTTGACTTGTATCTCTTGGAGTTGCTTCTTGAATTCTTTCAACTCAACAGGTGCCATTCGATAGGGTGTGGACACTGGAGTTGTTCCAGGTTGGACATCGATCCTGAACTCTACTTCTCTAGTTGGAGGGAGACCATGGAGTTCCTCGGGAAAAACATCAAGATATTCAGATACAATAGGCACACTAGGTAAGCCAAATTCAAGTTCATCTTGTAAGACCATAGTAGCAAAGATTGAGGTCAGTTTCTTGTCAATTAGAAGGATTGATTCCTTTCCTAAACCCCGGAGATAAAGTCTCCTATTTTGGCAATCTACCCAGGCTTTATGCTTGCTTAATCAATCTAGTCCTAGCACTAGATCGAACTTACAAGTTGGCAGTACATATAGATCAACAAGAAAGGGTACATTTCAAATGAATAGGGAACAATTTCTACAGATAAGGCTTACATTTGTAATCCCCCCTATTGGGTTCAAAACTACAAGGCTTTGTTTTACAATTTCAGGCTTTAACTTCAATTTTGCAATCAAAGATGAGCATACAAATGAATGCGTGGATTCTGAGTCTATTAAAGCATAAACAAGAGTTGAATTTAGCTCAACGGTACCTGCAATGACATCGGGTGATTCTTCATATTCTTTTCCCCGGATATGATAAATTCGAGCATGAGCCCGAGATTCCTGGTGAGTTAGGGTGTTCGAATGCTGTCATTTGCCCTTCCCCTGATTTCTAGACTGAGCTTGTCCGGGGCCTTTGTTTCGAATGGAAGGAGCTGAGCTAGCATTTGCAGGAGTTCGATTCAGAACCTTGTTAGGATTCTGAGGACAAACCCTGATATAGTGATCAGAGGCTCCACATAAGAAACATAGATTATGTTGAGTTCTACATTAGGCAGTGTGGTGCTTCTGGCAGAACTTGCAAGTAGGATATTGAGCAGCTTTACCGGAATTCCCCGTACTATCAACAGAGATGATCGGGGCTGAAGGCTTGGATACCGATTGGGGTCTCGGTATGTAGTTGCTCTTCTGAACATGAGTGTAATTCAAAAAGTGTTCTTTGGAGTGTTTAGACTTCTTTGACTGCCAGTGAGGCTTGTCATCATTCCTGGATCGTTTATCTTTCCAGGAACTACCACTCTTGTGTTTCTCAGAGGACGCCATCTTCGCCTTGGTTGCAATAGCCCGGTTCACCAAATTTTGGAAGTCAGTGATACCCAGGGTAGTGAATGTTGGACTCAGTTCATCATCCAGTCCATTGATAAACACCCAACACTCGTCAACATCAGTCTTAATGTATTCTGACCCATACTTGTAATATTTGTAAAAATCACTCATATACTGTTCGATGGGTCGACCACCTTGCTTGAGGTACAAGAAACGCTACCGGCGCTCGGCCAAGTATAGTTCACTGATGTATTTCTTCCCAAATTCCTCGAGGAACAATTTCCAAGTAACAGCGTCAGAAGGAGCAGTCAGGGTAGTGGTTTCCCACCAGCTCAAAGCTTCATATGCCAACAGGGTTATGACATATTCGAGTTTGTGTTCATCAGAACAAGGCAGTTGTTTGGTCAGGACTCGAGTAGTGGCCTCTAACCAATACTCAGCTACTCCGGGATTGGCTTCATCAGTCCCAGTGAAAGTATAGGCGCGATATTGAGCCAACTTGTCAATCGGGGCTCTGTTTGGCACATCAGCAGGAGGAAGGATAGGATGGTCTTGTTTCAAGGTAGTTATAAGATGATTGAACATCTCCTTCATGCCTAAGAGACATTCCTGCGGCACAGGATTTATAGTAGGAGTTTCCTGTTGAGCAGCAGCTTGGGCTCGGGCTTGAGCTTGCTGTTGTGGAGGATTTTGCTCCATTCTCACAATATCTCATTCATTTGAGGAGCCTAAAAGACTCTCATCATCCCGAGTGAGCCTTGTTTAAGATATTCTACGTCTAAATAGAACAATTAGGAATTCGGTTTAGTTAAGCAAAGACACAAGCTATACAATACAAGTCTCCTAGGTGGCACAAGTATCCTATATGATGCAAGAGAGCCCGGTTTAGTCCTATAACTGACTAAAAAGCTCTGATTACCAATAAATGTAACACCCCCTACATTGAGTTAGTAGCAAACCGGCTCGGGAGCGTTACCAAGCAAGAACGAGGCAAGAATAGGTTAACTTATCCCTATTAGATGAGTTACTTAGCTACAAAGCAACCAAGAATTCATAACTTAACAAGTAAACATTCTTATGATTTGTTTACAAGACATTATAGGTTACCAAACAATTCAATTAACATCATCATACAACCATCATTCGAATAGCCTAAGTGAGCAAACATGCTTCCATTTCATTTCATTGATCCTTAGATTGATACATGTAACATTTCATACTTAAAATTTACTAGACATGATCCTTTGTACATGCAATTACACATACCTTGTCTCCAAGCAAGCCATACACCAAGCCTACCCATTCCGCAATTTCCATACAAACATATAAAACACTTACAACATGGTATGTTCACACAAGTGACTATATAATTTCCCAAGGCATTCGAATTACACAATAGGCTAGATCAATTACTTTGAAACATTCAATATATATACCCATATGCGTAGCAAAACACCTTTCAATTACATGAAATTTGAGTTCATTACTTGTTTCACATTATCAACCAAGTTCACAACATGGTAAGCCCTTTCAAGAATATATATATATGTATACAAGTTTCAAGTATTCAAAATGCATACATAAGTTCACTATATACAATCTAAGTGCCACCAACTAGGGGAGTACAAAACAAGTATGAACCATACTTATGCTATGCTTGTGTCTTGCTTCGAGCTCAAGAGATCAGGCTTCAAGATCAAGCAACAATCGAATCCTTTATCCTGTGGTTGGGAAGAATGAAAACAAGAGCGATAAGTACAAGAATGTACTTAGTGAGGTAGTAACTAGTTCTAACCAATTGTTATATCAATTTAAGTGTCAATTAGTCAAGAATGATCCTAGCTAAGGATTTCAAGGCATTCGAATAGCATAAGAAGAAAAAGACAATGAATCATAATTCATGCTTATTCCATTTCAAGTAATCAAACTATTCATGGTCACATATCATGTAGTCAAGAAATTCATGCTTACATAACAAGAAATCAAGCAAATCATGCTTACATGACAAGTAATCAAGCAAATCATGCTTATATGACAAGTAACCAAGCAAATCATGCTTACATGACAAGAAATCAAGCTATTCATGCTTATTAGCTCATTTATTATCTTTTTAACACAATCCTTGGTTCATAGTTTGTCTAGGTAATCGAGTCTCTAACCAACTGTCACCACATGATGTACCGTAGTACTAGTTAACCCTCATACTGTCGCCAAAGACCACATATGTACCCTCCATCTGTCGCCAATTAGGGGCTTTAGCCCTGGACCGTAGTCCACCCAGACACAATGAGCTCTAGACTCTAAGGCATGCCCTTCTACCTATTCAACTAGCAACCAAGGTTCTTTATTCATTTATTCAAGGATTTTAAGCTTTTCAAGTTCAAGATCATGTATCATTCAAGTGTACAAGTTCATGTCAAGCATTATCTTTTTCAAGAGTCATTTCAAGTATTGCATGGTAAGTTTATACATGCATTAAGCCCTTAGGCCAATAGAGCCATAACTTAACATTTCAAGTGTTCATTGCATCATCTAAGCTAGCACATCAAGCATTCAGTTTAAGCAATTGGTCACAATACCATGTCATACATACAAGCATCAATGTTACCACATATACATTCTAGCATTATATTTATACAACACTTCAATGATGTAGTCAAGTTTCATGTATTATCTTATTTCATACTTCCCTTATTAGGTCAAGATCATATTAAGTCCAATTAACAATTCAAGAATTTAGACATGCTTGCTTTAGTTAGGACCTAGTCCTAATTCTAGAATAAACTACACTCACAATACTCCCCAAGCTAGCTAGTCTAGAAAGACTATTCCCTTTTTCTTGTCCCTTGAATGCTCGACTTTAGATCCTTCTCCAAAGTCTTCTCCTTGCTCTAATAAACCACATAGATAGAACAAGGTCAAAATATGTGATCACAAAATCATTCAACATGGCAGCAAGGTTAATATATTATATATACAAAACAGATAGCATATTCATATACACACCTTTATACACATTACGAAACTGCCTACATTCCATATCAAGGCAAAACAGGGCAGCAATTAAACTGTCCCAAAACTGTTTGCAAAACAGTTTACCAAACTGTATACAAAACTGTGTACAATTACCTAAACTGCTGCTATCATGCAGTCTGTACTCTGTTCACTTAAACACGCATAACTTTTATTCTGTACGTCGGAATTTCAATTGGTTTACACCGTTGGAAAGCTAACTTAATTATTTTTCTAACCATATAGGCCTTGCATTTTAATTCTTTACCAATTAATACAATTTTTAGCTTAAAGACTGGGTAATTTACAACACTGGATAGTTTGCACTGTCCCTAGTGTTTCTTCTCTACAATTCATTCTACAATCCAGAGTTCAGTTCTGTTTTTCCCAAGGAACTCCCTGGTGTCCCTCCGACCAGAGAAGTAGAGTTCGGGATTGAAGTTTAGCCTGGAACAGCTCCGGTGTCCATCACACCTTATTGAATGACACGTGTTGAGTTGAAAGAATTAAAGAAGCAACTTCAGGAGTTGCAAGATAAAGGTTTCATATGACCTAGCTCATCTCCTTGGGGTGCTCCAGTCTTGTTCGTGAAGAAGAAAGATGGGACTATGAGACTCTGTATTGATTATAGACAATTAAACAAGTTTACGATCAAGAATTGTTATCTTCTTCCTAGAATAGAAGATCTCTTCGAACAACTCAATGATGCTTCGGTATTCTCAAAGATCAATCTTCGATTGGGATACTATCAAATGAGGGTAAAAGAAGAAGATGTGCCCAAGACAGCATTTCATACTCGATATGGCCACTATGAATTTCTCGTAATGCCATTCGGGTTAACGAATGCTCCGGCTGCTTTTATGGATCTCATGAATCGAGTGTTCAAGTTTTATCTTGACAAGTTCTTGGTCGTCTTCATTGATGACATCCTAGTTTACTCTCGGAACAAGGAAGAACACTCCGAACATCTCAGAATTGTATTGCAAACTCTTCGGGAACGTCAATTGTTCGCAAACTTCTCTAAGTGCGAATTTTGGCTATTGAAAGTCTCGTTCCTTGGCCGTGTTATCTCAGAAGAAGGGATTAAAGTAGACCCGAAGAAAATTCAGTCCATCCTGGATTGGAGACCTCCGAGGAATGTTAGTGAAATCAGAAGCTTTCTCGGTTTAGCCAGATATTATCGGTGATTTGTCAAAGGCTTTTCATCTATTTTCGCAAGTTTGAAAAAGTTAACTCGAAAGGATATACCTTTTTTTTGGTCGGAAAGCTAACAACGAAGCTTCGATCAACTTAAACAAGCCCTGACTCATGCACCAGTTCTTATCCAACTAGAATCGGGTAAAGAATTTATTGTCTATAGTGATGTATCTCATTTAGGACTCAGTTGTGTCCTAATGCAAGATGGAAATGTGGTACCTTATGCTTCAAGGCAACTAAAACCACACGAGTCAAACTATCCAACATACGATCTAGAATTGGCAGCTATCGTGTTTGCTCTCAAAATTTGGAGACATTACTTGTACGAGGAGAAATATAACCTATTCACAGGCCACAAGAGTCTTAAATATCTCCTGAATCAGAAAGATTTGAATTTGAGAAAACGAAGATGGCTTAAATTTCTTAAAGACTACGATTTGGTTATCGACTACCATCCGGGGAAAACAAAAGTGGTTGCTGATGCCCTTAGTCGCAAACCATACTCGGGTAAACTCATAAATCTAAAATCTAGTATATTTCAATCAAATTTGAACTTTCTTGGGTCACAAGAAAGCTATTCAAACACTTACTTGTTTTGCAAGTAGCCACTCAAAATTTTCATTAATGATCCTATGTATTCTTGTAGCTACTCCGGCTATCAATGCTCATTTTCATTTATCCAAAGGACGGAAATTCTTGTCTGAACTTCAAGTTCAATCCAGCTTAATCTCGAGAATTAAAGAACTCCAGCAAACTAATTCAGATCTGCAGAAGATCATATCCAAGTTAGACTCTGAGTCTAATCATGACTTCTCCCTTAAGTCAAATGGACTCCTCTATTTCAAGGATAGAGTGTGTGTTCCTAACAATGAGGAACTAAGACAAGAAATGTTACAAGAAGCTTACCAAAGCTCATTCTCGATTCACCCGGGATCTGTCAAGATGTACAATGATCTAAAACCACTAACTGGTGGCCGGGTATGAAATCAACTATCACAGACTTTGTATCGAAGTGCCAGACTTGTCAAAGAGTTAAAGCTGAACATCGAGTCCCTACTGGATTACTTCAGCCAATCGAATTCCCTCAGTGGAAATGGGATCGAATTACAATGGATTTCGTTACTGGTCTTCCTTCCACTACAAGAAAGAACGATGTTGTATGGGTGATTGTTGATAGATTCACAAAGTCTACTCGCTTCATCCTGTTCGAATGAACATGAGCTTGGAAACCTTAGCCGAGCTATACACCCGTGAAGTGATTCGATTACACGGTGTACCTACAGCAATAATCTCTGATCGTGATCCTAGATTTGCTTCTCGATTTTGGAAGTCTCTACAGAAAGCTCTTGTAACCAAAGTAAATCTAAGTACAGTTTTCCATCCTCAGTCTGATGGACAATCTGAAAGGATTATTCAAGTACTAGAAGACATGCTTCGTTCTTATGTTATAGAGTTTGGAAAGAACTGGGAGAAATCTCTGCCCCTTGTAGAGTTTGCTTACAACAATAGCTATCAAGCATCTATTCAGATGGCACCATTCGAAGCTCTATACGGGAGAAAGTGTAGAACTCCCTTATGCTGGTCTGAATTGGGGGAAAATAAAGTTCTAGGGCCTCAATTGCTTCGGGAAACTGAAGAACAAGTGAAGATCATCCATGATCGATTGAAGGCAGCTTTCGATAGACAGAAAGCATATGATGACTTGAGAAGAAGAGACATCCAGTATGCTATTGGAGACAAAGTCTTCCTGAAGGTCTCACCTTGGAAGAAAGTCCTTCAATTTGGAAGAAAAGGGAAACTCAGTCCCCGATTCATTGGTCCATTCAAAATCACTGAAAGAATTGGACCGGTGGCCTATCGATTAGCTCTCCCTAAAGAATTCGATAGAATCCACAATGTATTTCATGTATCTATGCTCAGAAGATACATATCAGATCCATCCCATATTCTTGAATCAGAAGAAGTTGAGTTAAACCTTGACTTGTCATACGAAGAAGAGCCTGTTCAGATTCTTGATCGGGAAGTAAGAAAGCTTAGGAACAAGATTGTTCCTCTTGTCAAAGTTTTGTGGAGAAACCACAAGATAGAAGAAGCTACTTGGGAATCTGAAGAAATTATGAAAAAGCAATATCCCCATCTATTTGATTCAGGTAAATTCGAGGACGAATTTATTTTAAGGGGGGAGAATTGTAACACCCTAAATTCTAGCCTAGAAGTATTGGAACCAAATTGAATAAATTGATAGCTTAATTGAATCTAGAATTAAGCTAAATTGAATAGTCAAGGGCCTAATTGAAAGAATGAATGGAATAAGTGACCAAATTAGAATGACTACATTGAATTAAACAAGATAGAAGAGGAATGCTTGATAAACTTCATGGTTCTCTTATTTGCCCTTGACTAATTACATGATTAGTAACTAATTAAGGGTTAGTTTAGTAAAATCCTAATTCCACTAATGTGGATAACAATGTTGTCATCTTCTCCACTATTCTTCTTAGCCGAAAACTAGAGAGAAAGAAATTGAGAGAGAATGCTTGGAAAATTCAGCCATTGAAGAAGGAATTTAGCTTGCATGTATAGGAATTTTTCATTGAAATTAAGCAAGAAGCAAAGTAAGTATGATTCTTCTTGTGTTTAATTGAATAGGCAACTATATTGTTGACATTGGACTGTTTTGTTGATTATAGATGAAACTAGACTTTGAATGTGTTGTTAGATGATAGAATGGTTGTTGAACTATACAAAATTGAAGAATGAACATTAGGTACAAAGCTGAAATCATGTGTTTGTGATAGTGTAACAAATCTAGGTTGCTGGAAAATTGAATTGTGATATTGAAGTGGGAATTGAATGAATAGAACTTAAAATTTAGATATGGAATTAATGAATTGATGATGATCATGAATAGGTAATGTATAGAAGATGTTAAACAAATTGAATTGATAGCAAACAATGATGGAAATGTAAGGCCAAGACATAGGTTAAACTGAATTTAAGGCATTGAAATGTGATTAGATGCAATCTACCCAGAATTGCTCTGTTCTGGGCAGTCACTTTGAAAATTCACCAAAAATTGTGTAGATTGAATTCAGGCATGAAATTTTAATGACTTGATCCTTAGAATTTCTATTTTCATTAGGTGAAAACAGAACTGAAAACTGGGTCTTATGCTGGAAACTGTAAATAGGAATTGCTGGACAGTGCAAACTGTCCAGGCAGTGTAAATGCCCTGTCTTTGAACAATAAACTGTATTAATTGGATAATAAATAAAATGCAAGTCTTACATGGTCTTATATAAAATTTTGTTATCTTTCCAACGGTGTATAGCAATCGAAATTCTGAAGTACGGGTTAAAAGATATGGCCATTTAAAGGGACAGTGTGCAAACTGTCAGGCAGCAGTGTCCTGGGCAGTTTGGGACTGTTTTTACACCTAAATGCAAACTGTTTGCAAAACAGTTTTGGGACATTGTAGTCTGTCCAATTATGCTTTAAAATGAAGTAATAACAATGTGGAGATAAATTGGTAAGAAATGCTTAAAAGGAAGTATAAAAACAGTAGCTAAATGTTAGGTACATTGTGATAACATTGCTACTATGATTGTATGATATATTGTGCTTGTTTTGATGAAATGTGTATGTGTTATGCTTGTTAGATCAAGGGCAGCAAATTGAGGAAGAAAAAGGAAATCATTCAAGGTCTAAGAACAAGGGGATAGCCATACAAGATAATTGCTAGCTTGCTTGGATTGTATTGTGAGTGTAGTTATCTTTTGGGCTAGGACTAGGTCCTAACCATTGCATTCTTGTTACATTCTTGTCATGATAATGAATCTAAGCATGAACGTGACTTAATAAGGGAAGGATGATTAAAAATACACATGAAACATGATCCTAGTCTTATGTATATGCCTATTCGAATTGATTATGCATGATTAGTGATAACTTGGTTGCTTATGTGCTATGATACAACATGGTTGAATGCTATTGACTTGTTTGAGATAAGATGTTATCTCATTTGATGAAATGAATCTTGAAATCACTTGACTTGTGAGCTAAGGCTCAATAGCCTAAGGGCTTAACATGAAATGATCTTGATTTACATGAACATGATCTTGAATTGATAACTTGAAATAAATGGTAATTCGAACAACCTTGGTAGCTAGTTGGATTAGGTAGAAAGGCATGCCTTAGAGTCTAGAGCTCATTGTGTACGGGTGGACTACGGTCCAGGGCTAAGGCCCCTATTTGGCGACAGACTGAGGGTACATATGTGGTCTTTGGCAACAGTAGGAGGGTTGACCAGCACTACGGTGCATATTGTGGCGACAGTTGGTTGGAGACTCGATTACCTATACAAACTAAGTACCAAGGGGGTTGTTTAATGAAATAAAAAATGAAATAATACTCAATTATACATGATACTTGTCTTGTATTGCCATGAAATGTATGTTGCTTGATTTGGAAGCATGACTCCTTGGTTACTTGTTTTGCAAGTATGTTGCTTGATTCATGATTTATGATTACTTGTTGCCTAATCTTGTTGGCCGAATTGCATGTTATCCTAGATAGGATATTCTTGACGCTTGAAAGACTAGATAAGGTCACTCTTGATACTTGAAAGACTAGCTAAGTCTACTTTAATTCTTGGAAGCCTTAGCTAGGTCTACACTTGATCTAAAAGACATGAAAAAACAAAATGGATAGACTAGTTACTACCTCACTAAGTACAATTTTGTACTTATCACTCTTCTTTCATTCTTCCCAACCTACAGGTTAAAGGATTCAACATTGCTTGATCTTGAAGCTTGACTCCTTGAGCAAGAAGAATCCTACACAAGCTTTGTTAAAGTATGATTCCATACTTGTTTTGTATTCTCCTAGAATGGTGGCACTAAATATATCTAATTAGCTTGAACATGCATTTTGAAGGATTGTATATAATGTTTGATAGCCTATCTATGATTTGTATGTAGATTAAGGTTTGTACTGAACTTAACTAGCTTATAATGGTTGAATGTTGCTGAGCATATGTTGATGGAATGACTTAATGTTAATCTAGCTATCTTGATGACTTTCGAATGCTAAGATCTTGTATGTGGTTTGCTTAAATAGAAAGTAGGATGATGAGCCAAGATGCTTAATTTTTCCCTAATCGAATGGCCATGTCATATAGGATCACTTTAATGTAACAATGTTTGTTGTGTGTGATATGTATGCTTGTAGATGTGATTGCCGAATGCTTGAGATTGAATTAAGCATGAATGAAACTAGTTACATTCCATGTTATACATTTAGGTAAATGGCTGAATGGTTAGGATTAGAATGTGGTTTGAATGCAAGCTTGAACATGAAAATTTGAATGATCAATCAATTGTGATAGTAATTTAGGTAAGAGATGACACATGTATACATCAATGAATAATGAAATGAAGAAAGCATTTTTGAACTTTAGGATAGTCGAATAGGATAGGCTTTCTAAGGTTGAATGTTGATATAAGAACCATGTATGTAGTAACTTGAATTGTAAGCAACAAAGAAATCAATCTAATGGTAATGTAAGTATAGCCAAATGCTTAGGATGAAATGGTAGATACATTTGAGATTACTTGCATGAAAAGAAATGCATTAATGGTTGCTTATGCCTTATTTGAATGTTTGCTCTCTTTTTGCTTGCATAGTTCGAATGTTAGGATGATTTAGAAGTGTGTGTTTCTTGTTAGCTAAGAAATCAAGTATGAAAGATTGTTTCTTCTTGGTTGATTGCCGAATGTATTGCTTGATTTTTTATTCAAGTTTAAATGTGTAATGCATGTATTGTCCTTGACTTGTCTATGATCTAGTATAGATCGAATGCCATGACTTGTCTTGTCTTTGCTTGCTTGCTAAGTAACGCTGGCGAACTGAGTTACTACTAACCCGGGTAAGGGGTGTTTCAAGTATTGCATGGTAAGTTTATACATGCATTAAGCCCTTAGGCCAATAGAGCCATAACTCAACATTTCAAGTGTTCATTGCATCATTTAAGCTAGCACATCAAGCATTCGGTTTAAGCAATCGGTCACAATACCATGTCATACATACAAGCATCAATGTTACCACACATACATGCTAGCATTATATTTATACAACACTTTAAGGATGTAGTCAAGTTTCATGTATTATCTTATTTCATACTTCCCTTATTAGGTCAAGTTCATATTAAGTCCAATTAACAATTCAAGAATTTAGACATGCTTGCTTTAGTTAGGACCTAGTCCTAACTCTAGAATAAACTACACTCACAATACTCCCCAAGCTAGCTAGTCTCGAAAGACTATTCCCTTTTGCTTGTCCCTTGAATGCTCAACTTTAGATCCTTCTCCAAAGTCCTCTCCTTGCTCTAATAAACCACATAGATAGAACAAGGTCAAAACATGTGATCACATAATCATTCAACATGGCAGCAAGGTTAATACATTATATATACAAAACATATAGCATATTCATATACACACCTTTATACACATTACCAAACTGCCTACATTCAACATCAAGGCAAAACAGGGCAGCAATTAAACTGTCCCAAAACTGTTTGCAAAACAGTTTACCAAACTGTATACAAAACTGTGTACAATTACCTAAACTGCTGCTATCAGGCAGCATGTACTCTGTTCACTTAAACATGCATAACTTTCATTCCGTACGACGGAATTTCAATTGGTTTACACCGTTGGAAAGCTAACTTAATTTTCAGTCTAACCATATAGGCCTTGCATTTTAATTTTTTGCCAATTAATACAGTTTTTAGCTTAAAGACAGGGCAATTTACAACACTGGACAGTTTGCATTGTCCCTAGTGTTTCTTCTCTACAATTCATTCTACAATCCAGAATTCAGTTCTGTTTTCTCCTAATGAATTTAGACATGTTAAGGCACTATACATAAAATTTTCAGCCTTAAATTCCATTTATACAATTTATGGTGATTTTTTAAAGTTACTGCCCAGAATAGAGTATTCTGGGCAGATTACACTAGTTTAAGCTTCTAGCTTCATAATTCATTTAAACAAAGATTCTAACATTGAAATTCAACTTATTTTCATATTCCTACATGTCTAGGTCAGTCCAATTAACCTAGAAATGTGATCAAAATAGGGCAGCATATACAATTAAGCATGTTTACACATTTCTATCTAACAAAACAGTCCTTAATCAAAACTAGTTTCAACCATGATCCCTATTCTCAAATTACAGCAACCCATACACATTCTAACATGCATAACAATCATCCTATTTAAATTAGGCAACAAGAACATCACTAATTCAAGATTCAAGCATGTAACTGAAGTGAGGAATCAAGCATTTTCCTTTCTCAATGTGAATTCTAACTCAATTTAGCCCTAACCGATTTAAGCTCTCATGGATTCCATGGCTATCACTCAAGCTTTCTCTCTTCTCTTTCTTTCTCCCTAACTCATTTGGCATAATCAAATGAGGAAGGAGAAGCTCTCTCCCATAGTGGCCGGTTGGACCTTGTCCCTGTGACAAGTGGGTAGTCCACTATCCAATCTAAATTTGCCATGCATTCCTTATATTACAACTTGATTCTATTATGGTCCTTTTAATTTGGCTTTCTAACTTGTTGGTTATAACATTTTAGTCCAATCTAAAGTATGTGATGTTTGTACGAAACGTAGAAATTGAACCCAGTCGCAATTAATATGTTAATCTGTTTTAACAAGTTTTTATGATCGATGGTTAAGTGTTAATCATGTGTTTGTTGCGGTAAGCTTTTGATAATCATATGTTAATAGTTGACATGATTAACATGCAGTTAAGATAGTAGATCATTTTTGGCAGAGGAATAATGGTTGTTCCAGAGTGAAAAACCTTAGGGGTTGAAAAATCCCAAAAACACAAATCTGTTGATAAAAGTTATCAAATAGTGAGGTTTTTCCATAGTAATCGAAGTGCCAAAATTAAAAATTTTCCCGGCATACCGGGGCCACGTAGGCAACAAAGGTCGTAGGAACTATTTAGGTAATCTTAATTAACAAGATAAAACATGTGTATGTTTTGGATGATATGTACGGTGTTTGAAATGCATGGTTATAGCCCAAATAGCCTATTTACTTTGGTTTTATATAAATACGGCCTGAGTGTCGTGCCTTTCTTTCTTCTATTGTAATTCTCTTCTCATCTTACTCTCTTGTATGTAAAACGAGTTTCTGAAAATTGTAATATTTACAGAGAAAGCGTGGACCAAAGGAGTAGAATGATAGACCGATCAAAGGTGGATTAGGTGCTTGAGAAACAAGTTTTATCTTTAGTAATTTTGGTTCTCCCATTGGCTTGGGATGAGCCAGCTTAGTTTTAAGGGCTATAACCATTGCATTTATATTTATTGCTTTACATGTATGTGATATAATGTATGTTATTTTAGCATGATGGTAACTGATTAGATCATAATAGAATGGTGAGATTAATATAAAAAAAAACCCTCCATATTCAATTAAAATTAGTCATCCAATATTAGCCCTCGTTAAAACCTCGATCGATACTATGTAGGTTTTGCCAAAGCAAAATACTTAGATCTATCCTAGTTAAACGCGAAGAATAAGCAAGTGATATTCACTGGTAGTAATATTGGTTAAATTATGTTGTTCTAATAAGATTAGAAACCTAAAGACTAATGATTGTTCAAGAACTTTGGTGATTGAAAAACAATACGAAAGTGCATATCTAGGATTAGAAACCCTCTCTTACATAAGTTACCTACCTGGTGCACTGTTCATTATTGTTCTTTCTATTAGACCATATGAACTTTTGTTTTGGACAAATAGTTGTTCATCAAATATAGGAATTACATGAGATGTAATTAGCAAGTGTTGCTTACCTAAATAATTGAATTCTAGGAATAAAGCCAAAGCTGACTTAGAATAAAATGAAATATGGATCCTTACCCACTAGAAATACTTTTAGCAAGTTTTTTTATTTTGAGGGTTTTTAATAGTGGGAATGTTATTACTTTATAAACATGATAAATAGGTACTTATAAAACATATTTTATCGTTGTAGATTTATGGAAAACACATTATCATTGCGATCCATCTTTGAGAAGGAAAAATTAAATGGCTTGAACTTCCTTGACTAGTTCTGCAATTTGAAGATTGTTCTTAAACAAGAACGGAAACTAACAGTCATCGAAGAACCTGTCCCTAAAAAGCCAGCAGATGATGCTTCTAAAGATGAATTGGAAGCCTTTGAAAAATACTCAAGTGACATGGTAGATGTCGGTTGTTTGATGCTTGCGACCATGACCCCTGAGCTTCAGAAGCAACATTAGGACATGGTTCCCTATGAGATGGTTAGAAATCTCAAGGAATTATATGAGGGGCAAGCTCGTCAAGAGAGGTATGAGACCTCTAAGGCTTTGTTTCGATGCAAGATGGTTGAGAGAACTCCAGTGGGAACTCGTGTTCTCAAAATGATAGGGTATATTCAGACCCTGGAAAAGTTGGGCTTCCCTCTAAGTGTTGAATTGGCTACTGATGTTATCCTGCAATCGTTGCCGGATCATTTTAATCAGTTTATTCTTAATTTCAATATGAATGAAATTAACAAATCATTGCCCAGTTGCTTGGTCTGTTAAGAACAGTAGAGAGCAACATGAAAAAGGTTGGCTACAAACCTATTCTGATGGTCCGAAAAGATAATAGAAAATGAAAGCCCAACACCAAGGCAAATCCAAAGACTAACAAATGAAAGGCTGCATTGAAACCCAAAGGAGGGGTTGCAAAAGAAGGAAAATGTTTCCATTGCAACAATGCTGGACATTGGAAGAGAAACTGCCCTGTCTATCTTGAGGACATCAAGAAGGCAAGAGAAAATGGACAGTCTGGGTCAGGTATTTATGTTATTGATGTTAATATATTAACATCTACTTCTTGGGTATTAGATATCAGTTGTGGTTCTCACATTTGTACTTCTATACAGGTGACACGCGTCGTAAATTATTAAATAAATATCTTTTAATCTTAACTAAATATAAAAATAGCGTAGTATAGAGAGAAGAAGGGTCGATCCGCAGGGACTTCGAAGCTTCTGATATCTGAAGGTTTTGATTCTGACTGTTGCGAGGCAATATAGTGAATAGGGGGTTTGAGCAAGAAAGCTAAAAAATAACTGTAGAGTAAAAGTGAAAATGATGGAAGTAAATTTTAAAGAGTGAATTAATTTAATTAATTAGCCTCAAGCTTTGCTCCACTTCAATACAAAATGATCATCGAAAAAGGATTTTTACTCCGGATACATGCTGATTACGGTCTACAAGGCCCAACCCTTGTAACTTGTTTTTCTCTCCGGTAAACCGACTATCTAAAATCAATTTTTAGATTCCAGTTTTCTGGTTAGACTAACCACGACTATCGTCGTTAGAATAAAACAGTTTTAGAATTTGGAAAAACTCAACTCGAATTATGTTGTCTCAATGAGAATCGAATCTGATCTCAATTTCCCTTAGCGAATCTGTCGTTAAGTGTGTTCATAGAAAGTCGAATTTGCTACAAGCTGATCCTTCCTCCCAACTATAAATCTAAACAACAATCAAGTCAACGCGCACTTTTTGAAATGAAAGCGAAAAGATTTTAATAGAAAGGCCGATTGCCGATCTAAGTTTTCAGAAAATTGAGAATGTAAAATGAAGTTGTTGAGTTCTTTTAATTCTCACAAGGTGAACTGAAGCTTCGCTTTAAGCCTTTGGCCAATCAGAAAATTTAGCTAAACGTGATTATGGAAGAAATCATACTTAGCATAATTTTAAAATAAAGTAAAAAAACTAAAAGAATAAGAACATAAAAGAGAAAAAAATTTGTAAGCTTTAAAAATAAAAACAAGCTAAGAACAAGAGATGATTGATAGCATACCCCAAAGGGGTATTTATAGTTTCTAAAAACCCTAAAAATACCTAAAAAGATAAAAGATAAATCCTAAAAATATTTAAATCAAATACAAATGATAATTCCAAGTTTGAATTTAAAATTTGATTGATAAGCTATCGCAGTGCGACTGATAAGCTATCACTGATACTGACGTCATCCTCTAACACTGCTGATGTGGCATCTAGTCATCTTCTCATGCCCAGATTCATGCCCACTATCCCAGTCTTGACTCCAGATAAAATTTACAAAATTCTGCATTTTTTCAGTGTGTTTTCCAGAATTAAAAAGACTGCTGCGAATAACACATAACAAAGTCCAAATCAGCATCATATTCTAACCATTAGAGACATAATTAAAGATGAAAATCTGATCATTTAAACTACTCATCAAATTCCCCCTCACTTATTTGATGCTTGTCCTCAAGCATTTCTCAATTAATGCATCAAAAATTTCAAGTTGTCATCTCAATTTCACAAAATTCCCAAGAATTCCAAGCAAATCAAAATCATAGTAATTGATAAAACTTAAGAGCAATCAAGCTAAAGGCACAATTAAAAGCAAGTAATAGCAAAGCATGACATTCCAATTATTCATTAATCTCAAAGAAGCAAGACTTAGTACCTCACATTTGTTCACTCATTCCGCTCAAGTGTTTCGGGTAAATGATCACTCAAGCCACGACTAATCAAGGCATTACCATAAGCTTGTAACTAAATCTAATCTCCACTACTAAGTATGAACATGATGCAAAAGTCAAGAGGTCTTCAAAGGGTTGTAGCGGGGCTAAGGTTTGGGTAGGATAAGGGCCAAAGATCGGGTTTAAAAACTCAAGACAAAGAGAAAATTAGTCCTAAGATTTATTCAAGGGAAGTAAAAATGAAAGGAAAACAAGAAATCAAATCATTAAAGCTTATTATTCTTTCCCTTTTTTCGAATTGTTTCTTTTTTCTCTCTTTTTTGCTACTACTCGAACCAAACTGTTTGTTTTTTACTGTTCGAACAGTTTATTTGAACTGTTTTGCATTGCTTTTTTTCACTGCATTGTTCTTTCTACACTGTTCGAACCAAACTGCACTGTATTTTTTTGTATTGTTCTAACCAAACTGCACTATTTTTTCGAATCTCTCATTTTTTTTCACTTCGGAATAACCTTAACTTTTTCCTGGAAAAAGATGATAAAAAAAGGAAAACAACAAAATCGGTTCGGGTTAAAAATGTGGTAAATCAAAGAAAATGATCAGGCTCAAAATTGGTTATCTAAGGGGTAAATAAACAGAGGGTAGGCCATTTTTTGGGAAGAGAAAGGGGGTTAAATCATAATGCCTCAATCACACTAAAGCATCACATTCAATCGTGTGGTCTCGACAAGCATTATGCTACAAGTTCTAGAATGCAAAGAATTAGTCAGCACACTCAAAATTAACAAAGAGCAAGAAAGTAAATATATGCTCATTAGGCTCAAAACTCACATGAAAGGTTAATTGCACTAAGTCATGCTATCAATTTAACCAACAAATGCATGGAATGTCAAAAATTTTAAAGAAAAATCAATTAATCATGCCAATTGCCATCATGCTTCCTAAATTCCAACAAAGGCGAGATTAAAATTCACAAAATCAAAGGAATAAGGTAAAATATGAGATAGGCAACAATTAATTTCAACACGTCAATTCAAGAAAAACTTAATTCCAACCAATTGAATAAGCAAAGTAAATTTGATACAATTTCCACCCCCTCACTTAAGTCATTTTGTCCCAAAATGTAATGTAATGAACAAGAGAGGGAACGGAAATACTCCCCTATTTAATGTCAGCCGCGTCGAGATGGGCTCAGGCGAAGGTAAGAGAGAATCTCGGCAAGGTTCATCTCGATGGAATCAAGTCGACCGTGCATTTTATGAAGCCCATTGCGCACATCCGATTGCGGATGCTCTTCAGCTCCGCTTGTGGCTAAAATCTACGTGTAAGATGCTATCGAATCACCAAACTTCTTCACCATCAAGAGTATGACCGGCAAGGCGACGATGGTGGTGGCGCAAGAAAACCAGCGAGGGCAAGCGGCGGCCGAGGGTGGTGCATGGTTGAATTTCGGTGACAAAGAAAATCAAGAAGTTGAAGAGAAGGGGCAGAGTTGACCGAATAAAAACAAAGGTGGGGAAATTTGGTTGGAATTAATCACGTGGAGTAGGTTCTAAAATATGAAAAGGTATTTGATTGGGATAAAGTTGTATGTGATATGGAATTGGGAGAGATAAGGGGAATAACTTATTTTTGAATTTAAAAATAAGAATAATAAGGTGATTAGGTTAGCAAAGAAAAAGAAAGATGAATAGGATTGGATAAGGTGGGTGGTGGATAAATATGTGGGAATGGGAAAAATTAGAATGTTGGGAATTGGGATGCACTAACTTGCGTCGGCTTTGAGAGAGGGACGCTAACGTGCATCGTTTAATGAAACGGTGCGCACAATGGAAGAGGGTTTTGGCCCTTGCTGCTGCTCGATTTCACCTTCTACTGGGAAAGAATTTTTCCATGTTCGATTAAATTTTAATGCATCTCTTCATCCAAAATCGATTAGGAATGACGGGGTACCTTCAAAAATAAAGATTAAAAATTAAAATATACAAGAACACGAAATAAAAATAAAGAATTAAAAATCGAAACAAACGAAGAAAAATTAAAAATGGGTTGCCTCCCATTAAACGCTTTATTTAACGTCGTTAGCTCGACCATATGATTCAGGCTACAGGTACTGCGACAAATATTTCCTCCAATTCATGCGCTTTGTCCATCGAAGAAATTTTTTACGAGAAATTCTATGATCATAAAGTTCCTTTATTTTATCCTTGTAGCTTCAAACTTTCTCATAGATTTTTCTTCGGATCTTTTTCAGCTTGTCCACATGTTCCAACGGTGGTTTTAATTTCAATTTTGGTGCCTACAAAAAGGAAGGTATGAGTTTAGATTTAGATGGAATAAGGCTTAAATTGGAATCAATTGAAAAAAATTCTCGAACTCCTAATTTCTTTGTCGTGGCCTTCCAATTCCCTACACAATTTATCGATAAGTTAGATTCTATAAACTCTTCAAAGAAAGAGAGTTCAATGACATCGATAAAATTAATACTAGCAACATTATCCGGATCTCGCATTTGCTTTATAAACGTCAAACTTAACGATCTCACCGTCAAACTCCATTGTAAAAATTATGCTTCTTATTTTTGTATTTGCGGACTAAGGAAAGGACGGCCAAGAAGGACTTCGGAAGAGGTGTTTGATCGGTCATTTTCCATGTCAATGACATAAAAATCTGCCGAAAAAATAAGTTCATTTACCTTCACCAAAACATTTTTAAGGAGTCCTTCTAGGTATATCACGGACGGTGCGCTATTTGGATCATCACTTTCGTATCCTTCAAAGGCTCAAAGAAAAAGTGAGTTGTACAAAGAAAGGGGCATAACGTTAATAGAAGCCCCCTAAATCACACATTGCACGTTTTATACCAACATTATCAATTTTGCAGGAATGTCAAACATAACTTGGTCCTTCAATTTTGGCGGTAGCCTTCGCTGAAAGACTGCTTAGACGTGTTCTCCTAGATTCACTTTCTCAATCCGAAGAAGTCGTCTTTTGTTAGTACATAAATCTTGTAAAAATTTAGTATACCTTGGTACGTTTCGGATTACCTCTAGCAGTGGAATATTAATTTCTACTTTCCAAAATACATCCAAGATCTCCTTCTCTTCACCTTGTTTGTCTCGCTTTACCAACCTCGATGGGAAAGGAGGTGGCATGGCATAAGGAGAGGGAGTAGAGAACGAACCTGATGTACCATGCTGGGTGGGGGATTGTGCTTTCTCCTTATTTTTCTTTTGGCCATCTTCCTTCGTGGCTTTTGGTTCGACGATGGTGCCACTTCGGAGTATGATGGCATTGACATTTTCTCTTAGGTTTGGCTCAGTTTGAGAGGGCAGATTCCCTTTGGATTCTAAACGACTCACCACTAAATTCAGTTGACTTATTTGTTTGTCAATTTCCTGAAAGTGCGCTTTGGTCTTTAATTGAAACTTTTCCTGGGCTAGCGCCAACCTTTCAACAATTGACTCCAACGACAGTTTTTGCGGCTGTGGTGCAGATGGTTGATAAGCTTGATTTGGTCTCTTGTTTTGCGCGTAATTAAAGTTCGGATGATCTTTCCATCTCGGGTTTTATGTATTAGCATTAGGATTGTATTGTCTCCGGGAGGTCAGGAAAATTACCCATGGCATTTACTTGCACATCCTCCTCCTCCTATATCATCGGGCAACAATCCATTGGATGTTCTGGACTCGTGCATATCCCACAAAGTCTAGTCGAGACTTTTTTATTTGCAACAATGGATTGAACAATTTCAGCCAATTTGTCAATTTTTTGTTCTAATGAAACGTTACTTACCTCGTGAACTCGTCGAGAGGGTTCACTAGAAGGGCGAAATTGCTGGGAATTAGCGGCCATCGTAGATATTAGAGTTCTTTCTGCTATTGGGGTCATGTTTACAAGTTCCCCTCCACTTGCTGCATCAATCATCTTCATTTCCATTGGTGATAGGCCTTTGTAGAAATACTGAAGAACGTTTGTTCTGATAGTCCGTGTTGTGGGCAGTTTGCGCACAACTTCTTGAATCGCTCCTAGTAGTCATATAATAACTCAGTATCTTTTTTTTCGGATACTCAAAATGCTCCGCCCCAGTTCGTTTGCCTTCGCCTTAGGGAAAAACCTGTCAAGAAAAAGCCGCACCATGTCAGTCCAAGTTGTAATAGAATTGAAAGGTAGGTCAAATAACCAATCCTTCGTAATATCAGCTAAAGAAAATGGAAAAGTACGAAGTTTTATTTGATCTTCAGATACTCACTGTGGTTTTGTACTCAAACAAACCATATGAAATTCTTTTAGATGTTTATGCGGATTCTCGCTCGGCCAACCGTGATTGGTAGGTAGAAGATGTATCAAGCCTGTCTTAAGTGCGAATGGTGTCTCTCCATTCGGGAATGTAATGCACAATGGCTGTTGATTGTGTGGTGCCACGAAAAGTTGGTGAATGGTTTGATCGCCGTCAGCCATTAGAATTTTTTCATTGTCAGTGTTCTCAAAGTGCGTTTCGGCTGTAGAGGATGACTCTAGTTCTTGTTGGAATCGTTGTTGTCGTTGTCTTCTTTCCTGAATTGTGCATCCGTGTAATCTTCAGGCTAATGCTTCGATCTCTGGTTCAAAATTTACTAGTTCGCCAGATTCTTCCCTGGTCATAAATCGAAAACAAGTATATTAGTAACTTTGCTAAAGTCCCCGATAACGACGCGCCAATTTGACAAGCGTCGTAAATTGTCAAAATATCCTTTAATCTCAAATAAATATAAAAATCGTAGTAGTAGAGAAGAAGGATCGATCCGAGGGACTTCAAAGCTTACGATATCTGAAGGTTTTGATTCGCTATTGCGAGGCAATATAGTGAATAGGGGTTTGAGCAAGAAAGCTAAAAAACAACTATAGAGTAAAAGTGAAAACGATGGAAGTAAATTTTGAAGAGTAAATTAATTTAATTAATTAGCCTCAAGCTTTGCTCCACTTCAATTCAAAATGAACATCGAAAAGGATTTTTACTCCAGATACATGCCGATTACAGTCTACAAGGCCCAACCCTTGTAACTTATTTTTTTTTGGTAAACCGACAATCTAAAATCAATTTTTAGATTCCAGTTTTCTGGTTAGACTAACCACGACTATCGTCGTTAGAATAAAACAGTTTTAGAATTTGGAAAAACTCAACTCGGATTATTTTGTCTCAATGAGAATCAAATCCAATCTCAATTTCCCTTAGCGAATCTGTCGCTAAGTGTGTTCATAGAAAGTCGAATTTGCTACAAGCTGATCCTTCCTCCCAACTATAAATCTAAACAACAATCAAGTCAACGTGCACTTTTTGAAATGAAAGCGAAAAAATTTTAATAGAAAGGCCGATTGCCGATCTAAGTTTTTCAGAAAATTGAGAATGTAAAACGAAGTTGTTGAGTTCTTTTAATTCTCACAATGTGAATGAAGCTTCGCTTTAAGCCTTTGGCCAATCAGAAAATTTAGCTAAGCATGATTATGGAAGAAATCATACTTAGCATAATTTTAAAATAAATTAAAAAACTAAAAGAATAAGAACATAAAAAGAAAAAAATTTATAAGCTTTAAAAATAAAAACAAGCTAAGAACAAGAGATGATTGATAGCATACCCCAAAGGGGTATTTATAGTTTCTAAAAACCCTAAAAATACCTAAAAAGATAAAAGATAAATCCTAAAAATATTTAAATCAAATACAAATGATAATTCCAAGTTTGAATTTAAAATTTGATTGATAAGCTATCGCAGTGCGGCTGATAAGCTATCACTCATCGACGTCATCCTCTAACAATGGCATCTAGTCATCTTCTCATGCCCAGATTCATGCCCACTATCCCAGTCTTGACTCCAGATAAAATTTACAAAATTCTGCATTTTTTCAGTGTGTTTTCCAGAATTAAAAGACCTGCACGAATAACACATAACAAAGTCCAAATCAGCATCATATTCTAACCATTAGAGACATAATTAAAGATGAAAATCTGATCATTTAAACTACTCATCAAATTCCCCCTCACTTATTTGATGCTTGTCCTCAAGCATTTCTCAATTAATGCATCAAAAATTTCAAGTTGTCATCTCAATTTCACAAAATTCCCAAGAATTCCAAGCAAATCAAAATCATAGTAATTGATAAAACTTAAGAGCAATCAAGCTAAAGGCACAATTAAAAGCAAGTAATAGCAAAGCATGACATTCCAATTATTCATTAATCTCAAAGAAGCAAGACTTAGTACCTCACATTTGTTCACTCATTCCGCTCAAGTGTTTCGGGTAAATGATCACTCAAGCCACGACTAATCAAGGCATTACCATAAGCTTGTAACTAAATCTAATCTCCACTACTAAGTATGAACATGATGCAAAAGTCAAGAGGTCTTCAAAGGGTTGTAGCGGGGCTAAGGTTTGGGTAGGATAAGGGCCAAAGATCGGGTTTAAAAACTCAAGACAAAGAGAAAATTAGTCCTAAGATTTATTCAAGGGAAGTAAAAATGAAAGGAAAACAAGAAATCAAATCATTAAAGCTTATTATTCTTTCCCTTTTTTCGAATTGTTTCTTTTTTCTCTCTTTTTTGCTACTACTCGAACCAAACTGTTTGTTTTTTACTGTTCGAACAGTTTATTTGAACTGTTTTGCATTGCTTTTTTTCACTGCATTGTTCTTTCTACACTGTTCGAACCAAACTGCACTGTATTTTTTTGTATTGTTCTAACCAAACTGCACTATTTTTTCGAATCTCTCATTTTTTTTCACTTCGGAATAACCTTAACTTTTTCCTGGAAAAAGATGATAAAAAAAGGAAAACAACAAAATCGGTTCGGGTTAAAAATGTGGTAAATCAAAGAAAATGATCAGGCTCAAAATTGGTTATCTAAGGGGTAAATAAACAGAGGGTAGGCCATTTTTTGGGAAGAGAAAGGGGTTAAATCATAATGCCTCAATCACACTAAAGCATCACATTCAATCGTGTGGTCTCGACAAGCATTATGCTACAAGTTCTAGAATGCAAAGAATTAGTCAGCACACTCAAAATTAACAAAGAGCAAGAAAGTAAATATATGCTCATTAGGCTCAAAACTCACATGAAAGGTTAATTGCACTAAGTCATGCTATCAATTTAACCAACAAATGCATGGAATGTCAAAAATTTTAAAGAAAAATCAATTAATCATGCCAATTGCCATCATGCTTCCTAAATTCCAACAAAGGCGAGATTAAAATTCACAAAATCAAAGGAATAAGGTAAAATATGAGATAGGCAACAATTAATTTCAACACGTCAATTCAAGAAAAACTTAATTCCAACCAATTGAATAAGCAAAGTAAATTTGATACAATTTCCACCCCCTCACTTAAGTCATTTTGTCCCAAAATGTAATGTAATGAACAAGAGAGGGAACGGAAATACTCCCCTATTTAATGTCAGCCGCGTCGAGATGGGCTCGGGCGAAGGTAAGAGAGAATCTCGGCAAGGTTCATCTCGATGGAATCAAGTCGACCGTGCATTTTATGAAGCCCATTGCGCACATCCGATTGCGGATGCTCTTCCAGCTCCGCTTGTGGCTAAAATCTACGGTGTAAGATGCTATCGAATCACCAAACTTCTTCACCATCAAGAGTATGACCGGCAAGGCGAACGATGGTGGTGGCGCAAGAAAACCAGCGAGGGCAAGCGGCGGCCGAGGGTGGTGCATGGTTGAATTTCGGTGACAAAGAAAATCAAGAAGTTGAAGAGAAGGGGCAGAGTTGACCGAATAAAAACAAAGGTGGGGAAATTTGGTTGGAATTAATCACGTGGAGTAGGTTCTAAAATATGAAAAGGTATTTGATTGGGATAAAGTTGTATGTGATATGGAATTGGGAGAGATAAGGGGAATAACTTATTTTTGAATTTAAAAATAAGAATAATAAGGTGATTAGGTTAGCAAAGAAAAAGAAAGATGAATAGGATTGGATAAGGTGGGTGGTGGATAAATATGTGGGAATGGGAAAAATTAGAATGTTGGGAATTGGGATGCACTAACTTGCGTCGGCTTTGAGAGAGGGACGCTAACGTGCATCGTTTAATGAAACGGTGCGCACAATGGAAGAGGGTTTTGGCCCTTGCTGCTGCTCGATTTCACCTTCTACTGGGAAAGAATTTTTCCATGTTCGATTAAATTTTAATGCATCTCTTCATCCAAAATCGATTAGGAATGACGGGGTACCTTCAAAAATAAAGATTAAAAATTAAAATATACAAGAACACGAAATAAAAATAAAGAATTAAAAATCGAAACAAACGAAGAAAAATTAAAAATGGGTTGCCTCCCATTAAACGCTTTATTTAACGTCGTTAGCTCGACCATATGATTCAGGCTACAGGTACTGCGACAAATATTTCCTCCAATTCATGCGCTTTGTCCATCGAAGAAATTTTTTACGAGAAATTCTATGATCATAAAGTTCCTTTATTTTATCCTTGTAGCTTCAAACTTTCTCATAGATTTTTCTTCGGATCTTTTTCAGCTTGTCCACATGTTCCAACGGTGGTTTTAATTTCAATTTTGGTGCCTACAAAAAGGAAGGTATGAGTTTAGATTTAGATGGAATAAGGCTTAAATTGGAATCAATTGAAAAAAAATTCTCGAACTCCCTAATTTCTTTGTCGTGGCCTTCCAATTCCCTACACAATTTATCAGATAAGTTAGATTCTATAAACTCTTCAGCAGCAGGTTCAATGACATCGATAAAATTAATACTAGCAACATTATCTGGATCTCGCATTGCTTTATAAACGTCAAACTTAACGATCTCACCGTCAAACTCCATTGTAAAAATTATGCTTCTTATTTTTGTATTTGCCGGACTAAGGAAAGGACGGCCAAGAAGGACTTCGGAAGAGGTGTTTGATCGGTCATTTTCCATGTCAATGACATAAAAATCTGCCGAAAAAATAAGTTCATTTACCTTCACCAAAACATTTTTAAGGAGTCCTTCTAGGTATATCACGGACCGGTCTGCTAGCTGGATCATCACTTTCGTATCCTTCAAAGGCTCAGCAAAAAGTGAGTTGTACAAAGAAAGGGGCATAACGTTAATAGAAGCCCCTAAATCACACATTGCACGTTTTATACCAACATTATCAATTTTGCAGGGAATGTCAAACATAACTTGGTCCTTCAATTTTGGCGGTAGCCTTCGCTGAAAGACTGCTTAGACGTGTTCTCCTAGATTCACTTTCTCAATCCCAGTAAGTCGTCTTTTGTTAGTACATAAATCTTGTAAAAATTTAGTATACCTTGGTACGTTTCGGATTACCTCTAGCAGTGGAATATTAATTTCTACTTTCCAAAATACATCCAAGATCTCCTTCTCTTCACCTTGTTTGTCTCGCTTTACCAACCTCGATGGGAAAGGAGGTGGCATGGCATAAGGAGAGGGAGTAGAGAACGAACCTGATGTACCATGCTGGGTGGGGGATTGTGCTTTCTCCTTATTTTTCTTTTGGCCATCTTCCTTCGTGGCTTTTGGTTCGACGATGGTGCCACTTCGGAGTATGATGGCATTGACATTTTCTCTTAGGTTTGGCTCAGTTTGAGAGGGCAGATTCCCTTTGGATTCTAAACGACTCACCACTAAATTCAGTTGACTTATTTGTTTGTCAATTTCCTGAAAGTGCGCTTTGGTCTTTAATTGAAACTTTTCCTGGGCTAGCGCCAACCTTTCAACAATTGACTCCAACGACAGTTTTTGCGGCTGTGGTGCAGATGGTTGATAAGCTTGATTTGGTCTCTTGTTTTGCGCGTAATTAAAGTTCGGATGATCTTTCCATCTCGGGTTTTATGTATTAGCATTAGGATTGTATTGTCTCTGGGGAGGTCCGGGAAAATTACCCATGGCATTTACTTGCACATCCTCCTCCTCCTATATCATCGGGCAACAATCCATTGGATGTTCTGGACTCGTGCATATCCCACAAAGTCTAGTCGAGACTTTTTTATTTGCAACAATGGATTGAACAATTTCAGCCAATTTGTCAATTTTTTGTTCTAATGAAACGTTACTTACCTCGTGAACTCGTCGAGAGGGTTCACTAGAAGGGCGAAATTGCTGGGAATTAGCGGCCATCGTAGATATTAGAGTTCTTTCTGCTATTGGGGTCATGTTTACAAGTTCCCCTCCACTTGCTGCATCAATCATCTTCATTTCCATTGGTGATAGGCCTTTGTAGAAATACTGAAGAACGTTTGTTCTGATAGTCCGTGTTGTGGGGCAGTTTGCGCACAACTTCTTGAATCGCTCCTAGTAGTCATATAATAACTCAGTATTTTTTTTTCGGATACTCAAAATGCTCCGCCTGATTCGTTTGCCTTCGCTTTAGGGAAAAACTGTCAAGAAAAAGCCGCACCATGTCACCCAAGTTGTAATAGAATTGAAAGGTAGGTCAAATAACCAATCCTTCGTAATATCAGCTAAAGAAAATGGAAAAGTACGAAGTTTTATTTGATCTTCAGATACTCACTGTGGTTTTGTACTCAAACAAACCATATGAAATTCTTTTAGATGTTTATGCGGATTCTCGCTCGGCCAACCGTGATTGGTAGGTAGAAGATGTATCAAGCCTGTCTTAAGTGCGAATGGTGTCTCTCCATTCGGGAATGTAATGCACAATGGCTGTTGATTGTGTGGTGCCACGAAAAGTTGGTGAATGGTTTGATCGCCGTCAGCCATTAGAATTTTTTCATTGTCAGTGTTCTCAAAGTGCGTTTCGGCTGTAGAGGATGACTCTAGTTCTTGTTGGAATCGTTGTTGTCGTTGTCTTCTTTCCTGAATTGTGCATCCGTGTAATCTTCAGGCTAATGCTTCGATCTCTGGTTCAAAATTTACTAGTTCGCCCAGATTCTTCCTGGTCATAAATCGAAAACAAGTATATTAGTAACTTTGCTAAAGTCCCCGACAACGACGCCAATTTGACAAGCGTCGTAAATTGTCAAGTAAATATCCTTTAATCTCAAATAAATATAAAAATCGTGTAGTATAGAGAGAAGAAGGATCGATCCAGAGGGACTTCAAAGCTTCTGATATCTGAAGGTTTTGATTCTGACTGTTGCGAGGCAATATAGTGAATAGGGGGTGAGCAAGAAAGCTAAAAAACAACTATAGAGTAAAAGTGAAAACGATGGAAGTAAATTTTGAAGAGTAAATTAATTTAATTAATTAGCCTCAAGCTTTGCTCCGCTTCAATTCAAAATGAACATCGAAAAAGGATTTTTACTCCAGATACATGCCGATTACAGTCTACAAGGCCCAACCCTTGTAACTTATTTTTTTTTGGTAAACCGACAATCTAAAATCAATTTTTAGATTCCAGTTTTCTGGTTAGACTAACCACGACTATCGCCGTTAGAATAAAACAGTTTTAGAATTTGGAAAAACCTGACTCGGATTATTTTGTCTCGATGAGAATCAAATCCAATCTCAATTCCCCTTAGCGAATCTGTCGCTAAGTGTGTTCATAGGAAGTCGAATTTGCTACAAGTCGATCCTTCCTCCCAACTATAAATCTGAACAACAATCAAGTCAACGTGCACTTTTTGAAATGAAAGCGAAAAAATTTTAATAGAAAGGCCGATTGCCGATCTAAGTTTCCAGAAAATTGAGAATGTAAAACGAAGTTGTTGAGTGCTTTTAATTCTCACAATGTGAATTGAAGCTTCGCTTTAAGCCTTTGGCCAATCAGAAAATTTTAGCTAAGCATGATTATGGAAGAAATCATACTTAGCATAATTTTAAAATAGATTAAAAAAACTAAAAGAATAAGAACGTAAAAGAGAAAGGAAATTTTATAAGCTTTAAAAATAAAAACAAGCTAAGAACAAGAGATGATTGATAGCATACCCCAAATGGGGTATTTATAGTTTCTAAAAAACTTAAAAATTACCTAAAAAGATAAAAGATAAATCCTAAAAATATTTATATTAAATACAAATGATAATTCCAAGTTTGAATTTAAAATCCGATTGATAAGCTATCACAGTGCGGCTGATAAGCTATCACTACTGACGTGGCGTCCAATCATCTTCTCATGCCCAGATTCATGCCCACTATCCTAGTCTTGACTCCAGATAAAATTTGCAGAATTCTGCCTCTTTTCAGTGTGTTATCCATAATTAAAAGACCTGCACGAATAACACATAACAAAGTCCAAATCAGCATTATATTCTAACCATTAGAGGCATAATTAAAGATGAAAATGTGATCATTTAAACTACTCATCAACATGGACTAAAAAGATGTAGAAAATTGGCCAAAGGAGATGTGGACCTACGAGCTGGAAATGGAGCAAGAGTTGTTGCATTAGCTATAGGAACATATACTTTGTCATTACCTATTGGACTTATTTTAGATTTAGAGGATTGTTATTTCGTACCTAGTTTGACTAAAAACATTATTTCAATTTCTTGTTTGGACAAGACTGGTTTTGAGATTAATATTAAGAATAATAGCTGTTCTTTTTCCCTCAATAATGTTTTTATGGTACAGCTCAATTAATCAATGGTCTTTATATCTTATATCAAGACAATTCCATATATAACATAAATATGAAAAGATAAAAAACAAATGACTCTAATCAACTTATCTATGGCATTGTCGCTTGGGTCATATAAGTGAGAAACGCATATCGAAACTTCATAAAAATGGATTTTTGGATTCTTTTGTTTTCGGACAATTAGATATTTGTAAACCTTGCTTAATGGGAAAAATGACCAAATCACCATTTGACGGTAAAAACGAACGAGCAAGTGAATTATTAGGTCTAATACATAGTGATGTATGTGGACCGATGAATACACAAGCCAGAGAAGGGTTTCAATACTTCATTACTTTCACTGACGACTTCAGTAGATATGGGTACGTTTACCTAATGCATCATAAATCTGAAGCCCTTGAAAAGCTCAAGGAATTTAATAATGAAGTACAAAATCAATTAGGAAAGAGTATCAAAGCTCTTCGATCAGATCGAGGAGGAGAATACTTAAGCCTAGAGTTTGATGAAATTCTTAAAGGATGTGGGATTGTTTCACAACTTACACCTCCAGGTACTCCACAACACAATGGAGTCTCTGAAAGGAGAAATCGAACATTGTTAGACATGGTTCGGTCAATGATGAGTCATGTTGATCTTCCAACTTCTTTTTGGGGACATGCGCTAGAAACAACTACTTTCACACTAAATCATGTTCCATCTAAATCGGTTCAAAAAACACCATATGAGATGTGGACTAGGAAACGTCCTAGTATTCTTTTATGAAAATTGGGGATGAAAAGTTTATGTTAAACATCAGATGTCTACAAAAATTGAACCTAAATCTCATATGTGTAATTTTGTAGGGTATCCTAAAGAAACAAAAGGATACTATTTCTTCAATCCATCTGAGAACAAAGTGTTTGTTGCTCGAACGAGAGTCTTCCTCGAAAGAGAATTTATTTTCAGAAAAAGAAGTGGGAGAAATATTGAACTTGAGGAAATTCAAGATCAACCATAGATCATTGAACCAGAGATTGAACAACAACAAGTTCCATAAATAGTTGAGGAACATCCAATCGTTCTTGAAACACAACCACTGCAAAGGTCTATGAGAGAACGCAATGCACCTGAGAGATATGGATTTATTGTCAGATTGCATGGAGATGTTCTTCTCATGGACCAAGATGAGCCTAGGACTTATCGGGAAGCAGTGGAGAGCCCAAAATCTGAGAAATGACTAGAAGCCATGCAATCTGAGATGGATTCCATGTCAGAAAACCAAGTATGGACTTTGGTTGACCCACCCGAAGGATTTAAGCCCATAGGGTGCAAATGGGTTTTCAAAAAGAAACTGACATGGATGGCAATATACAAACATACAAAGGGTGATTGGTCGCTAAGGGATTTCGTCAAATTCATGGTATAGACTATGATGAAACCTTTTACCTGTTGCTATGTTTAAATCTATCTGGATATTGCTTGCAATAGCTGCATATTATGATTATAAAATATGGCAAATGGATTTCAAAACCGATTTCCTTAATGGAAAATTAGATGAGGATGTGTACATGACACAACCTGAGTGTTTTGTCGATCCAAAATATGCCTTAAAAGTATGCAAGCTACAAAGATCCATTTATGGGTTGAAGCGAGCTTCTCGAAGTTGGAATCTTCGTTTTAATGAGGCAATCAAAGAGTTTTGTTTCATTAAAAATGAATATGAGCCATGTGTTTTCAAGAAAACTAGTGGGAGCATTGTTACAATCTTGGTATTGTATATGGATGAAATACTAATAATAGGAAATGGCATACCTACCTTACAGTCTGTAAAGACTTGGTTAGGAAAATGTTTTTCTATGAAAAACTTGGGTGAAGCAACCTACATATTAGGAGTCAAGATCTATAGAGATATATCAAGATGACTTCCAGGACTAAGTCAAAATACATACATGGATAAAGTACTGAAAAGATTCAGTATGGAAGAATCTAAAAGAGGATTCTTACCTATGAGACATGGTATTTCGCTCTCGAAGGAAATGTGTCATTCAACATCTCAAGAGAGATAGCGCATGAGTAAGATTCCATATGCTTCGGCCATTGGATCTATCATGTATGCCATGTTATGTACACGTTCAGATGTATCATATGCACTAAGTATGACAAGTCGATACCAAGTAGATCCCAGTGAAGGTCATTGGGTTGCAGTCAAAAACATCCTTAAGTACTTAAGAAGAACTAAGGATACATTCCTTATGTATGGAGGTGAGGAATAGCTAAGTATAAAAGGTTATACTGACGCAAGCTTCCAAACTGATAAGGATGATTCTCGATCGCAATCAGGTTTTGTGTTTTGCCTTAATGGAGGTGCTGTAAGCTGAAAAAGTTCAAAGCAAGATACAGTAGCTGATTCTACAACAAAAGCCGAGTATATTGCAGCAAGCGATGCTCCAAAAGAGGCTGCTTGGATCAAAAAGTTCATATCTGAACTAGGGGTCGTGCCTAGCATATCAAATGCTATATATCTACGTTGTGACAACAACGGAGCATCGCACAAGAAAAAGAACCCATATCTCACCATCAATCCAAACACATACTTAGGCGTTACCATCTCATTCGTGAAATCATTGATCGATGAGATGTAGAAATATGTAGAGTATCGACAGATGACAATATCGTCGATCCACTAACACAGCAGAAGCATGAACATCGCACTAAGTCTCTTGGTATTAGATACATGAGTGATTGATCTTAGTGCTAGTGGGAGATTGTTGGAGTATGCCCAAAGACCAATCATGATGTGGTTGTAAAAGACATACTTATTTTATCTAGTTTATTAATATAAAGACATTATTATTATTTCAGTCTTATTCTATCTATCTATAAATAAACTGAATTATAATAAAGTCCTTAGAATAATATAGTTATTCTTGAATGTCCTTAGTCAAGAATTATTGTGGGCTTGGACAACAAAAATGTATTAAGACTAATTTGTAGTTGATTGATAACAAAGTGTTGTCATTGACATGGAGATGTCAAAATCAATACATAAGTATGTGTTAGGGAACAACATACTGGACTGACCCGCTATGAGCATGTTTTGTAACACCCCCAAACCTGGCTTATGAGAAACTGAATTCGGAAGTGTTAAGGAATGAACAAACAAGCAATTGAACGACATCAGAAGACTTCTTAATAAGTTTAACCTGAAATCGGGGGAAATCATAAACTTTTAAACCTTTGGCAGGTCTAACTCCAATTTTAATTTCCAAACATGCACAGACATGTATATGCAAGCATAAACAAAACACATCAATCACTAGTTCCTTTAGCATATTATTCTTCTATATTCTTCAAAACATAATGTTTGTTACAAGATTCCTACTATCACATAAAATTCCTTTTCGTTTATTTATAAAAAAATACTCTTATCTCAATTATCATATACATACCTCTAAACATTTTAAGACACATCAGTTCGTGGCTATGATCAATCAAGGTGACAAAAACCATTGATTAAGGTTCTATAGGCTTACATGTTATACTGATTTAAGCTAACATTTAATTTTCCAAAATTTCCAGCTAAACAACACATATCACTATCAAACATATATTCCTAGCAACAAGCATTCGAAACTTATACCTAACATAGTTTAACCTGTAGGCCACCGTTCGAAATTCATATTTTAATTAGCTCAAGCTATCATGAAATTTGGCAGATTGTTTACAAAAGATAGATATCGCATACAGTTAACCAACAACCATCCAAACATACTAATTACTGTAACTTATATAATAAGCAACCATAAAAAACTAGAGGCCCATTACAAACTTAAAACATTTTTTTAGATATACATAATCAAAGATGCTTTTAAATGCATAATGCATACATATCAATTATGTGCCACCATCTAGGAGTACTTAAGAATTTACAACATACTTTCTAACTCTTGTAATCCCATTCAAGATTGATAGATATCCAGGAACATGATACCCTGAAAGGTGATAAAAGATTAGAGTAAGCTAATGCTTAGTGAGGTAGTGCTATAATTCTCTAAACAATATAGCAAACCATAAATAACTTATTCCTATTCTTTCATCAAATCTAATCAAAGTCCATGATAGAATCAAAATGATCACCAGATCACACGACATTGTATCAAGAATTCCAATCATAACACATCCATTGATTTATTGTAGTAACTCATAACAACATTGCTTGTCACACAAGTTATCATAATAAGCATTGTTGCGCGTAATAAGTGCTACGCAATTGTGCAAGTGTACACGTCGCAAGTTATAGTATAAAAGATATCGTCTCCACATGGATTGGTGCCACTTCAAGAATCTAATCTCTTGCACTGTAAAAAGTAAAAGAACACAAGTAGAAGATTGTAGGAGTTTAACTAACAACTAAACTAGAAAGCAAATAAGTAAAAGAAGATGTAATCAAATGAGAGAGAATAGGCCAGGTTATCGTGAGTTGAGGTGTGATAGCCGATTGGATCTTCTTGGTAAAATAGTGCAAGGACAACTCAATTACCGTGGCAACTTGCACAGCGGGGTTACCTTGGCAACTAATCGATGGTTGCCTGGGCGACTAGCTGGGCAACTACTTGGGCGGCTGGGCAGCAACTTCAAGGTTCGGCGGAGCGTTCTTCAATGGTTTCTTCTTATCCCTAAGTCAAAACTCTAGCTATTTGTGCATGCCTTGATAATACATCCCTGCGTGAATCAAGGGTGAACAACAACCAATCTTGCGCTCTTCTTAGCCGTTGAAATCCTTAACTTATCCTTAAGCCGGATTAATCTTCACCATCAATAGATTGAATAAAGACCATACTCATTCGTTTCTTGAATCTAACTCTCCCAATATTAGATAAATAGATGAAGTTACGAGATTCTCTCCCAATTCACTCGCAAACAAGAAAAAAACCAAGAATGAGTAAACCTTGAATTGAAAGTGCAAACTCTTATTACCTAAACAAAATCCAATTGTTTCTCACAACCACAAGACACAATAACCTTAGCCAAGTAGATTTAGTTCATGGCTAGGTTCCAAAGAAACACAAAACAAAGAATTCCTAGCATAAACCAAATGGAACAAGAAAAAGATGAAGAATGGTTGAGCCTTGTCGATATCTCCCCCTTTGATCTTGTCGAAAATTATCTCTTCTCCCCCCCTCTTGGAGTTGATGGCATGGTCTTTAATTTATAGGGCTATGTCAAAGTCTTTTTTGAGGAGGAAGTTAAGTTGGAATTAAATTATCTTTAAAGAATATAATTCTTTATTATATTTAAATTCCTTCTAGAACTTCTTCTATCTTCTTGGGATTTAATTTCTCTTTAACCTCTTCATGGAAATCAAACTCCTTTGGGATTTAGCTTTGCTCCACGTCATCTTAGGCTTATCTAGTCATCAATTTCGACTATCATATCATCTTATTCCTTGTCAAAAATTGCCTTGGCGACTAGCTCGGCATCTCCTTCATGCATTGCCTTGGCAACTAGCTCGGCATCTCCTTCATGCATTGCCCTGCAAACTGGTTCCAGCCTTGCTTTGGCAAGTGATTCTGCACACACACACAAAAACACACCAAAGCAGTATCTTTTTTCACAAAATTGAGCAAAATATGAAATCAAGCTTGTCCACCAAGGAAACGATGCAAACATGCATGAATGACTAATAATGCAACTAATATGAGCCTAAGTCTAGCAATAATAAGAATAAAAAGGGTAATAAAAATAGTACTTTTGAACACTTATCACACCCCTAAACTCGAACTATTGCTTGTCCTCAAGCAATGCAAACTAACAATTACCTGCCAAGACTTTAATTATCAAAGACATGCTTTAAACTTGAATTTAAACCTCGGAACCGTGGCACAAAGTATGATCACCTTTTAATTTTTCAAATAGCACAAAAATTACCCGGAACCAAACTATAATGCTAGTGACAAGTGTGTGCATAGTTGTGTACAAGTTGATTTTCAAGATTCTATGTGAACAATAGGCTTTTATCAATTTAATTACTGGGGCATTTATTTTATTTTCACTAGAGCCAATTTCGGGAACCTCTAGCAAAGTAAGCAATTTCTCATTTTATTTTAGTCGACTAGAGCCAATTTCGGGCTCCTCTAGCGATTCTTTAATGTGCATTAACTACTAAAGCCAGTTTCGGGCACCTCTAGCAAGAAAGTGCATTTACTACTAAAGCCAGTTTCGGGCACCTCTAGCAAGAATTTAACTTTTAATTTTAAATTTTCAATTTACCCAAATTTTAAGCAACCTAAGTTTACTAAGTTTCTTTCAATCAACAAGCCACAACCGTGTAAAAAAATTCAGCACCATAGTAAAATTCTAAGTTCTTTTCATGCAATCCTAAAATTAAAGGTTCTTTCAATTAAGTGCAGTGGCAAAAATTCATCATTGGATATTCAACAAGTCTTAAGCAATTAAATCCAATTAAAGGCATGGCAAGTAACATATGCAACTTATATGTGATTGCTAAAGATGAATGCAATTAAACATGGAACTAACTAGAAACCAACACCCCCCCAAACTCGAGAGAAGCATTGTCCTCAATGCATGTAAAAGTGAAACAAAATTTAAAAGAAACTAAATGAAATAAGTTAGTCAGAGAGGTCGTCACCTCGAGTGATAAGTTTCCTTCGTGCTGTTTGCTTGATTCATTTTCCGGTCGGTGGTTGAATGCTTGTGGCTGGTACCGCGTGAATAGCATTGCTTTGATTTGATCCATGATTGGGCATCAGTAGTTGTCGAAGCCATTGTTGTTGCCTGGGCATCGCCAGTTTCTGTTGCCGTAACCACTTCTGAGGTAGTTGTCGGGGCATTCTCTGTTGTGGTTGTCGTGGCAAGTAGTCAGCAGTGAATTTCCTTAGCATGATGGTTGTGAGTCTTGTTATGGAAAAGAAAAGAAAACAAAGAAAACCTAGAAGCTAAAGATAATGAAGAAAAATAAAATAAACTATCTCCTAAAAATTCCAAAAATAAATAAAGAAAGAAAAAATGGAAAATAATAAAAAATACTTCAAAAAAATAAAAAATAAAAATAAAAATAAAAATAAAATATCAAAATGAGAGCATGCTCATGCATCTCCTAAGGTGACCACTTCTTTGTTACGTTCCATATGGGCACCGTTGTAGTGCTTTAATCTTTGTCCGTTAACTTTGAATTCATGTTCGTCAATGATGGACTTGATTATCACGGCACCATGGGAGAATGGTTTGACAACTTCGAATGGTCCCGACCATCTTGATTTCAGTTTTCCAGGGAAAAGTTTTAGCCGAGAATTGAATAAGAGAACTAGTTGCCCTGGCAAGAATTGTCGCGGCAATAGTTTCTCATCATGCCATTGCTTTGTTTTCTCCTTGTAGATTCGTGCATTGTTATAGGTGAGTGCAAGGAATTCTTCTATCTTGTTGAGGTCTAACAAACGCTTTTGTCCGGCACTTTCCTAATCCATATTCACGGTCTTGATTGCCCAATATGCCTTGTGTTCGATTTCCACTGGTAGATGGCATGTTTTGCCATAGACAAGTCGGAAGGGAGACATACCTAAGGGTGTTTTGAATGCAGTGCGATATGCCCAAAGTGCGTCATCTAGTCTTACTGACCAATCCTTCCTAGAGGGATTTACAACTTTCTCGAGTATACCCTTCATTTCCCGGTTGGAAATTTTTGCTTGCCCATTGGTTTGTGGGTGATATGCCGTGGCAATCTTGTGAGATACACCAAAGTGTTGTAACATCTTGGCGATGAGTTTGTTGTCGAAGTGCTTGCCTTCATCACTGATAATTGCTCTCGGCATCCCAAACCGTGTAAATATATTTTTCTGCAAGAATCTTTGCACGGTCTTGGAATCGTTGGTGGGAACTGCAGCTGCCTCAACCCATTTAGACACGTAGTCAACAGCAAGTAGAATGTAGAGGTTGCCGAATGAAGATGAGAAAGGTCCCATAAAATCAATTCCCCATACATCGAACAATTCTACCTCGATGATGTTTTGGAGCGGCATCTCATGTCGTCTAGAGATATTGCCCGTCATCTGGCAACGATCACATTGCTTGTAAAATTCTTGGGCATCTTAGTACAGTGTTGGCCAATACAAACCGGATTGCAAAACTTTGGCCGCGGTACGTGTTCCTTGAAAATGTCCTCCATAGGGTGAAGAATGGCATTGCTGGAGTACATTCTGCTGCTCTTCTTCAGGGACACATCGGCGTATAACTTGATCTGCATATTGTTTAAACAAAAGAGGCTCATCTCAAAAGTAATGCTTAGCATCATGGCGGAACCGCTTCTTCCCTTGGTGAGTAAGGCCATAAGGTAAAATACCATAAACAAGGAAATTAACTAAATCCGCGTACCAGGTTATTGCCGAGACATGTGCTTACATGGCAACTACTTCCATGGTTGCCAAGGCGTGCGCGTCTAGAGTTGTCGCGGCATGCGCGTCAAGGGTTGCCAAGGCGTGCGCATCAGTGGTTGCCGTGGTGTGCGTATCTAGAGCTGTCGAGGCGTGCGCGTCAAGAGTTGCTGAGGCGTCGAGGGTTGCCGAGACATGCGCATCCATGGTTGCCGAGGCATGCGCGTCCATGGTTGTTGAGGCGTGCGTATCAGTGGTTGTCGTGGTGTGCACGTCGAGAGTTGCTGAATCGTCGAGGGTTGCCGAGGCAAGTGCATCCATGGCTGCCGAGGCAAGTGCATCCACGGTTGTCGAGGCGTCAGAGGTTGCCGAGGCGTGCGCATCCATGGTTGCCGAGGTGTCAGGGGTTGCCGAGGCGTGCGCATCCATGGTTGCCGAGGCAACTAACAGTTGCTCATCCGGGAATGCATCACATATCTCTAAATCTGCGTCCTCCTCCCTATTGCGTTCTAAGTGTGATAAGTGATCAGCCACTTGATTTTTTGTTCCTTTCCTGTCCTTAATTTCAATGTTAAACTCTTGTAAAAGTAATATCCAACGAATCAAACGAGGCTTGCATCCTTTTTAGCAAATAGATACTTAATTGCCGAATGGTCCGTATGAACAATCACATTTGTACCAATCAAATAGGATCGGAACTTGTCAAATGTGAAAACTACGGCTAGTAACTCTTTCCCCGTTGTTGTGTAATTCACTTAAGCGCTATTAAGAGTTTTACTAGCGTAGTATATCACATGAAAGGTCTTACCTGTGCGTTGGCCTAGGACTGCTCCTACCGCGAAATCACTTGCATCACACATGAGTTTAAAAGGTAGCGTCCAATCTGGTGGAAAGACAATGGGTGCCGAGGCAAGCTTTTCCTTTAGGGTTTCGAATGCTTGGGTGCAAGAATCATCAAAATTGAAGACTTTATCATGTTCAAGCAAATTGCACAAGGGGTTAGTAATTTTAAAAAAATTATGAATGAACCTCCTATAAAAACCTGCATGTCCAAGAAAGCTTCAGATTCCTTTAACAGAACTTGGTGGGGGTAATCTCTCGATCACGTCCACCTTGGCTTTGTCTACTTCAATTCCCTTGGATGAAATCTTGTGGCTGAGCACTATTCCTTCATCTACCATAAAATGGCACTTCTCCCAATTAAGGACTAAATCGGTTTCTTCACATCTTGCCAACACCTTCTCTAAATTGCCGAGGCAATTGTCAAAGTCATTACCAAAAATAGAAAAATCATCCATAAAGATCTCAAGGAAGTCTTCGACCATGTCTGAAAAGAGTGCCATCATGCATCTTTGGAAGGTTGTCGGGGCATTACACAATTCGAACGGCGTCCTTCGGAAAGCATAAGTATCGTATGGGCATGTGAAGGTTGTCTTTTCTTGATCTTCTGGTGCTATGGCAATTTGATTGTAACCTGAATAACCATCAAGAAAACAATGAAATGGTTTACCTGCAGGACGGTCAAGCATTTGATCGATAAAGGGTAATGGGAAGTGATCTTTCCTAGTGGCTTTGTTTAGCTTTCGATAATCCATACAAACCCTCCAACCGGTCACAGACCTGGTTGGAATGAGTTCATTGCTTTCACTACTTACCACCGTTATACCTCCCTTTTTCGGTACACATTGTACCGGACCTACCCATGTACTATCAAAGATAGGGTATATAATGTCGGCGTCAAGCCATTTGATGATTTCTTTCATTACAACCCCTTTCATGGCATGATTCAGTCTCCTCTGGGCCTCAATCGAAGGTTTGTGATCATCTTCCAACAAAATCTTGTGCATCCACACTGCCGGACTAATTCCCTTCAAGTCGGCAATTGTCCACCCTATTATCTTCTTGTGTAGCATCAACATTTTGATCAGCTTCTTCTCCCACTCAGGCTGTAACTTAGAGGAAATAATTATAGGCAATGTATTATATGTTCCCAAGTAAGCATATTTTAGTTTCTCTGGAAACTGTTTCAACTCAAGAATCGGTGGTTGTTCAATAGATGGCTTTTCGAGCTTACCTTCCTTACCTGAGTAATCCAGTGGTTCAAAGTATGTACCTGGTCGATTGACTAACCAATTTGCCTCTTCTTATTGTTCCCTATCGATCGTTTCTTCATACTCCTCAGGTTCCTCTTGATCGGCAATGTAGTTGCCGAGGCAACTAAATTCCTCGTCGAAGTTAAACTCTGTCATGGCATGGAGAAGTTGGCATTCTTCCGGATCATCAGCATACCTTAGTGTTTGGAACACATTTAGTTTAACTTGCTGGTCATTCACCCTCATTGTGAGTTCTCCTTTTTCAACATCGATCAAGGTTCTCCCTATTGCTAGGAAGGGTCTCCCGAGAATGATAGGTGCATGTTCATCTGCTTCACAATCTAAAACAATAAAGTCAGGGGGAAAAATAAATTTATCAACTTTTACCAGTATGTCTTCGATTTTTCCCTCTGGATGCACATAGGATCTGTCGGTTAATTGTAGCATAACTGTTGTAGGTCTTGTCTTCCCGATTCCTAGTTTCTGGAAAACCGATTTAGGCATCAAGTTTATGCTTGCTCCAAGGTCACATAATGCTTTCCCGACATAGTGGTTTCCAATAGAGCAGGGTATTGTGAAACTTCTGGGATCCTTCAACTTGGGTGGCATGCGATTGTGTAACATGGCCATGCATCCCTCTGTTGCGGCAACTATTTCAAACTCTCTTAGCCTTGTTCTCTTGGACACAATGCCTTTCAGAAACTTGGCATAGTTCGGCATTTGTTCAATCGCCTCAACCAATGGCAAGTTGAAGTGGACTTGCTTTAGGATATCAAGAAACTTCTTGAATTGATTTTCTTGCTTTTGTCGCTTCAACCTCTGTGGGAATGGTGGTGGAACTCAAGTCAGAAAATAAGAAAAATTAAGAAACACTCTTGCTGTATACAAGGATTCTATGGTGCTTGACTATACTAAAGAGTTTTTTTTTCATCCGATCAAACAGTAAATTTCATCTTGTTCGATGCATCCAAGCAGTAATATCATAGGAAAATCTAAGCTTTTTTTATAGTGAGATCACTTCCTTGGTCAAAGAATAATTCTTTTTATATTAAAAAATTTAACTTTATATTTCTAAAAGTTTCATTGATATTTTTAATAATTTTTAGTATTATAACATTTCTTTATATTCTTAATATTTCAATTTAATTCAAATAATTTCTTAATTTTATTTTTTTCTTAAAGATTAAATAAGCCCTCAGACTTACTAACAAAATCAATTAAGCCCTCAAATTTTCTAACAAAATCAATTAAGCCCCTCTAGACACGTCATCATTCACATGTGGACTGCTACGTTAGCACCGTGAACCGCCATGTCAGTATCGTAAATTGCCACGTCGGCATCGTAAACTGCCACGTTAGCATCGTAACGGTCAACGACGGAAACCGTTAGTCAAAGGGTCGGATTGGTTAATTTTTTTGGGTTTGACGGTGACATTGGGTGCAAAAAAATATTAAGGACTTAATTGATTTTTTTTAAAGTTAGGGGCTTCTCGAGCCCTTAAGCCTTTAAATTAAAATAAAATTTTATTATACATGTAAGTATGTAACAAGTTAGATTAAATTCCATTTAAAGTACATTATCACACGTACATGTCATATTATCACCGTTAAATTTTTAACGGTCTAATCAACATGATAGTTAAAGAATGAGTAATTTGACAAAAATATATAGGTTGAGAGCCAAATTTATCCTAAAAAAGAATGAGGGCCAAAATGTCAATAATTATAACAAAGTTAAAAAGTTGAGGGTTAAATTATAACAAAGTTCAAAATTTAAAAAAGAAAATAAGAGAAAAAAGTTAAAATTTAAAAAAAAATAATAGAAAAAAATAGTGGTGATGAAGATGGTGGCTAATTATAACAAAGTTTAAAAGTTGAGGGTTAAATTTTTGTTATGCCAATTTAAAAAAGATAATTTTAATATTATTTTTAAATTAGGATTAAATCTTGTGGTAGGTCCCAAAATTTTATGTAAGAGAATTTATTTAAAATTAAAAAAAAACAAATAAGAGAAAAAAATAGTAGTGTATATCAATGTATAGCATTAATAGTGTATATCAATATATAACATTCATTGTAGACTCATCCGGGTGCCATATACTTTCATCACCATAATTTTGCCTTGCTTTGTTCGTTGGCTCAGTCTTCTCGCATTCAAGTATCCTCAATCAATTACTTGTTGTAACCTTAATATGAAAACCATGAAAAAAATAACTAAAAATAAGTTGAAAAATTATAGGAAAAATGCTATAAATGAAAGCAAATACGCATAGAAAACAAAGTAAAACTAAGTGACAAGATGTCAAAAATCATGTGAAGTTTTTTTTTTATTGTTGTGATGTTTTAATCGTTAAAATGGTTAATATGTTTTATATTCAACAATTTGAATAACGAACCCCATAAGTGTTCCAGTAAAAAAGTGAATGATGTTTATCCTAGAAGACACGGATTCAAATCGATTTATCTAAAAGATGTATACGCATTGTTAAAAGATTAAGAATATGTATGAACATGTACTACCTTGTAATCACCTTTAAGCCATCAAAAAATAATTTGAATAACATTAATTTACCTTAATTTCATGAAATGAAAAACAATTCATTTTCATTTTTTTCTCTTTTTTCATTGTTTAATTCGTGGCGACATTAGTCTTAATCTGGTTGCCGCCGCTGGTGATAAAATATTTTCTTTCGTTTTCTTATATTTGAGTTTATTTGGTTTGTTTTCTTTTTCTTCGCACATATGATGCGCTTTTCTCTGCTTTTGTGGCACGATTTTTCTGCTTTTGTGACACGGTTTCTCTGCTTTAATGACATGTCTCTGTCTTATGACATGTTCTATGGTTACTTTTGTAGGTTTTTGGTGTTCGTATGATGACCCTCAAGGCGCTTGTTTGATCCTTTTTGGGTTGTTTGCCGATGTAATTTGTAGCGGATCATCGTCTTTGAAATAGGCTTGAAAGGTGGTTGCCGATTTTGGAGATTTCATTTAATACGTGTTTTGACAGCTCCTCATGATCCTTCCTATAATGAACTGTAGAATTTTTTAGTGTAAAGAGAAAGTATAAGATCTCATCGGTGCAGTGTTTATTTTTCTTTTTTAAAATTACAATTTCCTTTTTATTTTTGGTGTTGTTTTTTATGTTTTAAAATTTCTGATATATTTAGCTTGCAATTGCATCAGAGAATGAAATCAACAAATTGAACATAAAAACAAAAGCTCCGGTAAACTACATGAAATCCGATTATATTTAAAGTAGAGTCGGATCATAACCTTAACATCAATAGCAAAGTACCTTCTTTTAAGAGTTAAACTTTCAAAAAGGAAAAGAGAAATGAACATGTTACATACCGTATTAAGAGCAGCTAAAATGGAATTAAGTTGCGGCCACGAAGCCAACGCGCCATGGTAGGAGCAACTGACGACAAACCTCAGATACTAAAAAAGTTATTTCCGCCAAATTATTTATGAGATTAACTAATCAATGCATCTATTTTATTTTTTTTTATCTCATCTTTTTATTAAGTGAATCTTTCATTTGATAAAATAATTTTTTTAATTTGATTTACAGTAAATATGAGTGAAAATTCACTTGGTAAAAAATAAAAAAATTAATGACATAAATACATTGGATTAGTTGGTCCCATAAATAACATAGCAAAAAAGACTCATGATATTATTTATCAAATCATTCGGCGGTCGATATCCGACACCATCTAAAACGTGTATTCCACGTAAATGAAAAATAACAGTCCCGCCGCAAAAAAAAAATAGGCTATCCATTTCATGAACCATACCTTCCCATGAGAAATGCCACCATTGGCATGATGACCGTCGATTTTCTCAGTTGCAGTGACTTTAATGCCATTGCCTTTTTCGTTAGCTTTGCCGAAACATTTGTAACCGGGGCTGAGAAGGGTTGAGTGGTGACGGTTGCATCTGCGACAGCCATAGCTGCAAATAGTGGTCGGAAACAGAAAGATGAAAGCAGAAAGTGACGGTGCTCCGTGATTGACTACATGATAGAAAAATAAAGGAAAATACTTTGATACACAAGTTTGTGTAACCTTTAGATTTTAGGGTTTTAGGTTATGATTTGGGTTTAGGGGTTTAATGTGTATAGTATAGAATTTAAGGTTTATGGTTAGAATTTAGAGTTTAGGGTTTAATATTTAGGTTTTAGTGTTCTAGTGTTTGAGATTTAGGTCTTAAATTTTATAGAAGAGTTGTGTAATTTTTTTACATAACTTGTGCATCAAAATATAACTTAAAATATAATAGCGGAGTTTACGAGGATTGTTGACATCAAAGTCATAAATTAGTTTATGTTTTATACTCCTTTTGTCCTACGAAAATTGTCTATTATTGACTATGTTAAGAAATGATGTGATCATTTCAACTAATTTATTCTTTCTTCTTCTTCCATTCGAAGTATGAAAAACTAGGTATCGAACATCTTCTTCATTGTCACTATAGTTTCCTGTAAATTTTCATTAATTACTTTTTTTTAATTCCTCCAAAAACAATATCGAGTTTAGTAACAACAAAAAAAGCAAAGTATAAAAAAACGAAAATCAACTAAAACCTACAAGAGCAAGAAGCGCAAAAAATTATATTCACGTGTTGTCATAACCGATTCCCCAATTCTTCGAGTTCAAACTCAAAAAGTTTATAATCATGAAAAGAATTTTAAGAGTAAAGCCAACTAACTTGAAGCCTAAAAGTGTCGACAATGTCAACGACCTTCACAGCTTGATCATCGACACCCTCATCTTCATCTGCACCTTCAGCAGAAGGATTGGCACCAATGTCAACATTAACAGTTCCTTGCACAACTCGCTAACAATTACAAAAACAAAATCAAGGTTAAGTTCCATTTCACATTATAAAGAATATAAAACTCGCAACTTATCGAATAAACCAAAATACCAACCTTTCCTTCAACTTCCCACATCCCATTCTCGATTTCCCTGTAGGGGAATGAGTCGGAAAGAAGTTTATCACCTGAAAAATTAATTAACATTAAATAATTTCAAAAAATAACTATAAGCATGGTAATAAAAATAATATGCATATTTTAACTTTAAGAAACAACAAAATTACTAGAAATTTTAAATCCAGAAAATAATCTTATTTATTTTGAATTCCATTAACTAAAACATCGACAGTTCATTCAACTCAACTAGATCCCACAAAGTTCAACACAATTCAATCTACAAAACTCCACGGAATCTTTACAATACAAATTTATTAAACATTAATTTAATTTTAATTTTGAAGAAATCCAGTACCATTGGGGAATCGGCTACGACAACACGGTAGATATCATTTTTTGCGCTTCTTGCACTTGTAGGTTTAATTGATTTTCACTTTTTCATACTTTATTTTTTTTTTGTTGTTATTAAAGTCGATATTGTTTCTAGAGGAATTAAAAAAAGTAATCATTGAAAATTTGCAAAAAACTGTAGTGATAATGAAGAAGATGTTCGATACCTAGTTTTTCATACTTCGAATGGAAGAAGAAGAAAGAAAGAATAAATTTATATTTTTAATCCAAAAATTAAAAATGATGTTTAAATTGATAATATTTTAGACTAAATTGATAGAATGTATAAGTTTTAAGGACTAAAACTGTTATTTGACCAAACACCGTCGCTATTTCTGTTTATTTTTAATAGTCAAGGTACCAAAATAGAAACAATACGTAACATTAGATACTATTTTGCTAAAATAATTAGCTTGGGTACCAAGATAGAAATGCAAAAATAGGTGAGGTACTAAATATGTAGTTTACCCTTATTAAAAAAATTTAAAAATTTAATATATATATATATATATGAAAAATAATTTAATTGATTTTTTAAATAATTATTAATTGTATGTTGAGTCTTTGAAATTTTTAATTTTTATTGATTAATTTAATAATGTTCGACAGTGTTTAACATTAGTGGTGTTCAGCAGTGTTCGTCGCACGTTGTAAAATTTTCCTAAGCTTTTGCATCATTTTCTTGCACCAATCATTGGTAGGCCTACCAACTAAAGCAAATTGGCTTGTTATGCAGAAGAATGATATGTAATTGAATGGCTTCAAACATATTAAGACAGATCAAACAATCAAGAAAGAAAAGTATTAGTGATATTCTAACTTCCATTAATCGAATTAATCAAACTGAAATTTATTACAAATAAATTAACTTAATCAAATTAATTCCGGTTAATCCGACTTCTTTTTGTTTAAATCGATCAAAATAAGCATTTAAACTATTGGCATAAAGTTTTAAAGAAATGCTCCAAACGTTTAACTGAATAGTCACTTTGGCTCCTTATTCTTTTTTGAGCAATTCAACCCTCAACGTTTCATTTTGGGTCAAAATGGCCCATCTGCGATGAAAATTATTAGAAAATTGACGGAAAACAGTTTGAAATGACTTGACACAATGATAAGTCGACAGAAAAATTATTTTATATTTTATATAATTTTATAAAATTATTTTTTGACTGATATAACATATTTTCAAGTCAACACATTTGTCTATATGATACTAGCTTGTCAGCATGCACTGTCATATATGTTTGTCCCGTCATTTTAAGCCATTTACAGTCAGCTAACTGACAGTTTTCATCCGCAGATAGGCAATTTTGACCCAAAATAAAACGTTGGGGTTGAATTGCTCCAAAAAATAGGGGTCAAAGTGACTATTCAGGCAAACGTTAGGGGCATTTTTTGGCTCTATGCCTAAACTATTTTTAATAAACTTTCTATGAACAATCAGTAGGGATGTAAATGAGCCGAGATAGACGGTGAGTTGCTCGAGTCCGACTCAGTCAAAGCTTAGTCAACATTCGACTCAATCTCTTAACGAGTTGAGCCGAGCTATTCGATATCCTACTCGAAAAGCTCGTGAGCTATTCGGAAGTATAATATACTAAATTTTTAATTTTTAAAATTAAAATGGACTAAAATGTATGTTGTTGGATAATAATAATAATAATAATAATAATAATAATAATAATAATAATAATAATAATAATAATATGGTTGTAAATAAGACGAGACATATCACAAGCTACTCAACTCTGACTCGAGTTGAGCGAGCTCAAACTCGGCTCGAATTCTTTAAAAGTCGAATCGAGCTCAACACTACTCAGGCTCATCATTACTTGAGCTCGACTCGACTCATTTACACCCCTAATCAATTGGTCTAGTAGGACGAAACACTAGATCCATTAAAGAATGCTAAACATTCAAACTATGGTATTATGAACAGCTCAAATTGAGTTGGGAGGATCTTTTCTATAATATATCTCTACAGCACTCGATACGAATTAGTCAATCGATAAATTGAATATGGGATAATTATACCCCAAATAAAAGTTTCTATTTTTTTATCTTCTCTGCTTAGACAAACCAAGAAATTCCTACAATGTTGGATGTTTTATATTTTTTTGTGAAAAGGTATGTTTTCATTCCTAAGTAATTGCACACAGGAAAATATCAATACGTGTCTCATTAAAAACTTTCTTAAATCTAAATAGAGTAAAAGAGTACACATATTAATATGAATAGAGTTCAACGGGATAACCCGACATAAACATAAATAGTGAGTTCTACTAGTACCAAGATCCTCTTGCAATAACTGACCAAGCCAAACCGGCACCACATCGTAATTTATTTTGATTCCAGTCTAAGTGTCTAACTATATGTTTATAATGTTTGATTTTAATTATCATATATAAATATTGTATAATATTAAACTCAACAAGTGGTCCAGTGGAAAAATGATGTTATTCATCCTAGGAGACCTGAGTTCAATCTGCATTGTTTGCAAGGTGTGTGGCACATCAAAGAGTTAAAAAGTATGAATAGATACTACCTTGTAAATTCAGATGTCATTGTTAAAAAACATATATATAAATATTGTAAATTTGCATAATAATTAAATTTAGATATTATAGTGATTAACCATAATAGACTCAAAAATAATATAAATATTAATTTTAAAATATATTATTTGAATTTATTTTAATTCCGCTATAGTAGTTTTATTTATTTAATATCTGAAATAACATGTTAATAGTACAAACTTAACAAGTGTCCTAGCGGAAAAGCGAATGATGTTCATCTTAGGAGACGCAAATTCAAATCGCTTGTCTACAAGGTGTATGTGCATTGTCAAAGCGTTTAGAATATCTTCTAAGAAGAGGTTGAAACTGATAAAAAGGAAAGTTAAGAAGATTAAGAGTAGTTTGGCGATGTTCTTTTACCAGAGAAAGCACCAAATGACGATAAAACTAACGGCACAAGGAGGTGGTCCAATAAAAATTAAAAAAAAATTATATGCTATTATTAACTGTCGGAAGAACTTAAAATCAAATTATGTTATTTTTTTTGGCTAAATGAAGCATTCCCTCTGTTAGGATTGACCGACAAATGTCCCGTTCATCGAAAAATCAATTCTTTTTTGCAGTTGTCAATTTTTAAAAGGCTTAATGGCCCGTTTGGCCCCTGAACTATACATAAAATACCGAACTGCTCTCTAAAGTATTTTTTGGGACGTTCTGCCCCCTGAACTAAAAATCATGACTTCCGTTAGTCCCTATCATGTAATGTCCGTTTTAAAAAAAAATCAGGCCAATTAGATTGCGCCATGTGGCTCTTTTGACCAAAAAATTGACCGACTTTAATAAAAATAAGTAAATGACATGTTTAGTCTCTCAACTTTTATATTTATTCAATCTAACCATCTTCTTCCTCCCTCGTTTTAACCATAGTTCCCTCGAACAAACCCTGCAAAACGTGTGTCCACGTGGGATGAACACTGCACCTGAAGAATTCTAATCCAAGTAATTTCAATGCGGCTGCGCTGCTCTTGGAGAATTGGAATCCACCATTTTCAAGACACTAACAGGTTACAAATGCTTGAAGAGAAGAAAGATATGTTTTGCCTTCTCTCTTCCTTAGTCCGTAATACTAAACCTGTTGGTCACCAGGTAGCTCGCACAAATTTAAGATTACATTATTTTTTATTATCAAATATTTCTCTAACACCTTTGTTTATGGTTGCAGCCTTGCAGGATCTTGTTGGGTTAGTCATATCAATTCTACTTTTAGGAGATTTTAGCTTAGTGGTTCTTACACCCCTCCAGTTGTATTCAATATCAGTGGTACCTCTTGGCATTCTTGTCCCATTTCCTGTTGGAACATAACATCCTTGGTTAATGTTGTAAGTTCCTGTAACTTTTCATGTATTTGGATTGATAAAAACTTGCTGTGGAGGAAGATACAGTATATATTCCACTTCACCAGTTTGAAAAATCCTTAACTAGTAAACATTAATATTTCAGAATTGATAAATAGCATTCATACCCCCAATGCCCCTGCCCCTGCTTTGCTTGCTCCTGTCAATCAAATATTGGATGGCAGTTTTTTCCCTCCCAACTTCTTATATTCTTGTTACTCTAAAAAATACCATCTCATCTTTCACCAGGTTGCTGCATTTCTTTGTGGGTATGTTAACTATAGCAGTCAATCATCCAACAATGGAATATTAACATGTAAGTCGATCTTTCAGTGAATGCAAAAGAAATTTTAACTGTGATACCATTCTTACTTTAAATATGGGTGTGGCTTTTGGATGCAGGGATGACAACGAGTGGCGGATCTTCCCTGCTGGATTGGTTTTGTGTAAACTTGTCCAATCACAGCTTATAAACTGGCATGTCGCGAATCTAGAGATTCAATATCGCTCATTGTATAGTGATGATTTTGAGCTTTTTTTGGCGGTCGTGACCCACCATACCAACCAAATACATACCTGTTCGAGGGAGAAAGAAGATGGCTAGATTGAATAAATATAAAAGTTGAGAGACTCAACATGTCATTTAACCATTTTTTTATTAAAGTCAGTCAATTTTTTTGGTCAAAAGAGCAACATGGGGCAATCTAATTGGCCCGATTTTTTTTTTAAAACGGACGTTACATAATAGGGATTAATGAAAATCAGGATTTTTAGTTCAGGGGACAAAACGTCTCAAAAAATACTTTAGAGGGTAGTTCAATATTTTGTATATACTTTAGGAGCCAAACATGCCATTGAGCCTTCTTAAAACTAGAATTTTTTGGGAAAAAGATTTCAACAACAATGTCGTAATGAAAATAAATTGAAAGTTCAATGATTATAATGCAAATTTAAAAAAATTTATGACCAAAATAAAAGTGTCTTAAAAGTTTAGTTAGTCCGATCTAATTTACCCTTGATTTTAACATATTTGAAACCTAATAAAATTTGAATGCCATCCCTTGGGACAAAGTGTGGAAAAAATGAATAGAACTACATGGGCAAGGAAAATAAATAAAGTGAGAAATAGTTGGAAAATGGGACCCAAAGTGGGTGCAAATTTGATGATTTGAAAATTGAAAACAGCTAGAGAGCCATTGACAAAACCCAGCCATTGCTGTAGCAGCAACATCATCCATCTCATTAAGCAAAACCAATCCTTCCCTTCCTCTCCATTTCTTCGATTTTCAACTGAAACTGCTGCAACATCCTCTCATAAGCAAAATCAAAACCCAGAAAAGAAAATTTATTCTTATTATAATTAAAGGGGGAAATCCCATAAAGAAAAGCATGTTCTTTTGTATCAATTCACTGCTCAAAAGCGCTACCTTTGGCATCGTTTCAGAATCTGCTGATTAGAAAGTGGAGCTTCGAATTGAACAAATGCAAGAGAAAAAGCAAAGTCTTTGAAAGTGAAAGGAACTGGTTTTCTTTGAGAGAGGAAAAGAAAGGGTCTGGGATTTTTTTTATTTTTGTTTTGGGGTTTGCTAATGGCGTTTTGCTCTATGCTTTGTTGTGGGAAAGGCGTGGATCGGTAAGTTCATCATTGATTTACTATCTATTATCACTGTTTTATTTGTTTTGAGATTTGATCCTGTTGGTTTCTTTAGTGAAATTTTGGATTTATATTCTTTTTAGGGATTGTTAGGGTTTAAGAAATCTGGGTTTTGTTTAGCTTTTGGAAATATAATCTGGGCGCTGATCAGAATTTGATTTCCTTTTGTTGAAGAAGAAGAATAATCTCAAGTTTTGAACTTTCTTCCCCTTTCGGAACTTTGATTTGACTTGAGAAAGAAAAAAAATGAAAATTACTTATTTAAGCTTAATATAACTGTTTGCTTATCATTTAAGCTTAATTTTTCATACTTAGGAGTCAAATTAACCAGGATATGCTGATCTTAATCTTGTAAGAAAAGGTCTTTTTAGCAGTCAAATTAATTTATTTTGCCCCTTAATTTATGTTTGGGATTTGGGAAAATCAAATTGAAAATTTGGATTTGAATTTTATTGGCTGTATAAATTTGAAGAATGAAATGCAAACTAAAGTTTTTCAAATTCATAAATACTATTAGGAATTTCAAATTCACTACCAAATAGGCATCTGATAAATCCATGGATTTAAAACAGTCATGAATGTTTTACATTCATATGTGCTTTATCATACAACCTACAGTAATTTTGAAATCTGAGTTTCCGAATGCTAATGTTTTGTGTGTTTGTCATTCGGGTTTTAGTGTCTGACGTTGTACGATTCTGCAGGAAGGAGAAAGGAAAGAAGCAGCCGGCATGGAGGATTTTTTCGTTGAAAGAATTGCATTCAGCTACCAATAATTTTAATTATGATAACAAGCTTGGAGAAGGGGGATTTGGCAGTGTTTATTGGGGTCAGCTATGGGATGGATCACAGGTACAGATAAATTTTTCCCCTTTCCGGGTTCTTTTAACAAGTGAATTACTATGTTTTGGCATCATTAGTTTCTAGTTTTAAAAGATTGGTTGGTTTTATATAGTTATGCTGTATATGGTTCACTTATTTTCTTTCTTATGTAGGATCAACATTTTCTTTTTTGGAACTTGAGTTGATAGATTCTGTTCTTGATCTGGCAAATTTCGGTAGCAGATGCTCTTTCGGGAATTTATCTTTACTTTTGCATCTGTTTATTTTATATGCTTCAGTTTCTAGTTCTTCATTGAAATTACAATTCAGACTTCGTGGGATGGCATTTGTATTGATGGCAGTATGAAATTAACATGCTATAATGATTGATCTTCGGCTGATGAGGACTGGACTTTGTTGGGCTGGTTGTTAGTTTAGAATTGGAAAATTACGATCCAGACTTCTCATGGATGGCATCTCTCTATCTGTCTTTGATGTTGTGCCATCCTTTTCTCTGGATTGAGCTAGTAATGTTGAATCCGATTTCGAGGAAGTTCTATTGGAAAATAAAAATTGTTGAATGCTTGAGTGCCATAAATTGTTGAACAGTAACCTCAGTATCTGATGCAATTTTAGGTCTTCAAAATAGAATCGATCTTTGTCTACATGACATCTTGGCCATTTAGATGATACTTCAGAATGCCATATTTTTTTCTCTTACCATCAAAAGAACCTCTTGAAGTTTTTGTTATGCTTTATTTTGATTTAATTCTCATTCTCGCCCTGAAAGTTGTATCCTTACAGATAGCAGTTAAGAGATTGAAGGTGTGGAACAACAAAGCCGAAGTGGAATTTTCTGTTGAGGTTGAGATATTAGCGAGAGTTCGACACAAGAACCTGCTGAGTTTACGTGGCTATTGTGCCGAAGGTCAAGAACGTTTGATTGTGTATGATTACATGCCAAATTTGAGCTTGCAGTCGCATCTTCATGGGCAGCATTCATCGGAATGCCTTCTTGATTGGACCCGAAGGATGAATATTGCAATCGGCTCTGCTGAGGGAATTGCGTAAGCTTTGAACCCAATTTTATCTTCCAGATTATAACTTGTTCCGACACGAATGCTAACCTTAACATCTTTCAATTGATTGCTTCAGTTATCTTCACCACCATTCAACCCCACACATAATTCATAGAGACGTCAAAGCTAGTAACGTGTTGCTGGATTCAGAATTCCAGCCTCAGGTTGCTGATTTCGGATTTGCTAAGTTTGTCCCTGATGGTGCAACTCATGTGACTACTCGAGTCAAGGGTACCCTCGGCTATCTTGCCCCTGAATATGCTATGTTAGGAAAAGCCTCAGAGAGTTGTGACGTGTACAGCTTCGGCATTCTTTTACTAGAGCTTGCAAGTGGCAAGAAACCCCTCGAGAAACTGAGTACAACAGTGAAGCGATCAATTGTGGAATGGGCACTGCCACTAGCTTGTGAGGGGGTGTTCAATGAAATGGCAGACCCAAAGCTGGACGGGAAGTACGTGGAAGAGGAGTTGAGAAGGGTTGTCCTTGTCGCGCTTGTTTGTGCTGATAATCGACCCGAGAAAAGACCCAACATACTCGAAGTCCTCGAGCTACTCAAGGGAGAGTCCAAAGAGAAACTATCTGAACTAGAAAACAATGAACTCTTCAAGACTCCCAAGTCTGCTGTTTGCAACGACGGGATATCGTCCTCCGAAGAGAACTCAAACATAATTAAGGAAGAGAAACCGGTGAACAGCACCGAGCAAGAAAAGACTCAAGACGGGTAATGCCGTGGAAAAAACCGAAAGTATTTTAGATGTGAAATGGTTGTATCTTTGTAATTTGCATTGGTTTTCTTTCTTTTGTACTCATGAAGGGAGGGTGGCCATGGCTGTCCATAACTCCATTATTAGAATTGGCAGCAACATTGGCCACGTTGTAATATGGGAAGCATGTTTTTACGAGTGCTATTGGATAATGTTTGGTGGGGGCCACAACTTTGCGTTTTGTTCTGGTTGTCCTATAAAAACAGTTGGTGTCTGTTGGGTGTTTCATGTTTGATCTCGGTTTAACTGATGCTTTTGACAGACATTCTGAGTTGAAAGGTTGATGCTTGTGATATAAGGTATTTGGAATGAGACAATCAAAATCAACTTTATTGTTGCTTGTACATAGTGGTGTTCATGAGACGAGTCATGGATTGTTCATCCCATTTGAGTAGTGTAACGACGTTTTTAAAGAAAAAAACCTTTAGAAAAATTATAAGTTCGGCGCTACGGGTTATCCCCTAAATTATTTATTTATGATCTTGGCTTAATGGGATTTTTTTTAATTCTTTTTTTTTTAAATCGATAAAAATTGAGAGTCATTACCGGCCACTTGGATAAGGTAGGTTGGACACCACAAAATCAGATATTCGCTTTGAAAAAGGGTTCGGGAGTTGGTTACGCGTGGGGAAGGATTGACACCTCCATCACGCCCGAAAATCGGTACCGAAATATTTGTTGCTCTCAATCAAAGGAAACTGTCGAAATTTGAAAAGAATTTAATTTGGTGACCTTAATTGAAAATTAACCTTAATTGAACAGGCTTTAGGAATTTGGTGGGTTCAAATTAATTGGACATTTAATTAATAAGCTTGACGATACATCAGTCCATAGATCAAACCGACATCGAATAAGCCCGACTGCCATGTTAATTTATGGTTCGAATCTCGCACGTCACCTTTATGCATGGTGCAAATAGTTAAGGAATGATGTAATGATTTTATCAACTTTTAACTTTACCTCGGGACGATAAGAATTAATTCAAATATTCGGTCAACATCGTTTAAGCTCAGACTGTTGTGACACAAATATCGGAATTAATGAATACATCCTTTTTTATGATTTAAATTAATTAATATGTAAAATTAATGGGCTGTACGAATGACAATTAAGGAGTGGCAACAAAGGCGCAAAAATAAAACACAAAAAAGGCCCACTAAAAGTCTTAACCTAAAAGGCCCAAATTATTGAAGTTCAATTAATGATCTAATTAATCTAAGTGAATCTAATATTTAACCCTAACTTGATTAAAACCTTAAAAAGACCTAAACCCTAGAATTAACTTAATTAATTTAAAATCGTGCCCCTATGAGACGAGCACACTATTTAAAATTAATTAACTTAATTAACCTAAATCTAATCTAAAACCCAAAAGCTAATAACTAGGCCTAACAATCTAAAGCCCAAACTATTCAAAACTAAGCCCAAAACCTAGGGGCCTAAACTACTAACACTGGGCCTAAAACATAAAAGCCCAAAACTAGAGGCCCAAACTACCTAAAAGCTAGCAAGCCCCAAAAAGAGGCACAAACTAAACTAATCAAACAAACTAAGCCTAAAGTACCGGAAGGCCCAAATTACGCATAAACATTAAAAAAAACACATTATATTAAAATTACATTATATATCAAAAACATATTATTTTAAGAAAACTATGCGTGTTATATACTTTTGGAGGTTACATATATTATATATTTAAAAGGATTATATTATATATTCAAGAAAAAACTATCTACATATTATAAGCTTAATGAAACTATATATTTAAAGAAACATTATATATATTATATAGAAAGAAAAACTCGTATTATGTTGACAACTATACCTTATATTTTATAAAAAAAACTATATGTTACATATTTTGAAACTATATATTGTATATATTATGATCATAAATTATATGTATAAACATCAATAAATTATCATACACACATCCATAATGTATAAAAAAACAAAGTTGAGGGAATACCAAGCCCAACAAGATTGAGCTGCAAACGAGTGTGGGCCGTTGGTTGGGGCGGTTTTGCCTGAATGGACCGGGTCGGCCACCAGATCCGGGTTTGGTGCGCGGGTCAGATAATAATAGGGATTTTATCCCTTTTTATCTTTTTTTTCTTCTTAAGATGAAGAGCATCTCCTCCCATAGGAACCCTAGACGCCGTCACCTATCTCGCTCGTCGTTGTCGCTCCGATAAACTTTTTGGCGAAGTGAGGTTGTCGGCAGAATCACCTCGTCTCGAGAAACGTATAGACTACGATGAAAAGAGTTGTCCAGACATCAACCGTGATAGAAAAAAGAGAAGAACCCATAACGAGAAGAGAAAGAAAAAGAACAAAAAGAAAAAGAAAAGAAGAAAAAGAAAAAGAAAATGAAAATGAATGAGAGAAAAGTTCATCGGAGCCTATGAATGTCTAGCTAAATATGATGCATGAATTATGACATTTTTAGAGATGCTTGGGGAAAACTTTTACAAGTTTTCTATTTTTGCTAAGTCTTCAATCCTATTTTGGAAAGATGTGACTGACATATACTGGTTTGACTACGACCGGTCCTCTCCTGAAGTCCACCTTCGAAACATTGTCCCACTCAACTGGGCTTCATTATTTTTTTCCATTAAATCTACTTGTCGAGTCCTTCTCCATTCTCAACATTGGGGTGAACACATGCCCTTGGATTTTTTTAATCTTCTTTATTCCCTTGAGGTCCGGTCTCCACTTTTATTTACTGAGTCTTCCTTATTCGTTCTTCTTGAAAGGAGATGCTGACTCACCTGGTCAGAATAACACTGCCCTCGCTTAACTCGGGCATAATTGTTGTTTCATAGACTCTTCATGATGAGCCTTCTACAATATCCTCGCTTGGGTGAACTCATGTCCCCCGAATCTTCTAAACTTTTCCTATCTTCATTTTCTTTACTGAATCTTCCTCGTTCGTTCTTCTTGAAAGGAAATGCTGACTTTCACCGGTTAGAACAGAACGTAATACTTCTCGTGTTGTCCATTCTTACCGTATTGCCCCTACTCAAACTTAGGGTTCAATGTTTCTTTGCCTTGACTCATCATGAAAAGTTATCTTCTATCTCAACATTAGGGGAAAGATATGCCCTCAAGCCCCTAAGCTCACTTTAAGTTTAATCTTCATTTTATCAAAGCTTCTTTGGCAAAGATTGACTTCACAACCTTGCACTTTACTGACATGCAGTCTTGTCACCCCAAAGGTGGTATCTTAAAGTTGAGCTTCCAAAAATGTTCCTTATGGGTATCACTTGTCCCCCCTCAAGTCACAGGTACTCGCGGTACACAAAAGGTCAGTCCACTTGTTCATTCCAATGCAAGAGACTTATGAGGATGATATAGATAAAATAATTTTATTATTATTGTTATTTCTTTAAAATATGGCAAGCAATGTTTACTGAAATCAAGCTTTATATTTTTTTTGAAAAAATCAATCTAAGTGAAACTTCTATTTAAGTGGCCATGGATGTTGTGGTGATACATACTCATGCGAAACCCTTACAGGTCTATTAAGCTTTCGAGAGGAACAACTCTCATACCTAATTTCTACCTAATTTTAAGGTGCCTCTCTTTAACTCACTATTTCACCGTGGCCCATCTTTCCCTCTTTTCTGATCTCAATCAAGCATTAAAAGTGTGGCAATCCTTGAAGAAAGGTTAACCCAGATAGGCGGGATGTGATCTGAAGACAAACTCAGACGTCCATGTATGGTCGAAATGGTCTTTCAAGGCTTGTAATGCGGGTTATGGCTCATGGTTATGGAAGAAAGGATATGTAGGGCCAAACAAGTGTTTAAGGGTGCTGAAACCAAAGATTATTTCTTCTGACTGAAAATCTCAATTACGTACTGTCTGATCTGGATATACTCGGATGAAACATTATTTTCACTTTCTTTTTTGGATCGTTCTAGACTACCTGTTTTCGGGTTTTTACCCTAGAGTTCAATTCTTTTCTTCTATTGTAGCTTCGGATCAACTTGCATCTTCACACTGTATCGGTGCATGCCTCCATTCAAAGGTGATCAATCTCTAAGGCTGATTCATTTGGATGGGGAATTTCTATAGCCCTTTCTTTATTTATCTCTTGCCCTTTTTTCTTTTTTCTCTTTTCTCTTTTTCTTTTTCTTTTTTTACAACTGCATTCTTCAACTTAGTGCTTTCACTTTCAGCTTCTTCAACTTTTGTGTTAGTGACTTTCAACTTGATTCGGGTTGGCTCTTTGAGCACAAACTTTTCTTTATCTGTTTCCTTTTTAGGTTTCTATTACTCAAAATGAGAATTGCATTGAACGCATTTATTTTCCTTTATTGCCCCCAAATTCATGAGGTACATGATCAGAACTCGATGTCATTCATTGATCCATAAACTTTTATCTCATTTGCTCCCCCGGTGTAGGGTGATCCTTGGTTTGGGTTGAATAAAAAAACATTATCAGGCTCAAAAGGGGACAACAATGGATATTTTCCTTATTTTCTTTCTTTGTGAAGGGAAATGAAGGAATGTCAAATGTCCTCCCATACATGGATATCAAACAGTCTTCAGGTGGTAGAAGTTTTAAGGTTATCACTTCATTCAAGGACCTTGAACAACAATGCCTGAGAGGAAAATTCACTCAATGGGATCAGCCCATTACTCCTGAACACTAATTGTTGTTCCTCTCATGGCCTAAGTGGAACAGAGGGTTTTTACATTTGTAGCGTCCTCACAACATTCGGTTTTTAAATTTTGAATTAAAGTTGATCTTGCAGAAGATATATACATATATGTGTGGGAAAACAGAAGTAAACTCATAATAATAAAGAATAAATAAATTTTTTAACAGAAATCAAAGAATATAAAATGTTTGCCGAATGAAATGCACATGAATGCCTCTTGCATTGAAATCGAGCAAGTAAACATAACATAAGTCATTACAAAAGATCACTGCTACTGTTTTTGGGTAAATAAAGGTAAAGTACAACAAGAGAATGCCACCTGCTAGGAAAAAGAACCCTCTAAAGCAACTATGGGGATTAACACCTCTATCGGATCATCTCTATCATCCCTCCTCCTCAAAGCTTCAAAATCCCGCTCTCTATCCGACTTTGGACCCTGTTCTTCAAAGCTCCACAATTCTCCATTGTGTGGCACATTCCTCCCACATAGTAGTCACACACGGTGTTGGCATCATAACCAGAGGGATAAGGAGGATTCTTTGGTATGGACTGAACTAGAGCTAGAAGTTTTGCTCCAACAAGTATTGGGAGCAAGTTTGTGTACGTCATCGGGATCGGGTGAAGAACCTTCGAAGGCCTTGAAAATGAGTGTAGTTAGCGATAAGAACGACCATTAAACTATTTATTCAATTGGGAACTCTTCATACGACCCGGGGAGTCATGTCCCTTTTGAGCGGTGATGCCTAGTTCTTTCAACTGCAATACTCCAGGCTCTAACATATTATGGACTAACTTCTTAAATACCACACAGCTTTCAATAGAATGACTTTGAACATTGGCATTATACTTGCAATGAGCATTGGCATTATACCAAGAAGGGTAGGGTGAGTTAAAAGGCACCACATGGTAAGGCGAACCAAGTCTGCCTCGTACAGTTGTGAGTACAGCTCCTTGTATGAGATTGGTAGGGGGTGAAGTTCTTGTTTCTTCTCTCGGGTCCCTTCGTTTCCTTCTTGTTCAAACCTTGGGTGCTCTCAGTTACAGCCTAAGATCGAGGGCTTTTTGGTGCTTCCTTAGGCTCCATTTGTTTCCAAGTCTATCCCTTGTCCGTTGGAGGAGACAAGATTTCCCCAAGAGAATCCTCAATCTTATCCAACACCAACTCGATGGGGTATTCAGAAGTAGGGTGTGCTACCTCATATTGGTTAATAACGGCTTGGTCTTCATCGAACAAAATCTTTTCTAATGTGACATCGTGGTCCCTATTATTACTCTCCTCTTGCAAAAGGTCTTCCTTCACACCTTTCCTTTTGGTTATAGTGGCTATTATTCCCGTCAATTCATTTACTTGCCACCTAGTTTCTTCCTAAAACCTCTTCACGCATGTGATTAGTTCTCTTTGTTTTTCAGCCAAATTCTCATGGAACTTCTCGAGCTTAACTACCCTGGCTGACGGATCATTCATATTTCTAAAGTTGAACTGGTCAGAAGCCATTCCCTCCCCACTCATATTTTCTGAGGCGGATGTTTTTCCCCGGTCAGTGATGCATATGATGTATATGAATGTACAACATTTATTATTTGGACGAAAATAACAATACATCACAAAATAATGCTACTATGAAAACATGAATGAATAAGAAGAGCGACACTAGGTTCGGCAAATATCATCGTTAAACGACTCATTAATGGGATTATCATTTTGTTACAATAGCCAAAGAAAACCTGCTTTGCAAATGGTCCTAAGCTAGCGTATAGATCAACAGTATTTTCTCTCTCATCAGATTCATCATCCGCATAATCCTCTTGAAGCTTGACAACATCTTCCCCTAGGAAATGTGACTTCCAGGCGGCCTCTTGTATCAGTTCTCGCTCTTACTCCCAAATAGATAAGGCAACGAATTGTAGTCGCTCCACTGTTGGCCTTTGGTGCACTTAAATTGCTCCTTTAAAGGAGTCACACAAGATTCAACCTTCAACGTGTACTAAAGTCAGAAGTTCTTTCCGACTTGAAATATTCATTATTGTTCTGAGTTGAGACTTAATTGTTGACCCAAGGTGGCAAAATGTCCAAGAAACTTTCAATCCTGCCCCGAAAGGCCTCGTTCTCGTTTGGCATGATCTTCGTTGATCTCCTCGCAAGACTTGGTATTTCTTAATTGTCGGGGTCAAACCAAAGTTGTCAATCACAAAACAACTGTTGACTATGAAAGTATTTCTCTTCTTGTAATCGCGACCATCATCACATAAAGGTTTCGGCCGAAATTACTGACCTTAACCTAACATGAATATTGTCCCCGTCGTAGTTGCTCTCCTTCTGACCATATTTGTACATCGAGATTCTTCTTATCATTGTTATGAACCAAATCTCCCGTTAATCTAGTCTTTAATTTCAGACTATTTCCAACTCAATGTGCTCTTCATGATATGATAATATATGCAAAAGGTAAAAGAAAATGAAAAGAAAACAAACAGAAGTCTGTTAATCATAAGATAAGCAATCATTTTGAAAACGATAAAAGGTAAACAAAAACCAATTAAGCAAAAGGTAAACAATTAAAGCAAGAACCCTAACCGCGTGAATTCTAGTTCGCTAAGGTTATCCGCATGGCTCCAACGAGATGGGCTTCTTAGATTCACACACATGAGTTCAGTTCTAATTGGGGTACCCAAACCTATCTTATTACCTACTAAGGAAACAAGAACCTCAATTATGGCCCATTACAAGCTTGCGAATTGGTTTCGGTTCGAGGGAAAGCACGACCTAATGACGTGGAGGGCTGTTCACATGTCAAAAGGTGTGGATTCCAGAAGTGAATTACTGACTCATTGAGGGTTGCTCACGTAGGTATATGACGTTTCACTCCCACTTAAGGGATGGAGCTCGGGCATAGAGCTTGATGAAATGGTGCAACACATGTCGGTGATTCCTTTGAAATTAAATGAAAAATTAATTCAAAAGCCACCAATTATCAAAGCTCGTTTAATTGTAGCTACATTTTCAAGAAAAGATCAACCTCACTAGAATCGTTTGAAATTTCGACAATTTCCATCATTAAAAAGCAACAAATATTTTATTTGGCCTAACTCTCTTTTGTTTTGTAAAAACAAATTATGTCCCCAGCGGAGTCGCCATCCTGTAACGACGTTTTTGAAGAAAAAACCTTTAGAAAAATTATAAGTTCGGCGCTACGGGTTATCCCCAAAATTATTTCTTTGTGATCTTGGCTTAAAGGGATTTCTTTTGAAAATTATTTTTTCTTTTGAAAATCAATAAAAACTGGGAGTCGCCACCGGCCACTTGGATAAGGTAGGCCGGACAGCACAAAACCAGAGATTCGCTTTAAAAAAGGGTTCGAGAGTTGGTTACGTGTGGGGAAAGATTAGCACCCTCATCACGTCCGGAAATCGGTACCGAAATATTTGTTGCTCTCAATCGAAGGAAATTGTCGAAATTTGAAAAGAATTTAATTTAGTGACCTTAATTGAAAATTAATCTTAATTGAATGGGCTTTATCAATTTGGTGGGTTCAAATTAATTAGACATTTAATTAATAAGGTTGACGATACATTGGTCCATAGATTAAACCGACATCAAATAAGCCCGACTGCCGTGTTAATTTATGGTTCGAATTCCGTACGCCACCTTTATGCATGGTGCAAACAGTTAAGGAATGATATAATAATTTTATCAACTTTTAACTTTACCTCGTGACGATAAGAATTAATTCAAATATTCGGTCAACGTCTTTTAAGCTTGGACTGTTACGACATAATTATCGGAATTAATGAATACCTCCCTTTTATGATTTAAATTAATTAACATGTAAAATTAATGGGCCGTGCGAATGACAATTAATGAGTGGCAACAAAGGCACAAAAATAAAACACAAAAAGGCCCACTAAAAGTCTTAACCTAAAAGGCCAAATTATAGAAGTTCAATTAATGATCTAATTAATCTAAGTGAATCTAATATTTAACCTTAACTTGATTAAAACCTTAAGAAGACCTAAACCCTAGAATTAACTTAATTAATTTAAAATCGTGTCCCTATGAGACGAGCAAACTATTTAAAATTAATTAACTTAATTAACCTAAATCTAATCTAAAACCCAAAAGCTAATAACTATGCCTAACAATCTAAAGCTCAAGACAAAAGCCCAAACTATTCAAAACTAAGCCCAAAACCTAGGGCCCTGATCTACTAACACTAGGCCTAAAACATAAAAGCCCAAAACCAGAGGCCCAAACTACCTAAAAGATAGCAAGCCCAAAAAAGAGGCCCAAACTAAACTAATCAAACAAACTAAACCTAAAGTACCAGAAGGCCCAAATTATGCATAAACATTAAAAAATACATTATATTAAAATTACATTATATATCAAAAACGTATTATTTTAAGAAAACTATGCGTGTTATATACTTTTGGAGGTTACATATATTATATATTTAAAAGGACTATATTATATATTCAAGAAAAAACTATTACATATTATAAGCTTAATGAAACTATATATTTAAAGAAATATTATATATATTATATAGAAAGAAAAACTCGTATTATGTTGACAACTATACCTTATATTTTATAAAAAACTATATGTTACATATTTTGAAACTATATATTGTATATATTATGATAACAAATTATATGTATAAACATCAATAAATTATCATACACAGATCCATAATGTATTAAAAAAACAAAGTTGAGGGAATACCAAGCCCAACAAGATTGGGCTGCAAACGGATGTGGGTCGTTGGTTGGGGCGGGTTTGCCTGAATGGACTGGGTCGGCCACTAGATCCGGGTTTGGTGCGCGGGTCAGATGATAATAGGGATTTTATCCCTTTTTATCTTTTCTTCTTCTCAAGATGAAGAGCGTCTCCTCCCATGGGAACCCTAGACGCCGTCACCTCTCTCGCTTGCCGCCGCCGCTCTGATGAACTTCTCGGTGAAGCGAGGCTGTCGGCAGAATCACCTCGCTCTCCCCTTCCCCCTTATCGGAATAATTTCTCAAGAAAGCGAGCAGAACTTCGCAAGAAAGGGATCTGAACGTTTCGGCTTCCTCTTGCCGGATCTCCTCCGTTCACCATTGGATCGCCGTGAAACCGAGGTATATTGCTCCCTACTGGCCACGCAACCTTCTCACCGTTGGGATTCACCGCAGGAGTCTCCGATCATCGGAAAACACCAAAGCCGAAAGGGTAATCCTTCCAATGCTTCGGCTTCTCCATCGCCGATCTACATACTCCGCCGTTGGATCGAGACAATTCTGGGATATGTTAATCTCTTCACCGGGACAACCATCTCCACCATTCGGATTACCGAGATAGAGCTCCGATCACCGAAATTCGTCAAGGCCGGGAGTAAGTTTTCTTCCTTTCTCTTTTTCTTTTTGATTCGAACCGAAAAATAGAGAAAACTGAATAAACCTAGGAGTATATTCTTTGTATATCGATAAAAAAAAAACTCTTCGTTTAGCGTTGTTGATTCAGAAAAAAGGAAGAACTAGAGAATAGGGAATCTGAGAATGCTGCCTTTTCTATTAGTGCTTGAATCTGTCTCTCTATTGATTGTAAAAATTGCACTTGTTTTGTTGTTTCAATCGAAAAGAAAAAAATGAGGAAGTTCTGAAATACTTATATTCATTCTTGAATATATTCTCTCTTATTTTGAACCGAATGGAAGAACCAAAATTTAGGAATTCTCTGTTCTCTCTATTGATAGCTGAATCATCCATTACATTGTTTCGCCTCTAATAGCCCGAATTATAGTGAATTTGCATATATAAAAAGACATAAAAATTGGTGATTGGATAACTAAAGCCCTAATGCCCTCTCTTTATTTACCCAGAATTAATTAACAATCTAGTCCATATACAAATAAAAACCCAACCAAAATATTTACCCAGGCCCAAACTGGCCAGCCCAATAATTAAAACCCTAATACATTGGATAACTAAAGCTCTAATGCCTTTGCGCAGCCGCAGGATGACCGTTGGATCTAGATCTGATCCAACGGACACAATTAAAAGGAGAGAACCCTCCAGCTGGCGCGTATGCCTCACTCCCGAGGCTGCTGGACTTCTACGCTCGCGTGGCATGCACGCGCTTACTCCTCGGGTCCCCAGATACCACGTGGCGTCATCTCCCAAGATCTCTCACCCCAAGATCATATCATGGCCCTCCATACAGCAAAGCATCCCAGCCGTTGGATCAGATCTGATCCAATGGCTAGGAACAAGTCTGATCGGATGACAACGCCACCATACTCTCTCCACGCCGGCACCACTCCGCTGTACCACCAACTCAACCATCGTGCTCAGAAAACGTGCGAAGACAGAGAAAAAATAGATTAATCAGTACCAAATCCGAACAAAAAATATATGTAATCTACTATGTTTACCAAAATCACAAGAGAACAGATTTGTGTATAAAGACTCAAACAAAAATCTGTAAGAGGGGGATCAGTCTTGAGTTTCTCATAAATAAATAAAACAAACCAAAAGTTTCGGGGTAATTTTCTTTTTTCCCCTCATACACGCATGCATGTAAGAAATAAAAAACAAAGAAAAGGATAAGGCTTTTACCTTCGTCGTTTCTTTTCCCATAGGCAATAAACTCTAAAGGGGTGAACCAAAAAAGGGTTTTCTTTTTGTTATTCAAAGAATAATATAGGGTTCTTGGGTTTTTTTTTTTGCTTCGAAAAGGGTAGTTTTTAAAGGTTTTTCTGGGTTTGTGGTTGTCTATGGTGGCTGGTGCTGTGGTTTAGGATGGTTAGAGTTGGCCTCACGGCCGTGCCTCACCGGAAACCACCTGAGCACGGTCGTTGTTTGAGAGGCCTTCGATTGGGGAGGCTAAGTACAGGGGAGATGGTTTTTTTAGAAAACCAAAATTTGAAATGCCAAAGGTCTGGTAGCTTAACCAAATAGGCCTTTTTATAGACGTTTAATATCTTGGAAATGGTAAAATCAATGCATAAGGACCTCCACGTTTTCGTTTCTTTCATTTCGGGCGTGCCGCAGGGTATAATTGCAGGCTAGGTCCTCCTTTCTTTGCAAAACATCTCAATCTAGCCCCCCGAATGAATCGAATTCAATTTTCAATTGGTTTAATTACGCCCTAAGTCACTTCGCGTTTTTGAATTTTACACTTTAGGCTTGCCCCTTGGGTATTTTACATCATTGGTCCTTTCAAGTTTCATTCGGTTTGCAATCCTGTCCCCGTTTTGTTTTTTTTGTTTTTCGATTTGGGTTGTCTGTTTCCTTTCTATTATATTTCAGTCCCTCTGTCTGATTTAAATTACTATGTTTTTTCTTTGTATATGTACATTGCCATGTCATATTGCATGTTTTTATATATGTTTTTTTCTTGTATTTCGTATATTTTATGTTTCATAATACGCTCTTTTTTGTGATTTCATGCTTTTGGTTATTTATTTATTTATTTCGTTGCGTATAGGTTTATTTTATACATTGTGTTTAATTTGCATACCACATCCGTATGTTAGTATGTTTTTATTTGTTTTGCATAGTATGTCACATATTAATTCATAGTATGTCTAGTTTTTATATCCATATCTTTCTTTACGTTTTTATATGCGTTTTAGCCATGTTTATTCATGTTTATTTTCCTTTATGTGTACTTTATATGTTTAGCTTTGTTTGGTTGTGATAAAATAAGTGTTTTTTTTATGTTTGCCTTGTTTCCTAGGTTACATGTTAGTATGAAAATTTGTTAATCATGTCATGACATGCTTATATTATGTATGCATATTTTGTGTTACATATTAAGTTTTAGTTTTATGTTTATAGGTTGCTTTGTTACTTGGGTATTATACTTTGTCATATATATATATATATATATGTGTGTGTGTGTGTGTGTGTGTGTGTGTGTTCTAGTTTGCTTTTTTTTTCTTGTTTTTGCATTTTAGGTTATATGATAAAACGGGTGTTGTTTGTCACATATTAATATCATGTTTTTTTATTTTAAGTTGTGTCATATGTTAAGTATTAGTTTTTTAGAAGCATGTTGCTTAGATTTATTTAGTTTAATATCATGTTACATATATGTCATGCATATTTTTGTTTTTTTATGCATTTTAACATGTAAATATTTGATTTATCAATTTCTCTTTGAAACATGTTTTCTTTTCTTTCAGTTTGGAAGTAGTTTTTCACTTGTTGATGCTTTATTTTTTGTTATAATATGTCATGTAAATTATGCTCATGCATTTTACTACTCTTGTCCAATTTTACAATATCCATGTTTCTATCTTTGTACCATGTCAATGGAAATGGTCTGATTTATATTGAGCTTTTCTAAGATTGCATAATAGAATATAAATTGTCAATGCGGTGCCCTTTTATCCGAGCGTAAACGGGGTCAGTATCAAGTATAGTAATGGTGGTTAGACGTTTACTCTCGGATAAAGGAGCTTTTAAATTTACAGACACTTATAATCAAATTTTAATTTAATCGTCACTTTAATTCGGAAAATCTAATATTAATAAAGCGGTAATTATTAAAGTACCAATTTTGGGCGGTGTTGGTACTAAACCTTCCCCATCCGTAACCGACTCCCGAACCCAACAAGTTTTTAAATCTCTGGTTTTACGGTGTCCGGCCTACCTAAGTGGCCGGTGGCGACTACATTTTCAAAATAAAATACGGTTTTTACAAAACCCCACGGAAGACATTATTTTCAAAACAAAACAATAGATAAAACTCGTTTTTTAGCGAAACAGATATCGTTACAGTAGTAATATATAAAGCTTGTAAAAAAAACGGTCCGACATGGACAAAATAAGTGATTATAAGTAGGAGATTAAATTTTTCGATTTCATGTGTATGTCGCATATGAAAAATATTAAACAAAAACTTAAACAATTTAATTTTTATAAACTCGACTCAGAATTATTTTTAAATACATTTGAATTATAAATAATCGTTCCGATAACTCATTTTTTTCCAGACTCGATGGAATAATCACCCTGGAAAATGAAGTGTCACTGTTAACTCCTTGTATCTTTTTCCAGAGGCACATTATGCACACGTAGCGCAAGGAGGTTCATCTTCCAAAGATCCGAATGACGTGGCAAGCAGATGAATCACGCAGCACCCAAAATTCCAAGTTTCCGGCAGTGACAGAGTAACCAAAACTATCCTCTTCGTTTCCTTCAACTAAATCTCAAATTTGTCAAATTTCAAAAACTTCAATTTCATTTTTTAATCTTTATTATTAGTATATTTTTTCAGCTTTTGTTAGTTCGAGTTTGCTTCGGGGAGCCTGAAGGCTGGAAAGCCCTTTCTCGTTCGTTTCTTGCTGTTGACTGGTGAGATTTGTTTTCCTTTGTTTGTTTCCGGAGAAACTGTAGGGAAAACTGTTTGTATCTTTCCATTTGTAAACCGTTCGTTTCCAGGAAAATCAAAATCTGGTGAAAATTTTAATTTTTCGCAATGGGTTATTGACAAAATGCTTTATATATATATAATACGTTTCATTCACCTGGACAGTTTTATTTCCTTTGAAACTGTAGGGAAACCCTTTTTTTCTTTTTAATTTTGAATTCAAGGAAATGAAGTGTTAGAAAAAAGATTTAATTTTTGAAATGGGTTATTATCAAAAATGATTTTTTTTCATTCGATCTGCAGACAATAGATGGTTTTGTCTTGTATAATTTGATATGCTAAATTTGTTGAATTGTTATTCTTTTGATATGCTTAATTTCTAGTGATGGCATGAGTAATCATAATCTTAATGAAAATGAAGAAGGGTTATATATTTATTGGAAGCTTTTCTTATTATGAAATTGTTCTAGGGCTTTAAATTTGGTAAAATAGGTTTAAGCCCCTAAAATGTATGCTTCCTAGTCATTTGGTAACCATTGATGAAAAAAGCCTCATAATTTAGTGTTTTCAATTTGTATTTGGTATATTATATATTCTTAACATTTTAGCTATTCATTTGTTTTGAAATTTTCTTATACCATCTTTGTAGGAGAATGCCTCACAAGATTAAAGCACCCAAGCAGGTCCCTTCATTTGAGTATGAGCTTTTTGAAGGAGACCCTGACCAACTTAAGACTGTTGTGGCTACACCAACTCAGACCGCACTGTGGATTAACCCTTTCGGTGATGTTTGACTGGCTACTCATCATCAGTCAGATTTCAATTTTCAAGAGTATCATGAAGTTGCTGTTAAGATTTTGCATCCATTGAAGAAGGAGCATATGCAGAAGTTCATTGATAAGTTCAAAAGTTATTCTTCAAGTGTAGAGAGCTCCCCGGTGTTTACTGGTTGCACGGTGTCTCTGTTCTAAACAAAAAGGTGAATCTAAGCCTTAGTTTTCAAAATCCTTGTTATACTTATTTATAAACGCGCACACTCAAACACATTAAAATTATACCACAACATCCTATTAAAATGTCCTATGTCTTTCGTACCCTCATCACAAAGTCACATATACGATGCTAGATTTGGATTTTTCAGGTTTCTAATTAAATGACATCGTTGGATTCAGTCTCTCACACAACTCCTTGAGAGTTTCAGGTGTCAACTTTCTAGTCAAAGGGCTGGCTTGGATTTTCCTTTCAGCAGGTGAAAACGCCATCTAAATCGGTAGTATTTGATCACAAGATAGATTTGTTTTGGCATGATTTTACAGATTTGCATTGCTATGATATTTTATGAAGGGTCACTTGGATTTTCCTTTCAGCTGGTGAAAACGCCATCTAAATCGGTAGTATTTTATCACAAGATAGATTTGTTTTGGCATGATTTTACAGATTCGCATTGCTATGATCTTTTATGAAGGATCACTTGGATTTTCCTTTCAGCTGGTGAAAACGCCATCTAAATCGGTAGTATTTGATCACAAGATAGATTTGTTTTGGCATGATTTTACAGATTTGCATTGCTATGATATTTTATGAAGGATCATTGGGTGATCAAATGACTTGGTCAAAAGGAGGCATGCTCCAATCGCCTGATGTCTTAAGGTGATAGATTGTTATACATTTTCTTCTTTGTGAAGCATAAAATGCTTTCAGTTGAATCCTCGGAAATCTTTTGAACGCTGATATTTACAGGTACGGAATCCAGCTAGCAAGAGGGCTCATGCAGTTGCACTCATTAGGGTTGTTGGTTCTCAACCTGAAGCCTTCCAATTTCCTTATAAGTGATCATGATCAACTAGTTCTTGGGGATTTTGGAATCGCGTATCTACTTCTCGGGGTTCTGTCCGACTCTATTATTTCTTTTAGGCTTGGAACTCCTAACTACGTGGCTCCATAATAGTGGGACCCTGAAGTAAGAGGTCCTTTATCCTTCGAAACTGACATTTGGGGATTCGGGTGTAGCATAGTGGATATGTTGAGTGGTGTTCAGCCATGGTTTGAGAAATCAATTCCAGAAATTTATCATTCGGTCGTGATTAAGAAAGAAAAACCACATGTACCAAGTGGCTTGCCTCCAGCAGTTGAGAATGTTATTAGTGGTTGCTTCAGTACAACCTCAGAAATAGACCGTTAGTTTCAGACATTTTACTTGCCTTCGAAAGGTGTTTGCTTTTGCCTTTCTTTCTATCCTTGGCTTTTGTACTTCATTTCATTCGATGCGTGTTGCATTTTCTTTAGAGAGGTTAATGTTGGTATTATGCATGAAGCTAGTTATCATCTTAAACTTCTTTGCTTGCATTATTGTGTGTGGCCTACTAGGCTGAGCTGAATCGTATACATTCTCGTTTCCTGATATTAAATGTATACATTTCTGATCACTATGTCAAGTTATATGCTTGTGGTTGTTAAATGGTTTCCATGCTGATGTTTTGCTGATGTTTGTGTTTGCTTGGATCAATGCCACTGCAGTCTCTATGCTCGACTTAAGAATGACTTCTTTTCCTGCTGTTTGGGTTGCACTGATAATTTGAGACTGGAATTGCAGCTCACAAAATGTTATTCATGGCGATGGAGGATGGATTGGTGGAGGAAGCCGATCAATCAAAGAAAAATCGATTATCAGTGGTTACACCACTTGGTATCTCTCCAAGTGGGCGATACGGTTTGGTCACGATCCCCTCTGAATGCTCGCAGACCTCATCCCGCGGATGTTCAGGAACTGTTGTCGGTTTAGACGGAGATGCTGATAAGACCAGCTTTGTTCTGGTGAAAATCCTGGGAATGAATAACGCCCTCCGTGTTCAGGAGTCAACACTTGAGAGGGTCACATCCGGTTTAGCAGCAGGCGACTGGGTGCACTTGAAACAAGAAACCGACACTCATTCCCCTGTGGGAATACTACATTTGGTGCGGCGAGACGGAACTGTGGCAGTGGGGTTTATAGGATTAGGGAAACTCTGGAAGGGCAAATCCCACCGGATTCAAATGGCTGAACCTTATTATGTGGGTCAGTTCGTGAGGTTTAAGGCAACTGTGCTTTCTCCTAGGTTCGAATGGCCGCAGAAGAGAGGAGCATGGTGCAGCAGAAGAATTTCAGAAATACTTCCAAATGGGTGCCTTGTTGTAGAGTTTCCGGGTAGATTAGTTTTTTGGAAATGAACCCAACAAGTTTTTAGCCAACCCTGCCGAAGTATAGTCGTGAAATACCAATATCTGGAGGATTTCCATTGGGCTGTTAGGCCACTAGCCATTGCCTTTAGTTTATTTACAGCCATGAAGCTCACCATATCGGTCAGGCACCGATAAATGCAAGACTGAAGAAAAACCGACCAAATAGCCAGGACGGTGCCGACCGGAGTTCAGGTTGGAGGAGGATAGTTTTTAAAGATGCTGGTTCGGCCAAGTAATTAGGGAACAACTTCGCAGACCATTTTGCTAAGGTGATGAAACAAAAGCATAAATAAGTTTGTGAACAAGTAGCAGAGGAAGATGTAAATATTTATGTACTGAAGTCTGAATATCTTTGACAATGGTTGATATTTGATCCTTCTTGTTATATAAGCATACTATCCGTTCACATCTGGTTTAAGTTTTTCTAGTTCACGAGCAAAATTTGACTTGAAAAAATAAAATAAATTGATTTGATGTGAAAATTTTGACTTGATTTGAATAGTAGTTTAAAGGAAATCGTTTGAAAAGTGAGTTATAAAATAAAATTTTAAATAATTTAAAACTTTTAATAATTAATGATTGAATTTTAAGTTCGAGTCGAGTGTCTTAATTTTATATGATATATGATATCGTATATATTATATATTATATATATTATAAAAAGTTATTTAAATAAGAATTAATTAATATTATAATTTTAAGTATGTTTACTAATACTATTAAATTTGAACAAAAATCCAAACAACTCGATTTAACTTGATGAATATTAATTTTTTTTTATAAAATTTAACTTATAAAATAAAACTCGACAATTTAATTAATTTAAAAAATATTTTACTCAAATCGATTACTTTATTTCACATTTATCCTCCTTATTTGGTACTATTGAAGACCAGTTGGCATGAATCCGCATTCAAACATGCATTATCCTTTTATATTGATATTATTAGTTTGAATTTACGATTAAATTATATCAATTAAAATATTAAAGTTAAAAATATTTAATTTGAATACAATAGAAGGACTAAAGTTATAATTAGACCTAATAATTTACCTTAATATCGCGTTAACGTTATAAAAAACTTCTCCAACCCGGAATCTCCGAGAATCTGCCCCACGCGCCAATAACCTAATTTTCAAAAAAGAAAACGCAAAAAGGAAAAACAAAAACGGCACCATTTTAAAGCATTTCCCTTTCATCTCGACCAGTCCACCACCGCTATATAATTCGAAAACCTAATCCCGAAATTTAGAATTCATCGTTTTCTCGTCAACCAAACAGAAAATTTCAGTCCAAAAAACTCGATTCCTTCTTCGTTTTTTTAACCAAAGAGGAAAGGAGAGAGAGAGAGATTGAGATTGATAGTGAGCGAAACAGAGTTTTATTTATTTGATTTAGCAAAGGATGTCTGCGGCAGTGTGCAGCAGCAAGAGATCGTTATTCGAGGATATTCCGTCACCGCCATCGTCTTCTTCTATTCGTCCGCTATCTGCTCTCAATCACCTTCAAGCTCTCTTCCCTCATATGGACCTGGAGGTATATCTCCGCCTTTTTTTAATTTGTATTTACATCCTTCAGTATCTCGTCAATTAGATGCCAAATGTAAATTTTACTTGGTATCCTATTAAGAAATTGGATTTCAAAAGATTTATGAATAAGCTATAATTGTTTCTTCGATGAAAGATGAAATTCTGAACTTGGATGCAATTTTGGTTTAAAGGTAAAGAAGGTAATTTTCGTCTTCATTTGATTTTGTGGTTTTAAGCCATGGAAGGGGCTGCTAATTGGAAAATATCCGATTACTTGCATGCTTATCTTTGAACAGTGCTTTGTTGAGGATTACAAGATTACTTCTTTTAGTGGTTTAAGAGATTTAGCTTCTCGTCTTCTTTTCTATTGCATGGCTTTTAAAATGTTTTCTTTTACCGCTCTATTGATGATAGAGAACTTATGATTGGCTGTCAAAATGATGATCCATATGTTTCTTCTGTTAGTAATTAACAATTATTTCTTTCAGCTTCTGGAGAAAGCGCTACTAGAATGTGGCAATGATATAGACTCAGCGGTCAATAGGCTGCAGGAACTTTGCTTAGGAGCGCCAGAGGCTAGAGGGGAAAAGACGTGTCCTGTTGAGGAATCGGGCACAACTGCTGAGCAGGGTATACACGAAATTCTTGAAATTGTGATTCATTTAAATTTAGCATTTCCAGCAGAGTTTCTGATCAATCGTTATAACTTCTTTTTCTTAATTCTTTACGGCTTTACGCATATTCGCATAATGGTTAAATTTATATGCAGAATGAGAAGTGAATAAAACATTTAGGCTTCCTTGGAGTCTGTAAACCGTGAGATTATGCAAGTGCTTTATAACCATCCTTTTGCTACTAGTTGCTATTTCTTCTCTCAACTCTTAACAATATTGGTACATTAACTAAAATGAAGGCGTAAAGCCAAAAAATGTCCATAACGTTTGACTAAATAGCCTTTTTGGCCCCTATTCTTTTTTGGAACCAATTTAACCCCTAACGTTTCATTTTGTGTTAAAATGGCCCCTTTGCGGACGAAAACTATTCGTCAATTGACGATAAACAACTTGAAATGTTAGGTCATTATATAGAGTCAACTTAACCCAACTTTTCATTTCAAGTTGTTTATCGTCAGTTGACTAACAGTTTTCATCCATAGAGTGGCCATTTTGACCCAAAATGAAACGTTGGGTTAAATTAGTTCAAAAAAAGAAAGAAATGGGGCCAAAATGACTATTAAGTCGATTGTTAGGGGCATTTTTTGGCATTATGCCTAAAATGAATTGACGAATCTTTTATTTTGACACCCTATGTTGGACATGTTGTATTATGCTTATAATCAGTTTTAGTAAAAAGAATTATATGTAACTTCTACCACATTGAAGACTGCTGGCTGAACATCAATTATTCTCTGTTGAATTGGTGCACTGTGTACAATATGCCATCCACTTTAAGCCATGAATTTCTCACTTTGTAAGGGAATCTCACATCTGCATTGACATTGTAGGTATATTGACAAATGATGGAGAAGCTGCTGCTGCTACTATGACCGTCCAGAATCCACCAACCTCTGAAAATTTGCCTGTTGATGGTGCTGCATGGGTGGACTTGTTTGTGAGGGAGATGATGAGTGCTCAAGTATGGATGATGCCAAAGCCCGTGCCTCTAGATTGCTGGCTGTTTTGGAGAATTCCATAAGTAAACGTGCTGCTGAAGAGACGGCACAAAGTTTTCAAAAGGTGTTATCTCTTAACCATCTTTGCATCTCTACCTATCATGATTTTTCTGGACCAGCCAGAGGTCCTGCAAAATGTATGAAGTAGCTTTTAGACAAAATGCTATATGGATGCTCATGTTAGTTATTGACATGAACGTGATCTAGCATAGGTTTTATAATATTTTTTATGTTTTAATGTTGCTTTGAAGCTGTCAAAGATCACCTTGTTGACTTGATTGTGTTTTATATTATCAGGAAAATATCATGTTAAAAGAACAAATTGGAGCATTGGTCCAAGAAAAATACACTCCTTAAACATGCCGTGGCTATCCAACACGAACACGAATGGCAAAAGGAGTATCAGGATAAAAATCAAGAGTTGCAACATTTGAAGAAAGTGGTTTCCCAATATCAAGAGCAGCTCCGAAGTTTAGAGGTCGGAATCAAAATCTCTCAAAGCTCTGCATTTAGTCGAATCTCTCAAAGCTCTGCATTTAGTCGATAAAATATTGCATATAACATATAAAGAAAGAATATCATCAGCATGGCATGGGATTATGCTATACGGTCCCGAAAAACATGAACATGTTTACGAGTACTACAGTGATTATCGTGTTGTTTTTAACAAACTCATCTTTGTATTACTTGACAGGTAAATAACTATTCATTGATAATGCATTTGAAACAAGCACGCCCGAGCAACTCGATCCCTGGGCGATTCAACCCGGACATCTTCTAAAGATAAAAGACGGAGGGAGGGAGGGAGCGTAGGGATGAAATGGTTTAAAGCTTTGTAAGTTTAAGCTTATAAATTAAGCAGGAAGATGGTTCTTAATCTGTTTGCTGATATTGGTATACTTGTGAAGAATCATGGTGCTTTGGTAATAATGTGTTTTGATTTAGAACCTCATCTCAGTTTGTTAAAGAAATACCCTCAGTTTCATATTTCACAGCGAATCACTTGACTTTTCATATTTATATACTAGGGTCCGGCTGTTGAATAGAGAAGCAATACACAAACAGGCGTTTTACCCCTGATTTGATCCCAAACGGGTTTTTTAGAAAAACTGAAATTTTTAGGTTCTCCCCAAGCGAGGTCTTAAGAATATAAATGAAAGGATGAAATAGTCTTCTTTAGTAGAGTGCCTTTAGTTTATTAAATCACAATTGAGAATAAGAATATCTTTTTTCTTTTAATTGGTTAATTATTTGATGTACTATGGAAAGTTTTTTTTTTATGAACTTCTAAAACTGTCATATGCCAGTTTTAGTGATTTAAACTTTAATCTTTATTTTTAAACTTTAAATTTTAAATTATAAAAATTATTCACAAACTTTTTTAGTTGTCCTTTCGATTTTTTAAAGTTTTAAATCTTGATTAGTCTAAAACGATTTGTATCATACAATTGATTTTGGTGGGTGAGTTTTTCGGTGTGTAATTTTTGCATACACAAAATCTCGAATTCAAAATTTACTTAAGTCTAGGCCTGTAAACGAACACGAGCGAGGGTGTGTTCATGTTCGTTCGTTTAACTTTAATCGAACAAATGAACGAACAAAATTTTTTTGTTCGTGTTCATTCATTAAGGAATGTAGCTTGTTCATGTTCGTTCGTTTAAATGATAAACGAATATAAATGAACATAAACGAACACAAACGAACATAAACGAACAAACATAAATGAACATAAACGAATATTTTGGGTTAGTTCGATTAATTCAGTTGATTAACCGATTTTAAACGACTTAATCGATAATTAAAATTTGAAAAAACTCTTAACCGTTAGCCGAAACTTAAAATTATCTAATAGATTAACCAATTTTGTTTGGTTCAGTCGGTTAGTTCAGTTTAACCGAACAATGAACACCCCTAGACATATGTGAATAAATTTAAATGAACATAAACGAACACAAAGGAATGAACATAAATGAACATAAACGAACGAACATAAACGAACGGATTACCGAACGTTCACGAACATAAATGAACGAACAAGCCATTTGTTCGTGTTCATTCATTTAATTAAAAGAACAAAAAATCTTATTCATGTTCGTTCGTTTAATAAATAAACGAACATAAACGAACTTCTCGCCGAACGGTTCGCTAAACGTTCAGTTCGTTTACAACCCTACTTAAATTATATCAAGTTGCTTACTGCTTGAATAAATATCTATTGATATTTATTTATGAACTTTAAAGCCTAATCATAAAAATTAAAACTTTAATCCTAAATTTAGCCTCTAAACTTTAAAACTACTCTCCTAATTTTTCCCAAAATAATGATTTTTTTAAATTAAATATTTGAAATAAATATTTATTTGGAGATTTTGGTGACTTTTAGTGTTGAACTTAAATTGAATATTTAGAGTTTTTAATGAGACTCATGGTAATGACCCTCTTTTATTCATAAAAAACTAGTCATGCAAAGCACATTGAATTTTTGTTTGGTTCGAATCTAAACATTATAAATAAAACCGAATTTTGTTGTCGTAAATAGAACAATAAAATTTTAATGGAATTTTGACAGCAATATTGTAATGGAATTTTTTTTTAAAGTATTACACTGCGTAGATTAATTCCAGAACTATGGTTGTTTGAATAGTGCACCCAAAGTCAACACCTGATGCAGTCAAATTTCATAAAAAGAACTTCAAAGTTGGTATCAGCTGAATTCGACTTTAGAGAAAAAAAGAACTCAAATCCGGGTTCATTAGGTACCGACTTTAGTTCACTATTCAAACAACAATACTTCTGGAATTAATCTGTCTGGGGCAATACTTTAGGAAAAAAATTCTGTGGTGTAAATTTTTCAGATTTTAATAGTTATAAAATATAATATAAAAGGAAAAAAAAAAAGGACCATAACCTAACCACCATCATTCTTGAATGAAGAAAACTTATCCCGAACTGATAAGAGTGGGGATAATTGAGGTGGAGCAGCACCAATTATAACAATAGGTTTGATTCAAATGAAGGGTTGATTCAGAATCTCTTTTGTTGTTCTTCGAATCCTTTTTTACGTTTTCTGTTAAATGGAAATTCTATTGATAAAAAATATTTTTTATTAAATAGAGATGTATTATATTTTTTATATCGGAATTTGAATCTATATAAAATGAGGTAATATGAGTATTCTTAGTCAGTAGATCATAATTAAAGTTATATAAATTTATTACTCTAGATTCCCAACGGAGCATAGAACAAGGAAATCTTTGATGAATGTTTGAATATATATTAATTCTTCATTTTTTTTCAAATATTCGTGTCTGATATATGAATATGATTTTCAGAGATTTTTTACATGCATGAAGAAACGTTAGAAAATATGATCACACCCGTATCGAATATGAACTAACACATACACTCAAGTTCATTAGTCATATGGCTTAACTATTAAAAAAATTTGAATGTATACATTATATAGTTATATTTCTCTACTTTGTCAATAGGCATTAGTAGTCTAATGGTAGAATAGTACCTGCCACTGTATTAACCGGGTTCGGTCCCCGATTTGTGCACCATCCAAGCCATGAAGGTAACTGAGCTCCTCGAAGACGAGGGCTTGATTCACACTATATAGATGTATATATATTTATTTTAAGAGACACGAATTCAATTTACTTTGTTTAATTATATATTTTAAGAATATATATATATATATATATATGACCAAATAACTAAAATCTAAATTACATAAATGGCATGTGTATTGATTTATTTAAAGAAATTAAATATTACAAAATATAACACAAATTTGATATTATTTTAGTTTTGACCCTTTATCTTTAGAATATGAGTCCTTGTCCTCTATTGCAGACAACTTTGGTGGAAATTGAATTCTATTTTATTTTTATGATTTTTAACGATTTAAAATTGTTTTTTTTGTTTTTCAAAACTAGTTTAAAATATTTGATTTTTAGAAATTGAATTTAAATATTTTTAGAATTTTCAAATTATTTTCCAAATTAAAGAAACGAAGCTAAAACAATAAAATATTTAATTTTGTATTATGAAATCACCCAAGTCGTCCTCTATTGTAGACTATTTACATTTGTTTTCGATTTTTTTTTAAAAAAACTAACATCAGTTTAAAAATTTTAGAGATTCTTTTCGTAAACTGAATTTAAAAAATTAAAAATTTTAAATTAATTTTCAAATTAAAAAAATAAATCTAAAATAATGAAAATTTTAAATTTTTTTATTAGGATCGGAATTGTTTTTTTTAATTACCAGTTTTAAAATTTTAGATTTTTTATTAATTAAATTTAAAATATTTTAAGATTTTCAAATCATTGTTTTTAAATAATGGTATCTGAATTTTATTAATCACCATAAAATATAATACAATACAATGCACCAAAAAGAGAAAAAAAAGATAATACAATACAATGTATCAAAAAAGGAAAAAAAAAGGGACAAATCCACTAAAAGTCTCTTACAATGATGCAAAAAAAAAAACAGACAGTTCTATCGAGATTAGCATACCAGAATCCAGATATCTTCTTGAATTTCTTTGTCTTTATCCAAACGAGACGCTTTATGAGTGAAAAAGAAATGGTGGGCGAACCAAGCTATCAGGCAAATTGTTCTGTTACCGAGGTCTGATTACATCGACAACCAACTATCAACCGAATGGGGATCTCTGTACGTGCATCAACCGACAACTAAGTTATGCTGAAATCATGCCACAAGGACAGAGTAAACGAACCACAAAAAATCAAAGAAAAACGTGTCACAATGATAGAAGAAACACATGCCACAAAGGCAAAAATTCTTATCAAAATACAAAATAAAAAAACAATAGACCCGGTAATCGATAACCAATACTAAAAGTAGTTGTTGATCACCAATTAAAGAAAGAAAAATAAAGTTGCAGGCGACAAAGATTTGAGAGAGAGCGACTAAGTTAAGATTTTATAAGTTAGATTTTCAAATCATTTTTAAATAAAAAAGAAAGCTAAAATAATAACAATATTGAATTTTTTATTATGAAATGAAACCACAAAATCATCCCTTATTATATTATATGCAACTTTGGTGATAAATTGAAAAAAATCTAATTTTTTAAAAGGATAAAATCTTGATACACAATATATGTAAAAATAATTTTATATAAGCTTGTATTTTTATACTATAAAATTTAAATCTTAAATTCTTAACTTTAATCCTAAAAACTAAACCCTAAACCTTGTATCCTATAGCCTAAATTTTAAACATAAACCATAAATTTTAAACCCTACAACCTAAACCCCTAAACTTTAAACCATAACCCCTAAAACTAAAGTTTACACGGCTTGTATCAAAGTTTTTTCCTATTTAAAAACCAATTTGAAAATTTTGAAAAATTCTATTTCTAATTCAATTTATAAAAAGAAATTCTAAATTTTTTAAATCGTTTTAATAAAATAAAAAATAAAAACAAATTTAAATCGTTAAACATCATTTAAAAAAAAGCTTAAATACAAAATAAGTGTCAAAATAATAATTTTTTTCAACTTTAGATGCCTAAAGTATTTTTTTAATAAAAATAGGTACTTAAAGTATCAAACGTTTCAATTTTAAGTGCCCGGCCGTTTAAAAAACCATTACCCAATAAAATGTGACATGTAACATGTTTTTTTAGTATTTATTAAAAATATATATAATTTTAAAGATCTCAAAATTTTCAAAATTTCTAAAAAAACCTTAAATCCTTAATACTCAAAACCACAAATTCTTCAAATTGCTGTCGTTGCCGCCATTGTTACCATTGTCAGACACCACCATCATTATCGTCGAAAGAAGTTACCATCTATTATCTTCAACAATCTATCACCGAAAACTGTCGATAAGTGTGTCAATCGAACGTTGTTTTACTAGAATAATTCGCGTTCGTTGCCTAATTAGTATGCCTCACGTTGGTTGTCATTGGTAAATGATTGGAGAAATAGACGCTAACCTTCGGCGACAACAGTAGTGATGTTCGAGGACGGCAAAAGAGGCACATCGATGACAATTTAGAAAATTTATGGTTGTAGGTATTATGGATTTGAGATTTTTTTGAATTTTTTAAAAAAAATTATATTCTTTTTAAAAATTTTAAACAATAATAAAAAGATATTTTACGTGTTATGTTCTTATTGTGTAATTATTTTTTTGAACAATCAGGTACTTAAAGTTGTGACAGTTAAAATTTTAAGCATTTAACCATACCTTTTTTGGTGCCTCTACTTTAAAATAATTAGTTTAGGATTTAGAGTTTAAAGTTAGAGTTTAAAGTTTGTGTTTAAGGAATTAGAGGTAGTATGTATTTTTAAAATATAAAGTTTAGAATGTAAAAATTAAAATTAAAATTTAAAATTTAACTTTTTTTTGAACAAGCGTTTATAACTCAATTGGTCTCTTTTCCTTTTTTTTTAGGCCTTCAAGACTCAACAAAAACATTTTTTCCTTTAAAATTTACCCCTTTCTTTTTAGGTAAAAGTAATATTTATAAAAAAATTAAATATTTTATAGTGTGAGGTATATAAAAGGCATGATTCGCGGGCGGAAGATTTTTGTTCCGTCTCCCACCCAAACAAAACTGAACAATATTTCTCAATCCTCCAATAGCAATGGCACTACACCTCGCCAGATCCAGGCACCGATCTCCCTCTAGCCCATCACTCCTCCACCTTTTCTCCACTTCTTCTAATCACCCAAACAACAGAAACGCCACCGCGAGCGGAGATTCCTCCGCCGATAACCACCCTTCAATCGCTTCTTACTTCGGCAATGCCAAAACCAACCAACAGCAAGAGCAGCAAAGACCCATAATCCCCAGTTCCAAGCCCATTTCCATGAGCGCTTCAATTAAAGAGATCCGCAAGAATTTCACCGAGTTCCGCCGGCGCACCACTGTGCCGCCTCCATCTGATTCCTCTCCCACGCCTTTGCAATCGGGGACCCATTTTTCGTTCCGAGAGTCATACAAACGAAATGTCTTAGAAAACCGAGGGGAGTCCAACGAAGGCCCTGATGGTTTGTGCCCTCATGTGAAATTATGGGTTGATGCTATAAAGAATATTTTGCATCATTTAAGACAGGATTCTGGGGCGAACAACGTGAAGTGAAAACAAGAGTCGGGTTTGTCTTTGTCTGAGTTTAAGAGTACTTTGATGTTGAAGCCTTCGGATGACAAAGTGATCTCCCCAGTGATTGGTGGGTCGTTGACCGACCTGCCGCTTTCCATTTCCGAGAGGGAGCAGAAAGCCGGCTTTTGGGCTAAGGATATTAGAGAGCATTTGTATACTTTGGGTACAACTGAAAATGAAAACCAGAAAAAAAAAAGCCATGGGTAAATTTTTGACTTGTGAATTCTTTTTGAAGTTTACATCATTTGACATAAGGTATTCTGCGTTGTTCCATGGAGTTAGTGGTTAAAGAAAATCTTAACTTTTGTATTAAATGACATTTAGTTGGTTAAAAGAGCCTTAGGTGGTTGTTTCATGCAATGGGGTGAAAAGAATCTTAAATTTGGTATTCAATTACTAAGACTGATTGTCATAAACTGGAAGTCTGGGATTTGTAATGAAATGGGAATAAAAAAGAGCATAAGTTGTAAAGTTCCTTTCTTGAATTAAACTTCTGAGTGCAGAGGACTCAAATATGGTTTGCCTGTTTCTCTTTTCTTAAATAAGCAGTCAAATTCTGTAGATGTTTTGTTTTTTGGCTAAACTACAACAAATGTCACTCAATTATAGGTAAAGTTAACGAGTACAAATGAAGTATTCTAGTGTTAACGAGCGTATACAAGAGATTTAGAAGAAAAATATGAAGGGTGACCCAAATGTAACCTTACCCATAATTGAGTGACCTCCATTCTTGTACTAAAGTCTAACACCTCTCTGGTTTTACTAATTAACCTACAAGGAAGGGTTATGTTGTTGATTTTTGGTGTTTCGCCTAAAGTTATCTTGTGCTTTTAAACCGGAAGGCTGTGGGAACAGTTTCATTGCAACTAAAAGCTTTTAGAACAATGTTTTGAGTTTCTTTCAGATTTGTTTAGTTCTTTGGTGTATCAATATGAAAAGCTATAATAGTAAATCAAATCTTTGATATGGCTAAATCAATGGAACTATTCTACTAATGTGATTTTCAAGCCTGAAATCTGAGTGAAGGAGATAGTTTTGTACAACCTGGGAAATTTAGTTCAAGTGTCTGTTGTCTTAAGCTTACTGAAGGCAAAATCACTGTAATATTCTCTTTTCTAAGGAATGTGGAATCGTGTCTCACATCCTCTTTGCTCTGGAAGATGACATGTATAAATCATATAATATATTGATCTCTTGTTGTTTCAGCCCAAAGTGTTGGTAGAACTCCAGAGTTTATGATGCACCCTCCGAAGGAGCATTTAGTTGAAAAGGCAAGTTTATGCTTCCCCCCTTTTCTTCCTGTTCTTTACTGATTGATAGTAATTTGAGTTTGTCTGGTTAATGGTCTTACTGACTCATGCAGCATTTTCCATTTCCTATGCACATTTCTTGTTGATAGAATCGGAAATATGAAATTTCAGTACTTTTTTCAGTGGACACACTTTAAAAAATTTAAGGTTGTTACCTCAAGAAAGACTATTTTTTACATAAATTGTTGGTCTAAATGTTAGGGCTTGGATCCTCGTCTTAATCAATCATACTATCTATGTGTTACTATGATTGAATCGTTTTAGTAATTTCATTTATTAAAATCGTCGGTATTTAAGATCTAATGCTCTCATAATGCTAACCTTGTGGATAGCCACAACACGTTTGAGGACTGTATTTTCTTTGATCAATGTTTCAATTTGTTCTTTTAACATGATATTTTCCTGATGATAGAAAATACAATCAAGTCAACAAGGTGATCTTTGACAACTTCAAAGCAACATTAAAACAAAAAAATGGGGCAAAGTTCACAAATGGTCATTAAACTATCCTAAACAATGTAAAATAGTCATCAAACTTTCGAAAGTTACATAGTGGACACTAAACTTTGATTTTTTATTACAAATGGTCACTAATCCGTTAACTGCCGTGAAAGAGTGATATGCCGGTTAAAGAAATTTTATATAATAACACATTTAGTCCTTTAAATTTACACATTCAATCAATTTACTTCTAAAATCTCATGATGAGATTTGAATCTTGGACTGATTTTATTTTTAACTTTAGGGTTCTGAGCTGCCGTTGTTGTCCACCAATGGAGTGGCGGTATCTGAGCCGTTGAACGAAGCTCTAGGTCCGGCGAAGGAATCCGGATTGGACTTACAGGTAACGGAGATTCGATCTTCTGATCTGCCGGTATCTGATGCTGATAAGGCCGTTGATGCGTCTGTCCCTGATGAGTCTGCTGATGTTGATGTAGAGAACGGTGCTTTGGTGTCTCCATGGTCTTTAGGTGCGATCCTTGATTGATTTCTCATATGGGTTTATGGAGTTCTGATTTTTTGTAGGGTGATGTGTAGGAGTTTTTTAATGGGGGGTTTGATGTCTTTACCTTTGGTTTCATAGGTGAATCTGCTATGGATGTGGAGAACGCGAAATTGGTTGCTGCAGGGTTTACCGCTCGGTTTAAGAAGCCAACAAAACCTGCTAAATCAGGTTCTAAAGTTCTGTGGGGAAAACTTCTTTCTCAGTATTCTCAGGTATGTTCTCTGAAATTGCATTATTATTATTATTATTGGTATGAGCAGGCATTTTGGTTCATAATCTCTGTGTTAAATAAATATCGTAAGATTAGGAATACGTACTGTAGTTCTTGGTCTATCAGCCAAGAAAGTGAAATTATAAAAAAAAATTATGGTTTTTGTTCCAAGAACTGTTGATGGCTGAAGGAATTATAAAACCTTCTGCTCGTGAATTTTTATGGTACTCTTTGCTCTCAAATGAGAATCTTTATGATACTGTCTTCCAGCATGTTACATTATTCAACATTGAGTTTTTCATGTTTGTTCCATCTTAACAACATTTTAATTCTTCAACGGAAGCATAGATTTTTCAGCAGCTCACCAATGATAACTTAGCTAGCTATACCTTCTTTAAGCGTTTTTGAAGCTTAGACTGCTCCTATAAAAGGGATTATCGAAGCATGATCAGGTGACCCATACAATACCGGCCACAATTGATTGAATGTGACTAAAAGAGAAAAATAAAATCCGTCCAAGATTCTATGACAGAATGTGTAAATAATGAGTGCTAAATTTATAATTTTTTCGAATTATGACTAAATTGATTGAATGTGCAATTTAGAGGATTAAATGTGTTATTATACAAATTTTATTAATTGTCACATCACTCCTTTAAATCATTTTTCAACAAAAATTAAAGATTAGTATCCATTATGTAACTTTTAAAAGTTTGATGACCACTTTGTATTATTTAGAATAGTTTAGTGACCGTTTGTGAACTTTATTTTATTTTTTCTTTTGTTTTAATGTTGATTTGAAGCTGTCAAAGATCACCTTGTTGACTTGATTGTATTTTCTTCTATCAGGAAAATATCAAGTTAAAAGAACAAATTGCATTGATTCAAGAAAATACAGCCCTCAAACGTGCTGCGGCTATCCAACAGGAACAACAAAAGGAGTATCAGGATTAAAGCCAAGAGTTGCAACATTTGAAGCAATTGGTTTCCCAGTATCAGGAGCAGCGCAATAAAATATTATCATCACTGCCGCAACCTTTTCAAGCTCTACATACATAAAAAAAGAACGGAGTCGATTAGATTACCTAAAAATATTTTTATTTTAATAAAACAAAAATTTTGGTCCGTGAAAACAAAAAACAGGGTTAGGATTCAATTATGCTTGGGGACAAGTGAATGCTCTCATAATGTCAAAATTTTTTGTATGTTCGTATAAAATTTAATTTATTATTTATTTATGAATGTGAATTTATATTAATAGCTCTATCATCCGAGGAATAAATAAATAATTACTGCTAGCACTTCTGACGCCAATTCAGTTTATCCTTCTATGGTGGAACAATACATTAACAAATTATATATGTCCAAGATGCATAGTGAACAAAATTAAAGAATGTTATACATGAAAAAAAAAGCAAGTAAAAGATATATGCACACAATTAAAATAAAATATATGCAAGTAAAAGCAACTGATATGTACACTTTACATACTGTAATATTAAGCAATATATATGGTATGTTTTCCAAGGGAATATGGTATGTACGTATAGATTTATGATATAATATAAAAAGGTAAAATGATTTAATAATATAATACATTATATATAAACGACACTACTATGTAAGTTTAAAATATATTGCCATATACATCAAAATAATATGGAAATAAAACAATCAAAAAGGAAAGAAACAATGCAAATTAAGAGGACAAAATTAACTGCAGTACACTACTAACATGTAGGAAATAATGAAATTAAAATAAGCATAGAATAAGAGATAGAAATTAAATAAACAGAAACTTATAAGGGCTAAAATGTAAAGAAAGTCAAATGCGAAAAAAGGAAAGAAATAAAACGAAGAGATAAAATTGAAAGATTTTAAACTAGAGTATCTGGCAGACTAAAAAAGATAAGGCAGAGGGATTTAATAAAACCAATTAACTCATTTTATTTAAATCACACGAGTATAAAACCCAATTTTATAAACACCCATTCACTCTTTTTCTCTTTTTTTTTTTTAAGATCAAACCGTCTCTTTTTGCTTTTTTCTCACCTGTTCATCGTGTTATTCATGGAAAAATTACTCAAATCGACGGCGAAAATTTATCGACGGTGTTTTATAAATTTCATCATATTATTTTTTATTTTTTACTTTTTCCGCAATAATAGAAGTTTTACATTTTCATTTTTATTTCACGCCTATATTGGAATCCTCATTTTTTGATGTATTTTCTGATCACTAGAGACACCAATGTATTCGTCTCATTATCTTTTATTCTTTTATCAATTTAGATTTTTTTTTAAATTAAAATATAAAATTCGTAAAATCTCAAACCATTTAGATCTACAATATTTATTGTTCATTCAGTGTAGAATCAAGGTATACATCTTGTTTCCTCTTCCTCTACCTCTCTACCATTGAGATTTGAAAAAACTCTATAATCGAGAAATCAAAGGTAATTTTAGATTATGAATTTTTTTCCCACAAAAAAAATTTGAGGTCATTTTATACTTTTTTATAAGATAGTGTTAAGTATTTAATGAGAGAGTGACCAAAATAAAAATAAATCAAAAGCTTAATGATTAAACTAAATTTTTTTAAACTTTATTGTCACAAATAAGAGTGAAAAAACGAGTGCTAAAATTTATAATTTACTCCTTAAAAAAGAAACCAAGGTTCTTTTTTTAAAATTGAATCTTTTAATCAAATATTTATATAGAGTTCTTGGAGACCTTTGATGTCGTAAAGATAACCCAACCATGGAAAGCACACTAGAAGATTATCCAAATCTTAGTACGTGTCCTTATTTATGTCGAGATTTGATTCAGATTTTATTTGGGTTTAGGGTTGTTTCGGAGTTTTTTTATTTATTATATAATGATGTATTATATTTTCTTATTAAAATTTAAATTTATACAAAATAAATTTTTTTAGCCACTAGACTAATTAGTATCTCTTTTATTGTTCTTCTAATGCCAATGGATTATTTTTACTAGGTTACTCTTTCCTCTTCTATAATTTTCTTTTGGCTTTTAGTATGAAAGTTACATGATAGATACCGAGTTATATAGTAGATTGTCAACAAAGCACCAGTGGTCTAGTGGTAGAATAGTACCCTGCCACGGTACAGACCCGGGTTCGATTCCCGGCTGGTGCACCATTGTTGAAGCCATGAAGATAACCGTGCTCCTTGAAGAATTGGGTTCTTCACGATATCGTCTCTAATTTCCAGACGAGACACAACAGCGCTTCGGAGCTTCAATTTTTGTTGTATATATAGTTTTTCATCTTTCATGCAAAGCAATCAATGCAATTCATATGCCAATTGCATTACCCCATTTTCTCAAAACACTCCAAATCGTTCCCAAACATTCAATCTTTAATGGCTTCTACATTGCTTACACACTTTCCCCATCATCTTGACCCACCCTTCTCTCTTGTAGAAACCTGCAAATCCATGGACCAACTTAAACAAATCCATTGCCGAACCCTAACATTAGGCCTAGCACAAACATCTGTTTTCCACAAAGCTATTTCATTTTGCTGTATGAATAAATCCGGTGACATGGACCATGCACTCAAGTTGTTCGATCGAATTCCTGAACCGAAAAGTGTCTTCCTTTGGAACACAATGATCAAAGGTTACTCTAGGATTGATTGTCCAAAACATGGGATTTCAATGTATTTAAACATGCTGAGACAGAATGTTAAGCCTGATAATTACACCTTCCCTTTCCTTTTCAAGGGTTTCCACAGAAATGTTGGATTTTCATGTGGGAAAGAGTTGCATTGTCATGTGGTGAAATTTGGGTTCTTTTCTAATGTTTTTGTGCAAAATGCTTTGATCCATATGTACTCTTTCTGTGGACAAATGGAAATGGCACGTCGGGTTTTCGACGTTAGTTGTAAAACCGATGTGATTACTTGGAATGTGGTTATAACTGGATATAATAGGATTAAGCGATACGATGAAACGAGTAAGCTTTACGATGAGATGGAGAAGAATGGAGTGGTTCCTTCTTCAGTTACTTTGGTTTCTTTGCTGTCCGCTTGTTCTAAATTGAGAGATTTGGAGGTCGGCAAGCGGGTTCACAAGTATATCGAAAGATGTCAAATAGAGCGTAAGTTGATTTTGGAAAATGCTTTGATGGATATGTATGCAGCTTGTGGTGAAATTGATGTAGCTGTTGGGATTTTCGATGGGATGAAAACAAGGGATGTGATTTCATGGACTACAATAGTTTCGGGGTTTATAAATAAGGGAAACATTGATTTGGCGAGAAGTTATTTTTATCAAATGCCTGAAAGAGATTATGTTTCATGGACTGCAATGATCGACGGGTATATTAGAATGAATTGCTTTAAAGAGGCTTTGGTATTGTTCCGACAGATGCAAGCATCGAATATACGACCGGATGAGTACACCATGGTTAGTATTCTCACGGCTTGTGCTCATCTGGGGGCATTACAGATAGGAGAATGGATAAAGACCTATATTGACAGAAACAAAGTCAAGAATGATGTATTTGTTGGAAATGCTTTGATTGACATGTATTTCAAATGCGGAAGTGTTGCAAAAGCTCGGAGAGTATTCTCCGACATGCCACAGAAGGACAAATTTACATGGACAGCCATGATTGTTGGTCTTGCTATAAATGGCCATGGTGAAGAAGCTCTTGGTATGTTCTCTGAAATGCTAAGAGCTTCAATAAAACCAGATGAGATAACTTACATAGGTGTTATTTGTGCCTGTAGTCATGCAGGCATGGTACACGAAGGGCGAAAGTTCTTTGCCAGCATGACTACCGAACACGGGGTTGAACCCAATGTAACACACTATGGGTGTATGGTTGATCTTCTAGGTCGAGCGGGACATTTACGAGAAGCTTGTGAAGTTATAAAGAATATGCCAATGAAACCGAATACAATTGTTTGGGGAGCTCTTCTTGGTGCTTGTAGAGTTCATAAAGACGTCGTAATTGCCGAAATGGCGGCTAAACAGATTCTTGAATTAGCCCCCCCAAATGGGGCCGTTTATGTTATGTTGTGCAATATATATGCATCTTGCAAAAGATGGGATAGTCTGCATGAACTAAGGGAGTCAATGATGCATAGAGGAATCAAGAAGACCCCAGGCTGCAGTTTGATTGAGATGAATGGAGTTGTTCACGAATTTGTCGCTGGAGACCGTTCACATCCACAATCGAAAGAAATATTCTTGAAGTTAGATGACATGACAAGGGACTTAAAACTTGCAGGGTATTTTCCGGACACTTCCGAGGTGTTCCTTGACATAGGGGAGGAGGATAAAGAGAGCACATTGTACTGGCACAGCGAAAAGTTGGCATTAGCTTTCGGTCTTATTAGCTCGGAACCTGGCGTTACCTTAAGGATAGTGAAGAACCTTAGAATGTGCGTAGATTGTCATGTTGTCGCGAAACTAGTGTCAAAGCTGTATGATAGAGAAGTGGTCGTTAGAGACCGAACTCGGTTCCATCATTTCTGGCTTGGCTCATGTTCATGTAAAGATTATTGGTGAGAGTTGAATTAGACATAACCAACATTTATCCCTTGTGAATTTTATGTTCTATAATTTTCAAATCAGATAGATGCAATAATGTAAACAATAATTACACTTAATTAATTATCAGTTAAAAACAATTCCTCAAGGGTTAGCTCCGAAAGAATTTCAGACAAAAGTTGAAAACTTGCAAATACAAAGAATTGTTTACTCTATTCTCTACACCAAGGAATTAACTAAGTACGACCCGTTAGGACTATTGTGTTAATGCTTTAGCTACCACTTAATTTTGGGGCAAAAAGAATTGTTGATCAGGCAACGATGCTTTAGCTACCACTTCAAGAACCGGGACCATCCTCGACCGGAAGATTGAGATCCGGCAGCTCAAAGGATGTTTCGTTGCAACTTGCCATTGCTATTGCCATGTCCTTTCCTTCAGAACACCCATCAGGTGTAAGCGGTTCGTTTTCATTGTGCGCTGTGCTTGTAGGACAAGCAACTTCTCTTTGTTGGGGTACATTTGAGATTGCACCGTTCAGTTCGATAGCTGGTTTTGTTGCTGGATGCAGTTGTGACTGGTGGTCGAACTGTCGAGTAGAGAGAAATAAGAGTAAGAATCCATATTGGAAGCACATGCAAAGCTACATATGACAAAAAGAAAAGGGGATTCATGCAAAGCTAGCTGAAAAGGAGGAGAAAACTATTTCACCTTCATTCTCTTAGAGCTTTCATTTATGGCTCTCTCTTTCTCGAATTCGATCTTTCTGCTCAACGTTTCATTTTCGGTTCTAATGTTCTCGAATTTGAGCTTCACCGTTTCCAATTCCTGCTCAATGAACACAATGGAAAACATTTCAAAAAAAGAAAGAAAGAGATGTTCCAAATACAAGTATTGAGATATATAAAGGAACGGCGGAGAAAAGTGGCATAAGAAGTTGAAGAACGTACATTCTTCAAACTCTTGTTTTCCTTTAAGTGTAAACTTATCTCCTCTTTAAGTTCAGCTAGTGTCTGCATACAACCACAAATTAAGCCACTGCCAGAAATAAATATAGCAATAGAATCCCCCAAATCCAAGAGAATATGTTTAATTTTAGAGATAAAATAACTCTCAACTAAAAGAAAATCAGACCAAAGGACAAGAACGGAGTTATGTTATAGCTCATGGGCGGGTTGCCCCCAGTTTTTGTATTAAAGATATATAAGAATATTTATTTATTTGGACCCAATTTTAATTTATTTAAATTTTATCCTCCATTTTCAATAACTATTTATAAGTTTAAATTTTAACTTCGTGTCATATCATGATAAAAGCAAAAGAGGTAGGTAAGAGTCTTGGTCCATGGTTAATCCTTTAAAAAAAATAATTCAAACTTAACCCTTTGTAATCTCTTGGTTGAATTACATTTTTGAACCTCTAAGGTAATACGAAATTTCTGATTTCATCATAATCGAGACCTAATGTAAATTTCGAACTCAGAGACTTTAGACCAAATTAAAAAAATAACATAGTAGAGGTCAAAATGTTTAAAGTGCTCACCTTTTTCCTCTTAGACCGCTTAGGAGTTATCTTGTTTGTTGTCGCAACCTGAATAACAAAACGAGTGGAGGGAATAATTAGTCAACAATCACATTCCTCGCTAACATAATAATTAGGTCAAATTCATCATTGCTCCCTATACTATGCATTAGATTATAGATTTAACCCCTGTACATTAATTTGGTCAATTTTAATATCGAATAATTAAATTAAATTAAATTTACAATTTATGTATTATACAGAGACTAATATCGATGTTCCACTGAGTTCATGATTCTAGGGTTTGGTAGAACCAACCAACAAACAAAATGGCAGAGCTTATGCCATAAATTGGGTGGCAAAAGTGGTCCCCACTTAGTGAACCCACAGTTTTCACCAAAATATAAAGCAGTTTGTCTCCATTTTTGTATGCCATTTGCCACCACCAAGGGCCATACTTTTCTTTTCTCCTACCACCGCCTGTCACTCTTACAAATCACTGCCCAATACAAAAAGGGGTATAGGTTTTCCGTACAAGATCAGTATGTGTATTCAATGATAAGTTATAATGACACGTCAGATCAAAAAGAAAATTTCTTGTTCGCTAATCACACCGAATAATTGCTCCCAGTATATAAAGCTAGAGCCACTAACAATAACTAGCCATAAACCACACGCAAGAAAACCTATTTTGCCACGACAATACGCCACCCCGATAATCCAGGCCAATCATGTTTTCTTTTGACCATGTTGCCCCTCGAAAACTCTCAAGGTTTGACTATTGTTTGGGATAATTTTGTCATTTTAAGGTCTCAATCGAGGTATTGAACCCGATAATGTCTTTTGAATATGATCTCGAGTTTAAATATTGTGAAATCGGTTTGATCAGTCTGATTCTAAATACGTTTAATATAATTGAATCTAATATGATTCCTCGGAGAGAAGGGGTGTTTTAGACTTTTGCAACAAGTGGATACGACACGCGGAGACTTGTGAGAATGATCGAAAGACAACAAGTGTGAATCTATGCGTTGAATGGAAGTCACCGAAATTTCTCTTCGAAGAATAAACGGAAATTATTTTTTTAAAACAAGGAAAGGGCATTTCGGTCAACGCAGGGAAAGAATCGGTCCGGTGACCAGAAACGATCCTCGATCTGAGGTAAAATGATGTTAAAGTATATGCGTTGAATAGAGACTCACCGACAATACAACACGGCGACAACTAGAGAAAACTATCGAACTGAAAACCAGAGTTAACAACACGACTCACTGTCACTGAGTCCAAAAAGAGGAAGAAAAAGATACGGACCTTAGATCTAGCGCTGTCGACTGGCTTCGAAGGAGGACGGATAGACTCCTCGTAGCCGTCGCCACTGCCGCTTCCACTAACAGATACGCCACCGCTCCAAGAAAGCGGCGTGTTGGGGCTGGCACGAGTGCGCTCGGCTTTCTTCTTGGTAGATTGCTTGGACCGGCGTTGACGGACGCTCCACTCGAGTTGTAAAGCTTGGGAGGTGGCGCTGCCTGACCGCGGTGGAGGATACTCCGGTTGGAAGAGGAGGAGTAAGACCTTCGCCGCCAACGTGGAATCGGCCAAAGCTTGTTTGACCCATTCATCTTCACTCATACTCCAACTTCGTTGAGTTTTCCGAGAAAAACAATGGAAGCTTAAAGGAAGGAATAAAAAGGAAGAAAATGGTAGCGAAGAAGAGAAAAACGAAGAGAAAAAACATATATTTATACCGAAAGAAGAATACAACAGAAGTCATTGCTATCGGCTCAAACTAAAAAGGATTGGATTTTGTTTTGGTCGAAATATTCAATCGGTCCCTGTACTTTGATAATGTTTACCTGTAATCCTTATATTTAAAAAAGTTTGAAATTAGAACTTATTGAGTGGCTTCAATGGTAAATAACGACGTTGTTTCTTATAGGTGACATTTGTTCGAGCATCGTAGGCTGCAGTTGTGCGTGAGTTTATGTAAATTTAAAATCAGACTCAGATATTACCTTATAAATGAAATAGAGTGTTGGAAAAAAAATACATGAACTAAAATTAATCAAATCAAAATACATTACTTAAATCCATAACTTATATGCAGTATGGAAATTAGGAAAATTATTCAATACACCTGACTACACAAGTATTTTCGTTTAGGTGTTAGAGATTTAACTTAAGGTTTATAGGTTCGAATTGTATGATTTAGAAGTTAAATTGTACAGTTAGAATTTAATATTTGAGTTTAGTCTGGAATTTATGTTTTAAGGTTAACGATCTAAATTGAAGCTTTTAAACATAAATATGCAATTTTGTATGATTTTTTACACATCATATGTATTAAAAATATATGTATTCATAGACTAATGACAAAAATTGAACAAAACTAAACTTTTATATATCTCTGATTTTGAAATTATTGTCTAATCATTGATATAAATAATATTTTTTTGTGAAAATTGTTAGCTCAGTATGATTAGTTTTCGCGAATCATATGACACGTCATATGAGGAAACATGGTAAAATTACCAATTTTGGCAGGAAATGCTAATTTGGATTAGAATTTATTAATTGAGAGATTATGAGAAATTTCTAACTTTTGTTAGTATATGACTAAATCTCAAACTTTACTAAAGTACAAGGGTTGATGGGAAGTTTCAAGTTTTCAATTAACTATATTTATTTGGATGGCTAGTATGACACGTGGCGAAAACTGTGAAGGGTTCGAGACATGATGTTTGGATTGGTTAGGACTTAAAAGGTGAAAAGTGTTAAGAAGTCAAAGCTTAAAGGTTTTCTCTATAAAATTTGTGTATTTTTATGTTCCTTTTTTATACAATTAACAAAAATGTAAATAAGTAAATAAATAAACAATACAATAAAATTTTAAAATAAATATAATATAAAGATAAATATTAAAATTATATATCATCCATAGTATATCAACTAATTATTAAAAAATTAGTCATATTTTATAACTCGAATTTTATTTGATTTTTTTTTTCAAACTGAATTTATAAAATTATAATTTGAGTTAAATTTAATATATTTTTTATATTTGATCAAATAAAAATTAATTTTTAAAATCGAGTCGAATTTTAGTGATCCAATACTCACAAGTCACAACATATCTCAACAAGGGGAAGAACCAAGGTGTAAGGACACGGCAAGTTTCGCAGCCACCAACCATGGACGGAGTTCATTGGTAGGCCATATATGCACACCCCAAAGTCAAACATATTGAAATGTATAATCCAGTGGGCGCAAGTTGCCACACAGAAGATGTTTGTCAAAGCTCCATGTGCCACTAATCGCGAGCAGAACCAGATTGTACGAAAGTGAGCCTTTCATCGCCGACTTTCATGATGGTGGAACGAGGGAATTTTTGACCTATTTTTAAGGGTGAATATCATCCGTTATTATATGTTTGTTTTAGTTTTTTTTTTTTTTTATGTTGGAACGATTTTTCTTTATCCATAGACAATAAGCTTTTCGATTGAATGACTGAAAATAGTGGCAAATCTTGACTGTATATCATTACTTTCAAAACTTGGAAGATGTTTGTCAAAGCACCATGTGTCACTATCAACAACTCATTATTAGTCGCGAGCATAATCAAATTGTACGAGAGTGAGTCTTTCATCGGAGACCTTCACGACGGTAGAACAAGATAATTTTTTAACCATTTCAAGGTGGATATTATTGCTTTCCGATTGAATGGCCGAGGACACAACAATGTGCAAAACAAGCCAATTGTCAGCATCAGATCCTTTTTATCTTTAGAATTAAGAACTTCCATGGTTTAATAATAAGACTCGTTAAAAATGAAATTTTAATTGAGATCCATTATTTGACCGAGTGATTAAGGATGTTCATATTGTCTCATCTTGTATGAGTTTGAATCTCGATTTTGCCTTGAAATTATAATTAACTCTCAACTTAATAAAAAATAAAATTTCAATAATTTGATCAAATTAATTTATTCTTTTTTATCTTTTAAAATTATTTAGTTTAACTGATAATCAGTTGTAAAAGTATTGTTGATAGGGTTGGACACTCGGTCGAGTCAAATAAAAAAATTGAGTTAAAGAGTCATATTTTATAACCTAAACTTTATCTGAAACTTTTTCGAGTTGAGTTTATAAAATTCGAGTCGAGTTGTTCGAGTTTCTATTCGAATTTAATTGTAAACATTGAGTTAATTGCACCGCACGTCCCAAAACTATGACCCTTATTCTAAATTGGTGTCTAAACTTTTAAAAATTCTAATTTCATCCTCAAACTATGACCTTCATTCTAAATTGATCCCGAAACTTTGAACATTTGGGATTCAACTTTAAACTATGATTTTCACTTTAAATTGGTCCTCAAACTTTTTGAACACGCTAGTTTCATCTTAAATTATCAATATATGCTACTCATATCTTATGTTAATAAAACCGACATAAAAATTGTTAATTGTGTTGGGCTCGAATTACTTCAACTGAACTTGCCAAGAGAGGTGAATTGACTTATAAATGAAATTGATGGAAGCAATAGAAACTAAAGATTTTGCACAAGACTTTATAATAGTTCGACTTCTAAACCAAATCTACAACCATTACCCTAACTTCTTATTAAGGATTTCTACAAATTCACTAGATTTGTTTTTCTTTGGCAAAAGAGATAATCCTACACAAACACAAGGTTTATACCCCAAAACCTTCTCTACCTCTGTCTCAAAGAAAATTACAAATAAGCAAACAAATGAAAACCTCACTTAGACATGATGTTTGCACAACTAAGCACTCACCTAAAATCTTAAACACTTGAGAATTTTTGACAATGAAGCTTACTAGTGTTTTTACAAGAAATTTACAATTAAGTACAATATCTAATTTCTCTTTGCATGAATGTTGTTGGCTATCTTGTTGTTCTATAACTGCTTGAAAACTTTTTTTATGTCCTTTAATGAGTTCATGATCGTCAATAGCTGCAAGAGGTTGTTTGGAGCCGTTGAAGACTTAATTTCCGCCATAAATGCACTTATGGTGTAAGGTATATCAGTACATGATCTTTCGTATCGGTACTTGCCTTAAAAAGAAGGAGTAGTTACTCACATTAAGTAGGGCATACCAGTACATGATATCAGAGTACTGATACGAGCCCTTGCGTACCGGTATGGATGTTTCCTTATCGGTACGAAAAGTGCTCTCTAGAATTTGAAACCCTCTTGCATATCGGTACTGGCTAAACCGTATAGATTCGAGCTGCTGCGTATCAGTGTAGGGAAAATCGTATCAGTACTCACAACATATTTTTGACTTTTAAATCACTTGAAAATATTTGTTCAAGTCAAAGACCTTTCAAACATATTTTTTCAAGTACTTTGGACTTTGAATTATCTTTGAAAATTTGTGCAAGTCCAAAACATTTTTCATTGTTGTTATATCAAAATCATTATCTTAACAAAATTGTCATGCAACACTTATGTGTTTTATGTAATAATATGATGTGGTATAAATGATAATTTGAGGATGAGATTGAAATATTTTAAAAGTCCAGTGACCAATTTAGAATGATGAACATAATTTGAGGATAAAAATGGAACATTGAAAAGTTTGAAGACGAATTCAGAATGAGAGCCCTAGTTTGAGAATGAAATTGAAACATTTAAAAATTTATAGAGCAATTTAAAATGAAGGTTATAGTTTGGGGATGTGTGGTGCAATTAACTTATATACATTTATAATGTTACGATACTAATTAATTTAAATTTTAAACTGTCTTTTATAATCATATATAATACACTTGAATATTTATTCATGCGATATATATGTGTGTATATATTAGAATTTTAAGGACTTGAATTTTTTCTTATTTTTTTAACATTGTGCTAAGCACACGTCACAAAACCGGCTCAACTTTTTAGATGTCTAGCTTGGCATTACCCAAAAAGGGAGCCGGTTCAGTCCAAACCCTAAACCCCCACTTTCACTATCTTCATCACCCTCCAAAACCCTAAATTCGTCCCTCTCCCAATCCTCCAATAGCTATGGCACTACACCTCGCCAGATCCAGGCACCGATCTCCCACTAGCCCATCACTTCTCCACCTTTTCTCCACTTCTTCTAATGACCCGAACAACAGAAACGCCACCGCGAACGGAGATTCCTCCGCCGATAACCACCCTACAATCGCTTCTTACTTCGGCAATGCCAAAGCCAACCAACAGCAAGAGCAGCAAAGACCCATAAAACCCAGTTCCAAGCCCATTTCCATGAGCGCTTCCCTTGACGAAATCCGCAAGAATCTCACCGAGTTCCGCCGGCGCACCACTGAGCCGCCTCCATCTGATTCCTCTCCCACGCCTTTGCAATCGGGGTCCCACTTTTCGTTCCAAGAGTTATACAAACGAAAGTTCTCAGAAAACCGAGGGGAGTCCAACGAAGGCCCTGATGGTTTTAGCCCTGGTGGGAAATTATCGTTTGATGATATAAAGAACAGTTTGCATTATTTAAGACAGGATTCTGTGGCGAATAACGTGAAGGGAAAACAAGACTCGGTTTGGTCTTTGTCTGAATATAAGAGTACTTTAAAGTTGAAGCCTTCGGGTGAGAAAGTGATCTCCCCAGTGATCGGTGGGTCGTTGACCAACCTCCCGCCTTCCATTTTCGAGAGGGAGATGAAAGCTAATGCCAAGGGAGGAGATCTCGCGATGAAGACAGAGTTTGTTAAGATGTATGGTTATGAAGAGTTGGGGAAGAAGTTGAAGCAATTGCGGCCACCGGAGAAGAAGGAAGGGGAAGGAAGGTTCTCGTTGCTGGAGTTGAATGAAAGGTTGATGAAGTTGAGGGCGATCGAAGAAAAGGAGAGGGAGCAGAATGCCGGGTTTTTGGCTAAGGATATAAGAAACTGTTTGCATACTTTGGGTACAACTGAAAATGAAAACCAGAAAAAAGCCATGGGTAAGTTTTTGACTTATGAATTCTTTTTTAAGTTTACATCAGTTGACATAAGGTATTTTGCGTTGTTCCATGGACTTAGTGGTTATAAAAAATCTTAACTTTTGTATTAAATGACAATTCGTTGGTTAAAAGAACCTTAGGTGGTTGTTTCATGAAATGGGGTTAAAAGAATCTTAAATTTGGTATTCAATTAGTAAGATTGATTGTCATAAACTGGAAGTCTGGGATTTGTAATGAAATGGGAATAAAAAAGAGCATAAGTTGTAAAGCTCCTTTCTAGAATTAAACTTCTGAGTGCAGAGGACTCAAAGATGATTCTTGGTTAGTTCTGATTTGTGAACAATTTATAGAGGCCGATAGAAAATATGGTTTTCTGTTTTTCTTTTTCTTAAATAAGCAGCCTAATTCTGTAGATGTTTTTTTTTTCTCGTTTTTGTAAGGATACAAAATTCGTACTAAAGGCTAAAACCTCTCTGGTTTTACTAATTAGCCTATAAGGAAGGGTTATGTTGTTGATTTTTTGTTTCACCTAAAATTATCGTGTGCTTTTAAACCGGAAGGCTGTGGGAACAGTTTCATTGCAACTAAAAACTTTGAGAACAGTGTTTTGCGTTTCTTTCAGATTTGTTTATTTCTTTGGTGTATCAAAATAAAAGCTATAACAGCAAATCAAATCTTTGATATGGTTAAATCAATGGAACTATTCAACTTATGCAATTTTCAGGTCTGGAATCTGAGTGAAGGAGATAGTTTTGTCCAACTTGGGAAATTTAGTTCAAGTGTCTGTTGTCATAAGTTTTTACTTGTTTCTATCTGAAGGCAGAATCATTGTAATATTCTCATTGCTAGCACTGAGGGATCATGTCCCACATCCTCTGTGCTCTGGAAGATGTCTTGTATGAATCATATAATATATCTATTTCTTGTTGTTTCAGCTCGAAGAGTTGAAATATTGGACCTCTTTGGTAGAACTCCAGAGTTTATGATGCACCCTCCGAAGGAGCATTTAGTTGAAAAGGCAAGTTTATGCTTCCCCCCTTTCTTCCTGTCCTTTACTGATTGATAGTAGTTTGAGTCTGTCTGGTTAATGGCCTTACTGACTCATGCAGCATTTCCTATTTCCTATCGCATTTCTTGTTGATAGAATCCTAAAAATGACAATTCAGTACTATTTGATGCTTGCTTTATTTTTTATGCGAACTTTTTTCAGCGGACACATTAAAAAATTTAAGGTGGTTACCTCTAGTAAGACTGTTTTTACTTAACTTGTTGGTCTAAATGTTAGGGCTTGGATCCTGGTCTTATTCAACCAACCTATCTCTGTATCACGATGCTTGAATTGTTTTAGTAATTTTATTTATTAAAGTCATCGGTATTTCAGATCTAGTGCTCTTATAATCCTTTTGCAGTATTTCCATCCAGATAACATATCTTCAGCTGAAAAAATGAAAATTGAGCTTGCAAAAGTTAGAGACGAATTTAAGATGTCAGAGTCAGATTGTGGATCTGCACGTGTTCAAGGTAAAATATGCTAATTCTTTTAGTTGTATGTTTAACCATTTAAGCTTGAAGCATTCACTGATTGTTCTTGTGCATTTTTCACTAGCATGCTTGTAGCTACTTTCTATGTATGATTTTCTAATTTAGAGAGGCTCTTGTTTATTGTATCTCAAATTGTCTCATTGTAATATTAAATGATGGATAATAAGATAAAATTTAAAAATAAAGTTATTGTTAGTCTAAGAGTTGGCAATTACTTCAAGACATTGATGTTAGTATTGTTAGTCTGGGAGTCTTTTTTTTATTACATTAACTGTTATTCATCATTAATGATCCTTTTATTTCCGGGCCGTTGATTCTTTTTGCTGGTTTTCCTGCAGTGGCACAACTCACTACCAAGATCAAGCATCTATCATCAGTTCTACACAAAAAGGTGACATTGTAAATGATATTTTCATTATATTTAGGTGCTTTTATGCAATAATAGTTTATCATTTGGTATTTTTACTTCACCTTTTATGGTCGAAATCAGAAAACGGTTTACAAGTTTTTTTTAATTTATTTTTTGCTGATTGATCAACATCTTGTAGGTTTGTAGATTATTTTAACTTGACATTTTGTATTAAAATAAAAAAATGGGCAATAAGCTTCATCTCTTAAGGATGCATGATAAAAGAAGTGTTTCCATTATTTTGAATAAATTTTGTATATTTTTCTCCAAAGAATGCTAGTTCTCTTTGCTGTTGTTAATGAGATTCATCCTCTTATCTGGTTACCTTTATCAATAATGTTAAAAAAACAAAGTAAAAGATAAATATGAATATATATCTATCATTTTTTGCTGTAATTGTTACCATATTGTTGAGATAATAAATTGCATGGTTTACAATGTGCTAGTTGAACTAATGATATTTGGCATGTAGATGGCATATAAGTGCAATGCTTGTTCGTTGTCATCATGGTCTTTATTTGTATATCATCGTCCACCGAACCTCGGATCATAGTTAAAGCAGGAAATTTGTTCATCTGAATCTGATACCTACTGTTTTTCATAATTCTTTGCAACTTTTGCTGTTGTTGAAGTAGAAAATAAACATTGTATCATGAGACGTCATTATAATTAATCATTCTTGTATAGGATAAGCACTCGAGGAAAGGCCTTCAAGCAATGGTGCAGAAGAGGAAGAAGTTGTTGAAGTATCTCCGAAGAACCGACTGGGATTCCTACTGTTTCGTTCTCTCGAAGCTTGGTCTCAGGGATACTGCAGATTCCAAGAACTAGAACCGGTAAGCCGGTGTAGTGTGGAGAACTTTCAGAACCAGAGCACATCGCGGTGCAACCTGCTTTTATGAAATTTGAAGAGGCTGATGGTTCATTTCTTTTTGTTCAATAGGTTGATGGTTCAAATGAGTGTAGTTGAAGGCTTATTTGAGTTTATGAATTTAACAACCATAGAGGAAATGTTGGAGAAATTGTTTTATTAATTTTCATCAATAAATCCTATTTACTACCTTTTTGGGCACATTAAGACTCCAAAAAATCTTCTAGATTCTCTCATCTGCACAATGGGACTTTGTCTATCTCTTTCCTGCAAATCCTTTTAACACATGATCCTGGACTAATATATATTTCTGAAATAGCTTTCACAATCTCATCAGAAATCCAGGGCCAGTTGAGTTGATGAGTTCTATTTTATAACTTCAATTTTAATTGAAGTTTTTTCGATTTGAGTCTAGTTTATGAAATTCACGTTAAATTGTTCGAGTTTTTATTCAAATTTAATTGTAAATATTTATAATGTTACAACTCTAATTGGTTTTAATTTGAACGATTTTCTATAATCATACATGATATACATATATATTATTGTTTTTTCATATATATCAGACATTGTTGAGGGATTCGACTTGGACTTAAAAATTGATCCACTAATTATTAAGAATTTTTTATAAAATTATGACTCGAGTCAAATCGCATTAAAATAATTAATTTTTTCAAGTGTCGAGTTTTACGTATCCCTACCTATAACATCGAGATACCATTGATTCTTCGTTCTATCCATAACTTCATTGGCCATATTAGGAACCATGACGGCTTCAGAACCCATAGCACCCTATTTAAGCCATTGATCCCTCCAAATATTAACCTGCTCAGTCCTTGAGAAAATCTCTTCTTCTAGCAAGTTAGCCCAAAACCAAGAAGCCCATGCACCTTTCTTGATATATTAAAGGTAAACTATCAAATGGTCACTTACGTTTTGTAAGTGTACATTTTTAGTCATTGATTTTAAAAATGGATCATTATGGTCATTTATATTTTCGTATTTTAAACATTTGGTCACTCGAGTGTTAATTGATGTTAGACATTGACGGCGACGGCGTGCTAAATTGGCACAGTAAAAATAAATAAATTACTTAGATTCCCTAAACTATTATTTCACTCCTATTTTAATCACCGAAATAATTTTTTATATAACTATATATTTAATCTTCTATATTTATACATTTTATTTCTTCTCTCCTTCACAATCTTTCCCATTTTTCCTTCATAATAACACCAAAAAATATCCTCTTTATTATCATTATTCCAACAAAGGACCATCAAGACAAAAAAGAAGAAGAAAAGAATGCTAGGATAGGAATATCATTTTTAGAACCGTGAACACAAACATTTAATAAAATCAAAAAGCAATAAATCCAAGCAAGAAACAGAGAAAAAACGGAATCCAATACAAAATTTCACACAAGAAAAGAAAAGATCCTCGAATTAATTGCATACTTACTATTATTAGAGAATATACATGAGAGCAGAAGGGACGTGAAAACAGGTAATTAAATAGGTTTTAAGTTGAGTTATGTCAAGTCGAGTCAAATCAGATACATGTTATTTAAATTGGTTTAATGTTTCGACTCAATTCGGGTCGGGTGCAGGTCAATTTCAGGTCGGATTCATTTCAGGTCGAGTTAAAACGGTTTGAGTCCGAATCAGTTAATTGACGGGTTAATTCGGGCTCAGGTGGACTTCAGGTCAGGTTCATTTCATGTCGATTTAATTTCAGGTCGGGTTAATTCAGGTTTCGAATTCGTATTAAGTTTGAACTCGGTACAAATAGTCGATAGACTTTGGGTTGGGTCATTTCGAGTGAATTATTTAACGTCTTTCACAAACACGAATCACATTAAAAATAAATATTAGAGACTAAAATAAATAATGGTCAATTTCGGCTAAAATAAAATATTAGGGACTAGAGTGAAAAAAATTATTAGCATATTAAAAATATTGGACTAAATTACAAAAATATAAAATAAAGAGGGGTTAATTTGGTTTAAAATAAAATTTTAGGGACTAACATGAACAAAAATATCATCGTATTGAAAATATTAGACTAAATTACAAAAACAAAATTGAATAAGGGTCAATTTTGACTAAAATTAAATTTTAGGTACTAGAATAAACAAACATATTATTCGACTAAATTACCAAAAATATAAATATAAATAGGTCAATTTCAGTTAAAAATAAAAATTTAGAGACTATAATGAGTAAAAGTATCACCATATGGGTCAATTATTTCCTCACATCATAATATAATAAATTCATAATTTCTCAAATACTTCATTTTTCTCTTGAAAATCAGAAAATCATATACTTCCTAAATTACAGATCAGGTAAATATCAAATCAGATCAAAATCAGTTCAGTCAGAGCAGTTCGGGTCAATTAACAGGTTAGGTTTAAAACAAGTCAGGTAAAATCTCGAGTCGTTTCAGTATGGTTCGATTATTTGCTAGGTTAGTCTCGTGTTCGGGTTCATATCATTCGAGTTTGGTTACTATGGTATCATGTCCAAATCGGGTTCGGGTCAACAACAGTTGGTTATATATTAATTTCGGATAATCATTTTCTTAGGTCAAAATAAATTCCAACTCAAGCAGGTTTCAGTCGAATTTTCGAGTCTAATCAGCTTTTTACATCTATAGAGAATAGAACAGGGGCAATTGGCCAAATATTCCCTTTTGGTAATTTATTTGGCCAATTACCCCCTTCCAAAAACATTTGGAAAAATACCCCACATTCGGCCCACGTAAGGGTAACTCGCGCTTTGTAAGACGCGATTCCAAACTCGCTTACAGGACGTGTCTTTAGTCCGACGTGAATTTTGTTATCCTTTAATTTCAAAAAAAAAATAATAAAAGACGGAACTCGCTTCCTGTGGGACGCGAGTTCCACGAGATAATGAAGCACCGAGATAAACTGCAATTTAAAAGTTTTAGATTAAATTAGGTTAATATCGATTATACGTAAAGTGTTCAAATTAATGGTTTAAAAGTATTTTTAGCGTATTAGTTTTAGGGTTTAGGGTGATTATAAATATTATAGATTGGATTTATTGTACGTTTTTTTTTATTTTTATGAAAATGATTTAAAAGAAGATCGTTAAAAATAAAAGTATTGTTTACATATTATTTTGGACTCCGATAACATCATCATCATTAGAAAACATTGCATACAACTGAAGCTCAAGGCCCGCCCCAAAAAGAGTCTGTAGGTGAGATTCCACCATCAATTCCAAGGCAGCGTCGTCCACAACGTTGAATAATGAGCACGTTAATGGTCTAACGATGTCTGCAATCGATACTTCAGCGGTTCCAACTTTTCCCACAACCATGTGGAGCATGTTTGTTCACTTTATTCATCAACTTTTTATACGTTTAGTTGAATGGCAGCGTAAGCAATATAACACTTGGAGACTGGAATACGACTCCGAGAGATTCATCATCTAATTATCTGCCCATAGTAGTATACCAAAACATTAATATTTTCTCGTCTCGACATATTATATCGATGTAACAAACGCAAATAATATTGAAATGCCGAGTAAGAAGAAGAAGAACGAGGATGAATTGTGAGAAAATTTGGGACTGCGGTGTTCTATTTATAGCAAAACTAAGCAAACCCGCTTCTTACAGGACGCGAGTTCAGTGTAAATTATGGTATGTATTAAATGACAATAATATTGATTATAAAAAGAAGAGTGTTTAAATTAATGTTGTAATTTTTAAAAGTTATAGATTACATAAAGTTGTGAGTTATGCCATTAAAAATGTATTAATTCTAAAAAGATTTTTAGAATCATGCATGGATTAGAATTTAAATTAGTTGTCAATTAGGAGAACTATACATTTCAAATTAATGGAGTCGATATTATAGTAAGAATAATGGAATACAAATAGTGTATATAATAAAGAGTTACATTTAAATATGGTAAATGTTTAAAAGTAATGTCTTTTTAAAAGTAATTAGTTAAATAGAATACATATAGTGTATATAATAAATACTTACTTTTTAATATGGTTCATAGTTAAATGGAATACAAATAGTGTATATTTATTATAAAATTTTACTTTTTAATTTAAAAAGTAAGATTGATCTTGATTTTAAATGAACTCGCATCTTGCTAAAAGCGTTTTCTGCGGTAAGTGGAACTCGCGTCCTGTAGGGTGCGAGTTTCATCCGAATCAATTTCACAACGGTTGAAAATTTATTTACGTATTTAGGGTACGAGAAACTCGCTCTTTGTAGAATGCGATTAATGGAACTCACTTCCTAAAGGGTGCGAGTTTCATTCAATCCTCGCACCCCAACCAGTGCGATTACGAGTATAAATAGGTCCCCACCCTACCCTTTTACCACACCAAACAAATTCACTCTCTCCCAAATATATTTTCTTTCAGTTTCTCGTGTTGCATTAATGGCGGGATTGATAAGATTAGATCACAAGCAAATGTTCGACTATCATCGGAGATAGTTTAATTTCATTTTTATTTTATTCTATTATATATTTTAATTTTATATACGAGTATTTTAAACTTTTTATGTAGTTTAATTTAGACATACTTATTTTATTTTTTAAGGAGGGGAGGAACGACGTTTAGAGATTTCTTACAACCGGATGTCGAACTTACCTGACCCGTTGATCGCATCGTATTTAGAGGAGGCCAGATTTCTGAACGCATCCAGTATTATTGGAGATGCGAAATTAGACATTGATTTGATCAACGCTCTTTTGGAGAGGTGGAGGCTGAAGACACACATATTCCACCTTTCGTGCGGCGAGACAACGATTACCCTGCAGGATGTTTCTTACATCCTTGGTTTGCCTTTTGATGGAGAGGCGGTCACTGGTCCTGACACTTTTGATTAGGGTGTCCTATGTTTGGATTGGTTAGGGGTTGCGCCGGAGAGTTTTGACGATGGGAAAATAAAATTGAAGTGGCTGTAGGATAATTTTCAAAATTTACCCGCTGACGCGAACGAAGTTGTAAGGAAGGTATAATTTTTTTAAAATTTTTATTATTGAAATAATAAAAATCTCTACATATGCTAATATTTTTTCCTATTTTAGGCATATGCTCGCGCTCATATTTTGCAGATGACCTGTGGGGTATTGATGCCTAACAAATCTCGTAACAAAGTACACACGATCTGGTTGCGACATTTAGAAGATTTTGAAGATGCTGGTAAACTGAGTTGGGATCCGTAGTTTTGGCATGTCTTTTCAGGGAGCTATGCAAGAACACTGATCTCGACAAATGCCAGATTAGCGGTTGTTTGATGTTGCTCCAGTCCTAGGCATGGTGGAATTGTCGTTTTTACGCCCTCAGCTTAGGGAGCTACTCCATATGTTTTTCCGCTGGGCCGGAGGTGAGAAAAGGGTTTTATTCTAATATACGAATTTGTATAATTAAAATTTAATTCTCTATTAAACGTATTTAATTCTTTTACGTTTTGTTTTGTAGGTAGATCGGTCCTTTAACTCATGTTGGTGTTGTTCGCGGTCTGGACCTTATTAGACAGGTTATTGAGAATCAATCCGCGAATAATTAGGTAACACTTTGGTGTATTTATATATTATTATTATATATTTAACTTTAATTATATATATTTTATAGATTTTATGGACACCGTACGAGGATCCGGAAGTGCACGAGTGTATCCCAGAATTTTCGAACGAGACGAGGCAACTTTGGACGACCACTGTACCATTCGTCCAGTACGCCGTAGTTAAGTGGCATCCTACTGACCGCGTCTTATGACAGTTTGGTTGTTTCCAACGTATCCCCTGGCACCTCCAAACTTGGACGAGTTGAACAAACTCACAAGACAGGGGAAACCCGAGGTAATATTTTTGTACATTTTGCATTCTTTTATTACCTCAAACGGAAGCCACATCTAAAAAGAATATTTTTTTTTGTATGATAGGTTGATTGGTCGGTGTATCACCAAACTTATATCGCTCACTGTAGGGACATGACGAACCCGCGATGGCAACCCCAGCGTGATTACCGTTTGTTTGATACGATGGTCAACCATGACTACGGCGACTGGTTTATGGCCAAAGGGAAGCCATTTATTTTGACTCTAGAGGAACGAGCACGAGTCTTTCGTCGTCAGCAACGTAATCACCCACTATCTCAGCGTACGAGGGGAGCACAAAACACTACTGGCGGCGCGTCATCATCGACAACAACCCGCGGTCCTACCTCCGAAGTAGTCGATGTCACCCCACCACCGATACGACCACAGAACTTCAGTGGATCGATGCAGTCATCATTTGAACCGGGCCCCAGTCTGAGTGTAGGTTGTGTCACGCCTTTTATGTTTGACCCCTATGCTCACTTTACGGCGATGATGAGTGGCACCTCCAGCTCTCGTCCAGCCTATGTGCCCTTCATGTAATTTCCCTTGGGGGTGACCGTATTTGGAGCCAGGATTGTACAACAAACGCCACTGCATGTCCTTTTCTACCTTAGTGGGCTCGGTGGAATGAGTGGTACTGTTGAAGGTGCAACCGGGAATGATGATGATGATGATGACAACGCGGTGATGATGATGATGAGCCCGTTCAAGATACTCGGCCCGATGCAATCCCTAACAAACTCGCCATCCACCGCGTTGTAGTACCAGTGGACATAGGCGTTATTAGTTACTTACTTTATTGTCTTTGAAAATATTGAACTCTATTTTTTATTTTGTTTTTTAATTTTTATGTATTAACTACGATTTGTTTATTTTAATTAGTATATATTTAGGGTTTTAATATTTTTATTTTTTAATCGTGATTAATATGTATATATATATTGATTTTTATTTTATTTTTTAATGCTTTAGAATTTTAAATTCCTAGGTCGTATACAGGCCAAACTCGCATCGTACAGAATACGAGTTTTCTGATATGTCAGGAATCTCAACCAAAATCGCATATCACAGAGCGCGTGGTTACTGACATGTCAAGAAACGTACCTACGTCAGAAGTAATAAAATAATGTCACGACAATGATTTCGAGGGGAGTATCATATGATGGTGAGATGATCTCTGATGTCAAACTCGGTGTTATATTCTAGTCCCCCAACAATGTCACGGTAATGATTCCGAGGGGAGTATCATATGAAAGGCTTAAACGATCCGTAACGAGGAAGGTTTACATGCCTTCGGGACGGAGTTACAGTCATTAAGGTATCGACTACCTACGTTGTTAGATCCGTTGTATTTCACAATATTCGATGTTCATGACAACGGAGATGTGCAAATGATTATCGATACCCATACCAGTATTCTATGGGATGGCCCCTAGAGCTCTTTGTACCATTTTTTGAACGAAATGTCAGAATCCAAAGTGTTGTGCCAAATTGGGTACGGGCAAATCTTGACTTCGACCCAAATGCTCATAGTCCAACATCAAGTTTGTGACAAGGCTTCAACTTACTAAGTACGTGCAACGACCAGGCTTCATCACCTTCTACCTCGAGGCAAAGGCATTCTTCTATAGGAAGGTTCGATTTTGACTTAAACATGCCGCCAACCCAGCACTCAACGTACAATTCATACAGTGCGGGTGTAGGGTCGTCATCATCTATGCGACCGTTCGACCGGGAAGATTTTAACCCGTTCGATGAATTATCTTCCGGATGACACTCAACTTATATCCAGTGAGACAAACGTAGATGATTCTCATACGGACGACACTCAACTTATATCCCGGGCGTAGGGGCGTCATCATCTATGGGGTCATCATACCATGAAGAGTTTTACCAGCTTGACGAGTTATCTTCAGGACATCACTCAACTTATATCCCTAGTGAGGCAAGCTCAGTTGATTTCTCATCGATGGGGAGACATTCGTGCGCTGCTGATGTTGACCTACATATTGAACGTAGGCATCGTCACCAGTCTCTTGATCGAGTTCCGGTTGTAGAACCTAGTAGGGTACATGTTGCCGATGAATAAGAAGTATACAGTTTTAAACGGTATAATTCTAATGAGGAACTGCTGAGAGAGCCCAGGCCCGAAGGTGATGTGATGGGTTTATTTCCAGAAGAACCAACTGACCTTGACGAGCATGTGAATGCCGAGGATGCTGCGGACGATGTTTCAGAGGATGTTGCAGAGAAAGAACCTGTGGAAGTTGTTGCCTCGAGTAGGTTTACTAGAACTGTCAGTAGCGTAGTGTATTACGATCCACCATCGTACTTACTACAGTGGATATGGAAGGATTCTACGCTACAGATTTCCTAAAATTCCCGCAGTTGGAGCAGTTCAATGAACGGAATAATGGTGAACTACATGTTGGGATGGTCTTTAGGACTAAGAAACTGGCAGAGGCTGCCATCAAGCATTATAACACACGCAACTCAGTTACGACCACCGTCAGAAAAACTAAAATGGACAAATATATTGCTGAATGCTCCCACAAGTACGATGGATGTAACTAGAGGGTCCGTGTATCACGTTTGAAGAGGATGAACAACCTATGGTAGATAACACGATACGAAAGACCTCATACATGCTCCGTGGTAAGCCTTAATCAAGACCATCTTAACTTGGATGTGCACGTGCTTTGATTAAAAACCACTTCACGTACACAGTTAAATACGATAAGGCGTGGTATGTAAGATATCGTGCCATCCAACAACTGTATGGCCAGTGGGAGGAATCCTACAACGAGTTGGGAACGTGATGCAGAAATACAGCCTAGGAACAATTGTGCAACTAGAGACAAGACCAAGATACTACAATGATCGAGTCGTACCTTGGGAGTGCGAATTTTTTGGCCTATTTTGGACATTTCCGTAATGCGTTAAGGCATTCCGCCACTACAAGCTGATGTTGTAGATCGATAACACATTCTTGTCCAAAAGATACACCCAGATCTTACTACTAGCGGTTACACAAGACGGTAACATGAAATGCATTCTGATAGTGTTTGCAATTGTTGAAAAGAAAGATATCCCTTCGTGGACGTTTTTCCTCACCAACCTGCGCTCACATGTCTTACGTCGAGTTCTACAGACACAAGAAGACGATATATGTATTATTTTAGACAGAGGCCCAAGGATTTGGGCATCAATCCAACATTTGGGACCGTCTTGGGAACCTTTGAATATTCATTATCAGTACTGTCTGCGGTACATTGCCGCAAATTACTACCAGAAGTACAAGAATAATGATGAGCATATAATGGTTCTTCACATGGGTACGCTATCCACTATCATTCTATTTTATTTACCGTTGCTTTTATTATTATTTATTGTTAACTATTCTATATGTTATTGAATATGCAATACAAACAGGGTTCACAAAGTTGTGGAGTTGCTTGAAGAGTTGAGCGTAAGAAATCCAGATGGATATGGCTATCTTGTTGATATCCCGATGGAGAAATAGTTGCGATGTTATGATAGGGGGCGCTGATATGGTCACATGATGACGAACTTGGCTGAGGTAATTAATTCGTCTCTGAAGGGAACACGTCATTTGACTATCACACTCGTTGTGAATGCGACATATTATCGCCTGGCTACCCTTTTTGCAACCCTCAGAAAACAAGCTACGAACTGGATTGCAGGTGGCCACAGGTTCCATCTAGATCTCCAGCAAAAATTTCAACTATACCGTCAGCACGCAAACGCGATGAGTGCCATATCCTTTTCTCGGTACGAAAATCGCTTCGTGGTTACTCAATTTTCGCGACCCTTGGAAGGAATTATGTAACATGACTACGTTGTTAATCTACAAGAGAGAATATGCGATTGCAGAGTCTTCTAGACATTCAAGTACCCGTGCGCACATATCTTCACTACATGTGCATCCGTTCATTTGGACGCAATGACACTCGTTGATCCTGTATACCGACTTGAAAATGTTTTCAAGGTATACCAATCTGAGTTTCCTCCGATCGAAAATGACGGTGATCCTGATATGATCGATAATGAACCAAAGATACGACCAAATGAATCCCTGCAACGCAACCAAAGCTGTGCAACAATTGTAGGAACCCTGGACACAACATCAGAAAATGTCCTTATAGGACCCGCCCTCGAATAAACTAACTGTAATTGTAAGTTGAGTGTGATAATCATATATAACATTATCAACCTTCCTACATAAGTTACCTCGGCACCATCGTAAACATGTGTTCTCCTCATAAACATGTGTTATCCTACTCCTACGTGAAAGTTAAATATAACACAAAAAACTAGAACTTACCACAAAATCGACTAAAACATAACTACCGACCCATGTTTTCAATTTGTTCATGCAAACGAATACGTCAAGATAGCATTTTAACACAATTTTCACACCTTTTAGGCTATCTTATACGCGCAGAATGTTGCACCATTATAAACATGTGTTCTCCAACTACAACGTGAAAGTTGTAGAACAATAAAAAAACAACGAAGATACTACAAGATCGACTAAATCATCACTACCGACCTATGTTTCCATTTTCTTCACGCAAAGGAACATAGAAAGATAGCATTTTTAACGCGATTTATACACCGCATCGGCTGTCTTATACACGCTAATCTTCACACCATTTTCAAGAGATGTATCAGTACTAAGAGGTAGAAGTCCAAAACCAAGAAAATTATCGTCGTCTTTACCTAAGAAAATTAACCACGAACAAGGCTATCGAGCATTGTTTAAACAGCAGGATGCGAAGAACTCGCGTCCTACAGGAAGCAAGTTCTGCAAAGTATCACGATATATTCGCGCATCTCCGTTATAATATCTCGTGGAACTCGTGTCCCATAGGATGCGAGTTCTATTTTTTTAAATTAAAGGATAACAAAAACCACGTCGGACTAAAGGCGCGTCTTGGAAAAAAAGAGGCTGGAAATTGCATCTTACAGGGTGCGAGTTACCCTTATGTGGGCCAAATGGTGGGTATTTTTCCAAATGTTGTTGGAAGGGGGTAAATGACATAATAAATTCCCGGGAATATTTGGCCAATTGCCCCGAATAGAACATACAAATTATCTATCGTTCAAGTATATGAAACATGGCAGTGATTACGTAGGACTAAAATACGTAGCTGACATATCTGCCATGCTCAACAGTTATATTTTTGTAGTACGACATATTGCGGTATAATTACAGTGCGACACCAACTGAAAATGTTATAAACTTTAAAACACAGAATTGAAAATATTACATTTTTTAAAATATTTTCGGCACTTTCAAAAACTTAAAATGTTATCAGAAGCGATAAAAATATCTATGCTCAAAGTTAAGTTTCGATACTTACCACCAACCAAATATGTTATCAAACAGTGTGACATTTTCAGATTTATGTTTCAAAATTTATAATATTTTCAGTTGATGCCACACAATAACCGCACCATACCTAGTCGTATGATAGACACTCGTTATTTTTATAATTAGACCATAAGGATTTTTGGTAGATTAGCCTACCATCCAACCTGTAACCAGAGACGAACGCATATTTTATATTAGGGTGCGAACCTATAAAATTTTAAGAGAGGAACTTATACAATTTCAGGGGGCAAAATAGATTTTCAATAAAAAATACATAAAAATTTCTATAAAAATCTCAAATCATATAAAAATTTCAAATTTTTAAAGAGACAACTATCCTCTCCGGCTTCCTCTAAATTTACCCCTACTTGTAACCAAAATCATAAAACCAAACCATATATACTTACCCATCCACTATAAAAGAATCCGTCTTCTTTTTTCTATTTTAAAGTTCAAATTACCATCCAACACCGACAATATCTGGTAAAAATAGATAATTTTGTAGTACAACATGTTGCGGTACAATTACGATTTAACCAGGGACGGAGTCAGGATTTAGGGTTGAAAGGGGCAAACTATAAATGTTTGAGAGTAGAGGAGGCAAATTCATAAATAAACCATTTTGTAACAAAATTTAAATAGGGAGACAAAGGTAAAAATAAAAAATCGGGGGTTGGGGGGCGATTGCCCCACCCCACCCCTTAATACCTCAGTTCCTGAGTGCAACATCAACTGAAAATGTTATAAACTTGAAACACGGAACTAAAAATATTATATTTTTATAACATTTTTTATACTTACAAAACTTAAAATGTTATTAGAAGCGATACAGTATTTATATTCGAAGTTAAATTTCAATATTTATTACCAACCAAAAATATTATCAAATAATATAATATTTTTAATTTTATATTTTAAAAATTATAATATTTTCAGTTAATGCCGAAAAATACCGCATCTTCAAAACGTCCTCCCACTACTGCTCTGTGAAGTGACAGTATATCAGCTCAATAAGATTAAGAACAATGGAAATTCCTCTCTTTTTGTTCGTAAAAAATTAATAAAAAAAAAATATATATTACAATATAATAGAATGAGTTTAGAATAGACGATGTAACACTATTAATGTAGTACATCGTTGCACACCTTTAGTTTCAAGTTTTGTATAATTATATATTTTGTCCTTGTTATGTATATAAGCTGTCAATTTAGTCACCACTATTTACTCATTCAATCAATTCAATCCTAAATCAGAATAATTTAACCCTCAATGTTTAAAAACTATCAATTTGGTCATATTTTAATATAATTCAATTTAATCTTCAATATATAAGAATTCTATCAATTTGGTCCTAATTATTAACGTTTTACAAATATTCCACTTACGCGGTTCAATTAACCTTCTCTCGCAATGGATTATGTCTTTTTTTATATAGCAGGCCGCAAAGGTTTACAACAAAATTGCTAATGTTGCTCAGTTATCGGTGAATCTCTGACAAAGGAGCTTAATTTCTAGAAGCCAGAGTAAGTATTGGTGCAGATGTGCAATGAAATGAACCTTCAAAATCAGTCATGCAGTGAAGCAAATACCAAAGAGCTTGTATTAGTTTTTAGTTCTGAGATATATTATCCTTATTCCTTTTATTTTTTAATTAAAATTATAAATTTTTAAATATTGAAGATTAAATTGAATTAAATAATTTAATTTTAAAATTAGGATTAAATTGATAGATTTTAAACATTGAGGGTTAAATTAGTTGAATTAAGATTGAATTGATTGAATGAGTAAATGGTGGCGACTAAGTTGATAGCTTGTATCCATAACAAAAACAAAATATATAATTATACACAATTTAAAAATTAACGGTATACATTAGTGTATTATATTGTGCGTTTCCCGTTCTAAAATTTTCCCTAATATCACACATTTGTTAACCAAAAGTCTTGAATTTGATCGTTAGAAATACAAAAGGAATTTAAGGCTTATCGACTTGTCTTAAATAATGGGTTGATTTATTTTGCTTATGGATTTAAATTACAAGCTATTTGTTGCCTTTTACAAACAAACGATTAAATTACATTTATTATTGAGTTTTTTACTACACCAAATCCAAACCTATTCATTTTGCAAACACACGAAAATACATTTTTTACTTTCTTTTGAGTATTTTCTTCTCCTCTTTTCATATTTGAAGTGAAAAAATGATGCTCATTTAAGGGATTACATAATTTATTTCTAAAATAATTATGATAAAGATATACAATATTACCTTTTTATAGTCTAATATCAGACATTTATTAACCAAAACAGACTTGAATTTGATTTCCATGTGAAAATTGTTCCTGCTCATGTTCTTTCTTTTAGTTGGGTAGGACAGATGTATTCATTAGAGGTTGTTTCCTTTATACTTGTGGCCAACTTCCCATCCTCGTATAAATGTTGGAACTAAATCATCACCATATAAATGTAATCCTAGAAATATCCAACCTACAAACGCACAACTGTCCTGCCGACCTAATCAAACAACGCACGAACCTTATAAATACATGTCATAGTGTTAAAAAATGACCATAACGTTTTATTGAATAGTTATTTTTATTTTATTATTTTTTTTTATCTTTTTTAGCTTTAATATTTTATTTTCGATCAAAATAATTTCATGTGAATAATCGTTAGTTGACTAACCGCCAATGTGAAATGCTGATGTGGCATGTGGTTTGACTTGTGATGCTGCCATGTAAGCAATTTTTTTAAAAATCTTTTTATTTTTTAAAAATAATTAATAATTTATAAAATCATTATTTTTAATTTTTTAAAAACAATAAATAATAACTAATTTGGTTTATTGTTTTTTAAAAATTAAATTAATATCACCTATTATTTTTTAAAATTAAAAAAAATAATAAATCAAATAAATTATTTATTATTTTAAAAAAACAATAAATTAAAAATAAATTATTTTTAAAAAATGTATAAAATAATTTTACTCAAATTAAGTCAATATGTCACATCAACAATGATCATTAATCAACACAAAAAGTTAAAAATAAAGGCAGACTAAAAAATCAAAATCAAAATGATTAATTAGTAAAACGTGAAGAACATTTTTTTTTTAGTATTATGCCTTCTGACATTATGCCCCAAAATCCATAAAGAACAAGCGGGTAAAAGAAGATTGTCTAGGTGATAAGTTATACTTTAAGGCTATTTAAATATTGCAGGTGAATTTAATAATATGGTTTCATGCCAAATGTACAAAATAGGCACTTCCAATAAGCATTCGACAAATGTTTGCTTAGACCATTTTTTTAAACAATGACATCTGAATTTTATTAATCACAATAAAAAATAATAAAATTTAAAAAGAGAAAAAAAAAGATAAGTATACTAAAAGTCTCCTACAATGGTGTAAAGAAAAGCAGACACTTCAATCAAGATTAATATACTAAAATACAAATTTTTTTTTCTGAATTTCCTTGTCTCTATCCGAACGAAAATGAGACGCTTTTCGTGATGAAAAATGTGTGGTGAGTGAATCAAGCTATTAGGCATATTGCTCTGCTACTCAGGCCTGATTACATTGACAACCAACCATAAACCGAGTGGGGATCCATCTTTCTAAGACTACCGGTAGAACCATAATCAGAAGTTAGCGTCGCGAAGATCAGGTACGAGCACCAACTGACCGCTAAGGTATGCTAAAATCATACCACAAGACAGATGAAACGAACCACAAAAAATTAAAGAAAACGTGTCATAATGACAGAAAAAACGTGCGTCACAAAGGTAAAAAATTTTAATAAAATATGAAAAAATAAAAAATTCGATAGTCGACAACTAATACTAAAAGTAATTACCGATTACCGACTACTAACTAAAGAAAGAAAAGCAAAATTGAAAGGCGATAGTGTTTAGACCATTTGTAGTTTGCAATTAGTGAAGGAGTGTATATCTCTCTCAAGCATCTTCCAATTTTCTCTCCATTGTTTCATCTCAATACATCAATCTATATTTATTTCTGTTTTAAACATATTAATTAGATAATTGTTGTAGAAAATAATTGGTGCATTTAATTACTTTGAATACTCTAGTATTCATCATCTAAAAGAAAACTCTAGTTTCCAGCCAGCAACCGTTTCCAATAATTTATTTATTTATTTATTATTCGAGCAATAAACAAAAATTATATAAAACAAACATTTACATAACGTTGTTGATTTTAATAATACACTTGATGAATGCGTGAATAAAGGGAACGGTGATGGTGTTGCCTACGAATTTCGATGTTCATGGGAGGTCCTTGGCTTGGCTTTAGTCGGTCGTTAACTTTGATTCTGATTATTCATCGCAAATTATTTTATTTTAATATAAATTATTATAAGTCTCATGAAATTATTATTCTCTTCTCAAAAATTGTACTAATAATTTTTAAAAGTCAGGCATTTATTAACCAAAACAACCTTTGAATTATATTGTTGATGAGTACCATGTGGAAACTGTTATACACGATAGAACTAAACATCACTATATAAATGTCATATCAAGAACATCCGACTTACTACACTTAATCTTAAATTAAATTTTTAAACTTTAAAATTAAAGTACTTATACAAAAATTTATTTCCGCAAACATATAAAATATTTTCTCATATAAAAATTTCTAAACTTTAATTTTGAGCGGTGACTGAATACTAGGTTAGTGACTACTATCTACACTGTTGCCAGTTGTGCGCCATATTAAATGTAAAAAATATCCCTAACATTTGGTTAGATAATTGTTTTGACCCATGTTCTTTTTTTGAAGCACTTTAACCATTAACGTTCTATTTTAGGCTAAAGTAACATATCCATGGATGAAAGCTATTAGTCAACTCACGACAAATGACTTGGAATGACGTGGTAAACCTACATGGCAATGCATATTGACATAACAATGTCATATAGATAAATGCGCTGACTTGACAGAATGACACATTAGTCAAATATAATAAAATTATTTTTTCTGCCGACGTTGAAAATTAAATTGCTTTAAAAAAAGAATATAGACTATTCAGTCAAATGTTAGATATATTTCTTTTAATATTATGTTTATTTCGAGTCGAGTCAGTCGTTATATCTTTTATATCTTAGCATGTTTGCTATACGAATATTTTAAATTCTTTGACTAAACTCCGATTTCAAAATATGGCGAGTTGCTTCGGTAGCCTAATATATTCATTAATGAGGTTGTTTGCTTTCTATGTAATGTTAGGAACATCCACCTACAACGCTCAACTGTACACAATTGAGTTTGTCGGTGTATTTAATACCTGCAAAGTGATTCATCAAAGTCTGTTTCCCGTGTGGTTGGGTTTTCATAACCATAACCATAACCATAACCATAACCATCATCATCATAATTGTTTTATAATTTAATTTATCTATTACAATTTTATTGATTTATTTGTAAAGATTTTATGTTCATCTTACATTTATTAAAGTTTATTTTAATAAAAATTATATTGTTTATTTTTTACCTTTATTTGTAAGTTTTAAATTTTTTAAAATTAAATAATAAATATTAATAGTTTTTAAAAAATAAAGATAATTCAAATAATAAAATTTTGATATTTTTAAGTTACAAGTATAAAGTACAGTCACAATTACAAGTGATATATATCCAACGAAACAAGTTAGAATCAGAATTAATCATTACAGAGAATAATCAAACTGATAATTAATTTATATACGGATCCGGGTCAAATAAAATAAAAAACAATCACAATAATTTACGCAAAACGAAAATTAACGGATCTGTATATTTAAACCAAAACATATATCTTGGGCTTTTCCCCGTGTGTGATATACCACGGAGTTTAGATCTTTTATTTTTCAGAATTTTTTTAGAGAAACTAAGAATAGTGAATGACATAAATGGTAAATCTTTATTATTTTTAGACAGTATTTTTTTTTGTAAGTGTTCATTTTTTGGTTAAAATTAAATTAATCGAAGTTTAGTTTGATTAATTGGTCAATTAAGTAAGTGTTCGATCAATTAACAATTAAAGATTTTTTTAAAGTTCGATTATCGATTAATTCAGTTTGAAATAGGTTAATTAACCAAAATTTTAATATATAATTACTACATTTATAAATTTAAGCTCAAATCTCATTAATAACCCATATTATTTAATATTTATATTTTAATCACAATTTTAAGTCCAAAGTAAAAGAGAAAACTAAAGACTGCAAATAATATATATATATATATATATATATATATTTCAACTTATTGCTACTTAAATTGTGATTTAAATCAAAGCTAAAATTTTATTAAAAATATTTTCTTAGGTCTAAAATTTATGCTAATTACCTACTTTTATTAAAATATACATGCTTTAAATTTTGAAATTAATATGAAATCTTTACAGCCAACAAATTATTAAAAAAATCATTTTGTCTACAAAGTGTATACGCGTTGTCAAATAATTAAGAATATATATGAAAGATACTACATTGTAGTCATCTTTAGACTATTAAAAAAAATGCTAATCCTAAACGGTGGTAGAATCTAAAATCCTAGCTAAAGACTTGTAGAACCAGTCTGAAATTCTACAAAGTAAGGATGGATATTCGATCGAGTCGAGTAAAAAATTTTCGAGTTAGTCGAGTTGACGAGTCCTATTTTATAACTCAATTTTTATTTAAATCCAACAACACAAACTATACAAACAAATGTGATTTATCCTGAGACTTAGAATTCACTTTGAATGAAACTTTATTCTTTAAAATTTATTTTAAATCAAATATTGTGCTTTAAAACCTGAATCAATTTGAATCAACGAACTAAAGACTGAGTGAAAATTTTACGTGAGTACTTAACCTTGTAGATATCGCTTATCATTGAATCAGAAGTACACGATTTTGTTACTAATCAACTGAGTTATCATTTTTTTAGTTTAGGGTTTAGGAATTTTGCCGTGTAATCTAATTCGGAGGAAACGGTGTTTAAAGATTTTTAATTATATTTAGATTTTTTTTTGTTTAGTTTTGTGTTTAGAGATTGAATTGAAAGAAAATTTTCGTGAAGATTTAATTGTTTGTTTATGGTTATTTTTTTGAAATGCTTGTTTATGGTTACCCTCGGTTGGTTTTTGAGCTCTTTTTATGTTTGAGAAATTATTTTTGTGCAAGAAGAATTTGTGGATTATTATTATTATTATTATTATTATTATTATTATTATTATTATTATTATGATGATGATGATGATGATTATGAAAGTAGAATTTGCTATTGATAATACAACTTTGAGAAAAAGAAATTCTCTTTGTGTGTTGGAAGGATATTTACTTGTAAGGGATATCAATATCATAACTTTTGCTTTCATGTATAAACAAGGATGTACTAATGGGTACAAAGATTGTCGCACCCATTAAAATTTTCAAATTATTATATAATTTTACTAGCCGTAAAAGTTCATACCCTTAACATAAAATTACATGCACGTTCCTATGTCTAGAGAACAAATTATATGTTGACTGCATCACAAAACTGACTTTTTTGTTCTTTGATGATGAAAATGAAAACCTATAGTTGTTAGCCTGTTGCAGATACAATAAACCATAGCTATCTCTTTCATAGAATTTGCATTGGTGGAGTAACTATTTTCAATACTTCTTTGATTTTTAATTATTTTTTATATTTTAAATTAAAATAAAATTATATTTCACATGCAAACATCTGATAAACTAGATACCAGGCCATTCAAAATATATCTTCACACGCATATTTAACTTGTTGAAAGTTAATGACCGTCAAATATTTCGGTTGAGGCTAACTTATGAAACAATAATTATTGATGGGAATGGACTCTCTTCAATTTACCATGCAATATCCACCGTGGCACTATATCTTTGAGAATTGTTAAAAATGTAAATTTAATAATGGCAAGCAGAAAGCATCGTAAAAGTCTATATAAGTGGGAGGTTTTGTTCATCATATTCATATTTCTGTTCAATAATTCCATCAGCTGTCTGTGGAAACTCAAAGTAGAAAGGGGTAAATTAAGGGAGAAAATGTGGAGGCTGAAGATAGGGGAAGGTGGCAATAATCCTTACATGTTCAGTACCAACAATTACTTGGGAAGACAGACATGGGAGTTCGATCCAAATGCAGGCACTCCCGAGGAGCGAGCAGAGGTCGAAGAAGCTCGTATCAACTTCTACAACAATCGGAACAATGTTCAGCCCAGTTCCGACCTCTTATGGCAAATGCAGGTGCGTGGAATTTAAAAGTTTCACCTAGTGTGTATATGTATAGAGTTAAGATTCACTTATACTAGGTAAAGTTTTAAACTAATTTAAAATCATTGGATTAATGTAAATTAATGGTCAAGATTATGTTAAAATAGTTATATTTTCATATAATAGGTAGAATGTAATCAAGATTAAAAATATTAGATTATGTTACATTTACGGTGTGATGAAAAAAATGTAAAAGTAAATATTTTATAAAATTTATTCATATGATTATAGATGGAGTGAAAAATAATTTGTTAAGGGAAAATTATTTTTTGGTCACTTAGCTTTGTTTATGTTTTTATTTTACTCACTCAACTTTAAAATTTTTTAATTTCACCACTCAACTTTCAAATTTCACTCGTTTTTTTCATTCGATCATTAAGTGTCTAACTTTCAAATTTCCATGGTATCAATACTTTCCATTTTCCCCTTTTACTTTTTCTCAATTTGGTTTCTCTTGAAATCCTCTCGAAATTGACAAAATCCAAATCAAATCTTTGACTATCTAGGTATGATATGTAAGCTTCACTGTCTAATTATGATGGCATCGAGATATATTGCTTTTCTCCTCTTTCTCGACCTCCCCACCTTTCAAATTTGGAAGAAAATACTCTGATGTCGATGAAACAAAGGGAATATAAAAAAATGGGTTTGAGAGGAACATTTAAGGGGTTTTGCAGAAATTTTCCAAAATAATTTAAACAATGTTAAAGACTTATCAGTCGAGTGAACAAAACGAGTGAAATCCAAAAGTTCAATGATGAAATTGAAATTTTTTAGAGTTGAGTGACTAAACAAAAACATTGGCAAAGTTGAGTGACCAAAAAAAGGTAGTTTACACATATAAATCTTGTCAAAAGCGAGTTTAATCGTTAGGAGTGCAGTTTGGCTTTTCATTAAAGATTTTATAAAAATATGAAAAGACAAAAACACCATTATCATAATATCAACAATAATTTAAGGTAAGGACAGGTTAGTAATTTTCAAATGAATCGATACACAGTATAACTATGACACCAAACTCAGTCAGAACTTTAATTATTAGTATAAATATACTTAGGCGATACCTAAACTAGACGATTTCTTTAAAGTTAGTACACAATTTTTTCTCTTAAGTCAGTACCTGAACTTTAAGTCCATCCATTTTTGGGTACTTTTATTAATAGTTTTCGTCCCTAAAATTAATGCATTCTATCATTTTGATCCTAATTCAAAATAATTTAATAAATTTAATTTTTTATATTTTTTGATTAAATAGAGAGGTATTACATTTTCAAAGCAAATGTCAGGATTTGAACCTATACAAGATGAGACAAAATGAGCATCATTGGTCACTAGACCAATTAGTGGATCTCAATTTAACCTTTCATATTTAAATTTAATGAGCTTAGTCATTTTTCTACAATATTGTCAAATCAAGTGAGTCCATATTTTATTATAAAATTGTTAGATAAGCGTTAATCCAAGAACAATATAAACAATCAAATATGAATATTGTATTGAAATATTGAATCGAACAGAACCAAAATAAATACAATTTTCTAAAACAAAATTGAATATAACAATATTAAATCGTTTACTTGTAGTAGACAGAAAAACGAATTAGTAAGAAAAGAGTTGAGGCCTACAACTACGCAGTTTCCTTAAGATAGATTTTCAACCATTCCTATGACGCTCGAGATAATTGGTCGTCTATCTCCCATGATACTACAACTAGATGATCAGCTACAATTACACAACTGTAGAGATTACGAACTATAACTTGCCGTCGTCTATTACTGAAAACTGGAGGAAAAGAAAATAGATTTTGAGTTGTATGTTTAACGTAGTAGGATAACAAGAAATTTATAGGGGTTTCACATAGTGAACTATTAGAAATTTTTGACCTAATGAAGCATTTACTCAATAAGCCTTTAAAGAGCAATTTCTAAAATTATTGTTTGAATTAAAGCAGCCTTTTAATATTTATCCTTTTAATTCCAAAATATAATGTGGAAAAGATATGCTCTATTTAAGGAAAAATTGGGTTAAAATATTCGTAGGGCCCACGGAGGACCCGACTAGTTTGGACATTAGCGTTATACACGTCGTGCACGTCTGCGCATTTACGGACCAACAATTGGTTCTATATTTTTCCTAACAATGTTTGAATCAATTTCTCACTCAAAGCTCCAAAAATATCAATTTTTTCCAAAAAAAAGAACAAGCTACTAATAACATTTATTATACCAAGAAAATAATACAATATTTATGAGAGAAGAGCAAATAGTTTAGGAGAAGAATAAAGAGTAAATTGAAAGAATTTTTAAATATAAAGGGTTACATTTATTGAATTATTTTAAATTAGGACAAAATTCATATAATGTATAAGTTTTAGTACCAATCTGAAAGAATGTACCTACATAATTTAATTATTAACTTAGAAAAAAAAGTGTCTAACTTAGGTATCAACTTGATAGCAAATATTCTTCATCCCCTGCAACCTTAAAATTCTTCAGATATATTCTAAGTCTAATGATATTTTTGGGATAAAATATTTTTTAGTCTTAAAGGAGTAATATTTTTTTTAACTTTGTCCTTAAACTTTATTTTGGTTCATATTAGTACTTAAACTTAATAAAATATCCCAATTTTATCCATAAATTTTATTTTGATTCATATTAGTCTTGAACTTAACAACAATTTTCATTTTAATTTAATGATGTAGCACTCTGATATTGAATTTTAAAAGGAAAAAAAATATTCATTGAACATGGAGAAAACAAGCAGTAAAGTAAAACATCCACCATCTACAATCCTGTTAAACATTGTCTTCATTATTTATGATTGATGAATGCAGTTTATAAGAGAGAAGAAGATGAAGCAGACGATTCCCCAACCAAAGATAGGGGATGGTGAGCAAGTGACACATGAAGCTGCAACGGCAGCAGTGAAAAGAAGTTTGCTCTTATTTTCAGCTTTACAGTCCAAACATGGCCACTGGCCTGCTGAGAATGCTGGCCCTTTATTCTATTTTCCTCCTTTGGTCATTCCTCTTATTCCTTTCCCTTTGTTCTATATTTCCCTTGCATTGAACTCACTAATTATTTATAAAAATATGTATGTACACTTTGTAATGCAGGTCATGTCTCTATATATCACCCGACATCTTAATTTTATATTCTCTGAAGAACATCGCAAAGAAATTCTCCGTTACAGTTATTGTCATCAGGTAATGAAATTCATTAGGTCGAATTTATTCTTCATTTGAATACAATATACTAATTGGTTTTGCATGGCAGAACGAGGATGGAGGCTGGGGATTATACATAGGGGGTCAAAGTACAATGTTCTGCACTGCTCTCAACTACATCTGTATGCGTTTATTAGGAGTAGGACCGGATGGAGGCCTCAACAATGCTTGCGAGAGAGCCCGGAAATGGATTATCGATCGTGGCGGTGTCACTTCCATTCCCTCTTGGGGGAAGACTTGGCTTTCTGTATGTCGTCTTTCTTTTTCTACTGCAAGTCTGCAACACCATGTACCAGCAAACCTATTCTTTACAAATTAATACATACATTAATTTTGTTGTAGATACTGGGTGTTTATGAATGGTCAGGCTGCCATCCAATCCCCCCGGAGTTTTGGCTCTTTCCATCTTACTTTCCTGTTCATCCAGGTTTGCAAATATTAAGTAATATTCGAGTCAGATCGGACATACAGGGTATGTTGGTTTATATATTTATCAGTGATGAAGGGTGATATTATAATGCAGCAAAGATGTTCTGTTACTGCCGATTAACTTACATGCCAATGTCGTATTTGTACGGAAGAAAATTTGTGGGTCCAATCACACCTCTGATTTCACAGTTAAGAGAAGAACTCCACATTGAGCCATATAATGAAATCGATTGGAGTAAAAAGCGACATTTATGCGCAAAGGTAAATTGATAATCATAATAAATATATATTTTTAGTTAGAGAAGGTGTGAATTATAATAATGCATGCAGGAAGATCTCCACTATCCTCATACATTGCCTCAGATATTGCTTTGGGATAGTCTTTACATGTTTTCAGAGCCTTTGCTGAACCGATGGCCCTTCAATAAGTTGAGAGAAAAAGCTCTTAAAGTAACAATGGATCAGATTCATTACGAAGATGAAAGCAGTCACTATATTACCATTGGATGTGTGGAAAAGGTAACACATTTGGATAGTATGATGTAATGCTTGCTAATTATATCTTATATTGCACTAATACGGATATGGATACGGATACCGGCACAGAGACGGGGACACAAAGCGATAATTTTTAAAATTATAAGGTATGCGTACGGTAAATATAAAATAAAATTTAAAAAATAAAAAGTCATAAAAAAATTATAAGGTATGATTACGTTAAATATAAAATAAAATTTTAAAATATAAAAATAAAAAGTCATAAAAAAATCATGTGAGGACGACATAATATAAAGAAGAAAAAGACGGAAAAAAGGGGGAGATAATAGAAGAAGAAGAAAATAGAAAGAAGTATTACTCAAGTAGTAACCAATATATTTTCGGTACAGAAACCTATCGGGTACGTGCTTCATAGATTATATCTAATCAACCGGATACTTCATTTGGCAGCCTTTATGCATGCTTGCTTGTTGGGTTGAAGATCCAAATGGAATTCATTTTAAGAAGCATCTTGCTAGGGTTGATGACTATGTGTGGCTTGGAGAAGATGGAATAAAGATGCAGAGCTTTGGAAGTCAAGTTTGGGATGCAAGTCTCATTCTCCAAGCTTTGCTTGCTACCAATTTATGTGATGAAATTGGACCTACTCTAATGGAGGGGCACAGCTTCCTGAAGAATTCACAGGTTAGGGATAATCCTCCAGGGGACTTTAAAACAATGTTCAGACACATTTCTAAAGGATCATGGACGTTCTCTGATCGAGATCATGGGTGGCAAATCTCTGATTGTACTGCAGAAGCTTTAAAGGTAATTCCACTTTGCACTTTGATTTCGAAACAAAAATTGCAGTAGGAATTATAGGTAGGTAGGGATGGCAACACACCGATATATTAATCCCAAAACCGGACCCTGCCCCGCCTCGATTTATAAACCCTAAACCTGATCCGACCCGACCTAAAAATGTAAAAAAATATATTAAATTTCGTCGACGATAAATGATAGATTCAATCGAACGACCATTATATTTACAAAATATAAATTTCACATACTTTAAACTATATAAAAAATAAAATAAAACCAATTAAATTACTCATACGAGGAAAAATACATATTTTAAAAAATAAACTCGACCATTGACTATTAGAATCAGATATGTTAAAATTCGAACAATATCTAAAAAAATTTACGATAAACACAAACTAAAAAAATAACTTGAAACTCCTAAAAGTATTTATATACGTGCTATTTTTATAAATATAATAAAAATAAATAAAAATAATAAAAAATACCGGGGCGGGGCGGGAAATTTTCATATCATACCCGAACCCGTCCCGACCCGACTTTATATTTTTAAATACCCGCCCCGCCCCGATCCCCGAAAATCATAAGAAAAAACCCGATCGGGTCGGGGCACACCAGGTTGGGGCGGGGACGGGTAATTTTGCCATCCCTATAGGTAGGTCTGAAGTGTGACATGTCTAGGGTGAGACTAAAAGGTGATAAGTTTCGAAATTTATTTTCAAACTGAAAATGTTAGACTTCTTGATAATATTTCTGGTTGATTTTTTTAGTTTTTTCTGCAAGTATCTATACTTATTTTGTAAATTTCAATACTTTGTCTCACACTTAAAATTTATCAAGAACGCTAAGTATTGATACTTATAAAATAAGTATCAGTACTTGCCGAAAAAGCTCAATAAACCAACTAAAAATATTATCAAAACATTTAACATTTTCAGTTCGAAAATAAATTTTAAAATTTACCGTCTTTTAACAATACCTTAAACATGTTGTACCTTGTACTCCCCAAAAATTATCGACTGAAAATGTGTTAAATTGTTTTGCAGTGCTGCCTGTATTTTGCAATGATGGCACCAGAGATGGTTGGTGAGAAAATGGAAACAGAACACGTTTATGACGCTGTCAATATTCTTCTCTCCTTACAGGTATAAAATACGTCATCTTTTTAATTATTTGTTTAGTTATAAAAAAGTCATCTTTTTAATTAATTAAAATTTTGTTACAAATAAGTTATTCCGCTGTTGAAATCAAAATGAACATCTAATTTAACTTGGTATAATAATACTTTTAGTCATGATTTGAAATAGTTTAATAAATTTAATCTTTCATATTTAAAATTTTCATTAGTAAAATTATTGTGTCCACTAACAGATGATGTTAGAGTCGTAATGAGTTTGTTTCATTAGTCTAACAGTTGTCCCACAATAAAGTTATTGTGCCTATCGAGTTATCACATCTGTCAGTTATCGAGCTGATAAATAGTAACAGGAAATGCGACAATTGGTTAAAGGGTATGTCAGGATGGTATAATGCCATTTTTTTAATATGAATGGTTAAATTTATTGAAACATGACCAAATTGATAGAAAGTATAAGTTCTTGGAACTAAAACCGTTATCACACGGTCCATGTTTCAATATTAAAGGCATAGTGATATGTTTGTAGCAAAATATTAATTGAGTAATTAAATTATAAATTTTTAAAGAAAAAATAATATATTTATAATCGAACACATAATTGAATGACTTAGAGTGTATTTTACTCATAAACTAAATAATGTATGTGATATCAATCCATTGACTTATATTGTATTAGTGCAGAGTAAAAATGGTGGTTTTTCAGCTTGGGAACCAGCAGGAGGTGGATTTTGGTGGGAGGTAATAACTATTTATATAATTATATTACTGCTTTTTTTTATCAATTAAGTAGAATCACTTTCTACTTTAAATTATCTTTCTAGTGGCTCAATCCAGTCGAGTTTCTTGAGGATCTAGTCAAAGAATATGAGTAAGATCTTATATATCTTTTTCCTTTAACTAAGTTCATTAATTATTCAATCTAAATGGATATAATTTGATCCAGTGAAAAAGAAAAAAAATGTAAAATCCAGGTATATAGAGTGCACTTCATCTTCAATCCAGGCGCTACTACTTTTCAAGAAATTATATCCAGGGCATAGAGAAAAAGAGATTGAAAATTGCATCAAAAAAGCTACACACTTCATTGAAGATATACAATATCCTGATGGTTCCTGGTAATTAATAATTAAGCCCTTTTGATTTCTTCAAAGAAAACAAAAACATTATATGTATATATAATTCCTTTATATGTATATGTATATGTACATGTATAGGTATGGGAACTGGGGAATTTGCTTCATCTATGGCACATGGTTTGCACTATCAGGTCTTAAGGCTGCTGGGAAGAACTTCAACAACTGCTTGGCCATTCGTAAAGGAGTTAATTTTCTGCTTAAAACCCAAAGAGAAGATGGTGGTTGGGGGGAGAGCTATTTTTCTTGTCCAACAAGGGTAATAAATCTCAAACATTATTCGATTCGATGAGTTTGGTACAATTTATACATGAAATTTTGATCTTAATTCAAATTTCAATAAATTATTAATACTATTATATATAAATCTCGAATTTTATTAATAATTTTTTGTCAAATTAAACTAACCGACGGAAAAATAACATGTTTATTAAATTAACACTCAATTCTCTTTGGAGACCATATATTTATTTAATTATAATTACTTTTATTTTCCTTAATAATACAAGGTATATACACCCATAGAAGGAAAAGAATCGAATTTGGTAAACACTGCACAGGCTTTGATGGGTTTAATTGCAGGTGGTCAGGTATGCTTCACGTACATTATCAATGGTTTATATTAGAAAAACTATGTATCATATTCTAAAACGATTGATACATTTATTTATGCATATGCTACTAAATAGGCCGAAAGAGATCCTACACCTCTGCATCTAGCTGCTAAATTATTGATAAATTCTCAGTTGCCAAACGGTGATTTCCCTCAACAGGTGATTTTCTACACACATGCTAAAAAAAACAAAAATATCAGCTAGCAATGGAAAAAAAAATAAAGTTTGATTGCTTTTTGTTATGATAATGGCAGGGACTGGCTGGGGTTTTCATGAGGAACTGTATGTTACACTACTCATTGTACAGAAATGTTTTCCCACTGTGGGCTCTTGCTGAGTATTGCAACCATGTTTGGCCTTGAAATCAGAAGGGATCAATGGGAGTATTATATGAAATAAAACCATATATGTATATCTGCATTTTAGGTCTACACTCATTTGTCTTTTACCCCTTGCCTTTGGTGATGTATGCATATATTTTGTTTCAAGCATTTGAGTTCAAGTTTGTCTTTTTTTTGTACTGTCATGTTTATGATCTAGCGACGGTGGCTTTTGTGCTTTTAGGAACATGTTCAGATCAAGTTTATTTACCTGAGTTGTAAACTCTCATTGTATTTTTAAATTTTCCCTCTTTTAATAAAACTAAGGTACTGATATTTAAAATAATATTTTTCTAGGCATAAGGGATAATTTTGTCCCTATAGTTAATTTCAAATCAACAATGTTGTCGTTTCTTTTGGATTGCATCAATTTAATCATTGTGATCTTTCAAAATCAACAATATTGTTCTTTTTTTCCACTTTCATCAAACTCCCGAATTGAATTAATCTCGTCATTTAACTGTCATTGATTTACATAATCATTATCACTAGTCATCTTTTACCAATATTCTATCGTTAAATAATTAATGTCTGAATTAGTATGTTCACATATCTTTTTCTTATTTTAATCTGTCATCATCGACATAAAATAACTGGGATTCAGTCATGAATTAAAATTCATATTACCTTAACTAGATATCTCATTATTATTAGATTTTATTTATTTCCTATTGTTTTATTTTACTTTACTCTTTTATTTTAATTAACATCATACAACTTCCTGATTATTTATTTTCTTGTTTATTTTAATAAAATTAATCTAACATAGCTCTCCGCGAACTTAACACTGCTTCTTACTACTGCTAAATTTGGTTTTGACCGGGAATTAACTTTAAAGGCTTCGACAACCGTTCAGCTTTCTCTCTTTCTTTCCTATTTTTTTCAACACTAATTTAATCCTATCTAATTACCTATTCAATACCAATTTGTTCCCTTTATCATCCTTAATTTAACAACCTTAAATTGAAAATTAATTTCTCCCCTTATATCACTGAACGAAAATAAAATAGGAATGATCAGTTATGATTTTTTTGGGTAAATAACAAAGTAAATTCTAAACTTTTAACATTTTCACAATTAAACTTTAATTCTTAAATTCCATTCTAATTTCAATTTAAACCAAGTTATGTATTTTTTTATCATTTATAAAAATCATACTTCGCCGATTAAAAGAAATTAAACCAAGTTATCTTAACAAAAAAATTCCAACCCGAATTTTGGGCATTACAATTCTCTTTTTTTTTCTCTAAGCAATTAATTTTATTAAAAATAATAAAAATCACCAACAACCAATATATAGCATGATGAGGTGCTAGAATGATAATAATAAAAACCATATAAAGTTAATTACAAGGTCTCAAATAATTGAAACCAAACTCAGTCGTGCTGCATGTTTGGTTTTGTGTTATTGATTTTATAAAGTGGGTGGCTTCTCCAAGTGGGGTGTTTTGATTGTAAGAAGGTTTAGGTTGCAAGGGGCGTGGATTGGGGGTTATTTAGTGCGAAGGGAGCTGGGTGTATTTTAATGGGTGATTATATTTGGTGCCTTTCTTTTGAAGCTATTTGCGTGGTCTTCATGTGCTTGCCTGGCATTATACTAGGTCAATGGGCTTTGGACCCAGTTCGTTTGGTGTAATTCATGTAGACGGGTTTGGTTTACTTTTGTTTGTTGGGGGGTGATCGCTTAGCTTTTTAGCTCCATCGTTTGGTGTTTTTCAAGTAAGGTGGGATGTTTATTGATTAAAGCAATTATGGTCGAGCAAAAAGAAAACACATGTAGAAATATCAATAAAAATGACACTATTTTTACCCGGCCCGGCTTGATCGTGTCAAAATTTTTAATTAAAATTTATGTTGGGGTCGGATTGGGTCGAATTTTCTTAAAGGTGAGGTCGGGTCGGGTTGAGTTTGGGTTTAAGGTGAAAAAAGTTTGACTCGACCCAACCCGACTTGGGACTAAAGTGCAATTTCCCTTATATTTTTAAAAATATTTGTAACAATACCCCTCTTTATATATATTTTTATAATTGGGTCCTTAAAGTAAAATATTTTATTTACAACTCGGTCTCTAAAATTATTTTTTTTACAATTAGATCCTTAAAAATTAATTTTTTAATAGGTCGGGTCAAGTTTAGGTATATAAATTTTGGGTCGGGTCCGGTTGTTTAAAAGATTTGGTCGGGTTCGAGTTTAGGATAGTTATTTTTCGGGTCGAGTTCAAGTGGGCCAAAAAAACCTGACCCGTGTCCATCCCTAACTATACCTAACTTGAAAAATGCAAATATTCAACCACAACAACACAGACTAAGGGGTAAAATTAACAACAATGAAGCTTTACGCATCAATCTATTGACAATGAACCAACCCTCTCAAAGCACAAACAGCACCTATGCATAGACAAGCTAATCGCACCTCAAAACGAACTTCACCAACTTAGAAAAAATGTTGTTAGTACTCTTTCCTCGTTTGTTCTATCTTTTAGATAGAATTTTAACAATCATGTCATCCTCACCTTCGTTCTATATATGCAAATTCATATTGCTACTTTCACAAAAAAAAAAATTGAGTTGTTTCGGAGTTTCGTGTTTCCACTTGGCAATTTTACATTTGGATTCATAATTCATTTCACCATGCTTCCCTTGAAAATATGGGGTTTGGCCCATTAGTCAATTACCCCATTCAATACCTATTAATAGGGCTGTAAACGAACCGAACGAACACGAACGAAGGTGTGTTCATGTTCGTTCGTTCGTTTAACTTTAACTGAACAAATGAACGAACACGAACACAAACGAACAGAAAATTTCTTGTTCGTGTTCGTTCATTAAGGAATGTAGCTTGTTCATGTTCGTTCATATTCGTTCGTTTAAATGATAAACGAACACAAGTGAACATAAACGAACACAAACGAACGAACCTAAACAAATATTTTGGGTTAGTTCGACTAATTCAGTTAATTAACCGATTTTAAACGACTTAATCGATAATTGAAATTTGAAAAAACTCTTAACCGTTAGCCGAAACCTAAAATTATCTAATAGATTAACCAATTTTGTTTTAGTTTGGTCGGTTAGTTCGGTTTAACCGAACAATGAACACCCCTAGACATATGTGAATAAATTTAAATGAACATAAACGAACGAACGAACGAACACAAACGAACAAACATAAATGAACATAAACGAACGAACATAAACAAACGGGGTGGGAGAGTGCGGATAACCCTCATCTATATTTATATGCCATTTAAAATTTTTATATCCACCATTATCTACCGCTCATAATAGGTATAATTTTTAAATTTATATTCGCCCACGCAGATATATTATCAAATCCACCTCGCACGCACTATCTAATTAGATACCCACCACATAATATGTACCTGGCCATACTTGCCAAACCTTTCGACCAAACATCCACTAATATCAACCATAACATAAAATTATTTTTTCAAATTAAATTAATCATGAAATTTATGCCTTGAGATTTGGGCAAATTACAAGGCACACCCCTTTAAAATTTTATGATTTACAAAATTGCTCGTGAACTTATCCTTGAATTCATTATGGTACATAATTTATATCACAGGTAGTAGGCGGGGCGATGTAGACAGATATGAGACCGGTAAAGTCTCAAATCTATCACCTACTTACTACCCACGTCATGTATGACTTTTGACATCCACACATGCTCACTTCTCACAAACTCATACCTATACCCGCCTCAACTGGAGTAGGTGCAGTACAAAATCCGTGAAATTGTACATGTCTGACATCCTTAAACCAGACAGAATTTTTTGGGGTTAAATTACTAAGTAAATCATATACTTTAATATTTTTCACATTTAGTCCTTAAACTTTAATTTCATTCAATTTAATCCTTAAATTCCTTTATAATTTCAATTTAAGCTAAGTTATTTTAACCAAAAATTCCTACCCAATTTACTCCAATAAAATCGTACTTTACTTTTCAAAAAATAAAATCCTACCCAAAATTTTTCAACTTGAAAATATGTTCTTAGTACCCTTTCATCCTTTGTTTTATCCTTTATACAAAAATTTTAACAATCATGTGACCCTCCTTTATATATCTATTAAAATTCATGTTGTTACTTTCACAATATTTTAGAGTTGTTTTTGAAGTTTCGTGCTTCTACTGCGCACTGTCATTAGGATCAATAACTGGTTTACGAAGTGTATTATAAAAAATTAAAAATATAAATAAACATATATTACACTATAATCAATTTTAAACTATAAAAAAATTCGATAACTCGTTTCACCAAGGTTCCCTAAAAAATATGGGTTTGGCCAGGTGCCTGAGAGTCCACTCTCCACCTAGCATGCCCAAGTTCAAGTCACATCAAAACCATCAGAATCGAAGATCTTAAGCGGCGGTGACAACAGTGGTGAAGTACGTTAGATAGTAAACATGTCAAGTCATTTTTAGTTCGGGTCATATTCGTACGTAGAGATAATAAACATGTCATTCGAGCCGGTTTTAGCTCGGCCCTTGTATGGTTTTATAAAGTTATTCTATTTGATTTTTTTGTGAGTTGTGTGGCAGTTCATGTCCCATATTTTTATTTCTATTAATATATTTTCTTTATTTCAATTGCCTTTGGTTCGAATTATTTTCGATTCGGGTAAAATTTATTCCAGCCCATTCGGTTAAACTAAAATTTTAGTTGATTTTAATTTAATTTAATCTATTTCGAGTTTTAGATCAAATTCAAATTGATCTCAAGTCGAGTGAAACAGTTTAGGTTTTAAGTCTCGGATCAAATTTACTGAATCTGATGAAAGTGGTGGCAGGGACTTAGGGTTTCAAAATCATTTTTTTTTGGGTTCGAGAAAATCATCTTTTAATTCCCGAGGGAAAACAAAGAAAACCTTTTCTTCTTTCTGATTTATGTTCTCATTTCTTTCTACCTTTCTTTCATGTTTTTTCAACACTAATTTAATCCTATTTAATTACCCATTCAATACCAATTAATTCCACTTTATTTAACAATCTTAAATTCCAAATTAATTCCCCCTTATTTCACTGAATGGAAAAAGAATAGGAATGGTCAAACATAAAAATACTTGGGTAAATTACCAAGTAAATCCTAAGCTTTAGCATTGTTTACAATTATTTAACTTTAATTTATTTTAATTTAATCCTTAAATTTATTTAATCTTGCAGCTTATAACCTCAAATGAATGGCTAGGTATGGTGGTGCTGTAGCTCGGCTGATAGGGTGATGAGCCCTAGTCATATCCTATATCATTACACCCACATTTTAATTATTAAACAGAACATTGTTGAAATTTTGATTATTGTCAAATATTTCAGTGGATACTAACTTATCAACTAATATTTATCGATGCGAATGTACCCAGATCTATAATTTACCATGCAATATCCACCGTGGCACTGTATATTTAAGAATTGTTTAAATATTAATTTAATAATAAAAAGCATTAAGTCTCCTAAAAGTCTATATAAGTGGGAGGCTTTGTTCATCATATTCATATTTCTGTTCAATAACTCCATCAGCTGTCTGTGGAAACTCAAAGTAGAAAAGGGTAAATTAAGGGAGAAAAATGTGGAGGCTGAAAACAGGGGAAGGTGGCAATAATCCTTACATGTTCAGTACCAACAATTACTTGGGAAGACAGAATGGGAGTTTGATCCAAATGCAGGCACTCCTGAGGAGCGAGCAGAGGTCGAAGAAGTTCGTATCAACTTCTACAACAATGTTCAGCCCACTTCCGACCTCCTCTGGCGAATGCAGGTACTGCAATTAGTACAAGAGATTGTGAAATTATATGTGTGGTACACCAATGTTCTTCCTATTTCATCAAACTTTCTTTTACTTGGAATAAAATGAGGTTTGATGGTGATTATTATCTTTTATCAATAGATTTAAGATAAAGTTCACAAATGGTCACTAAACTATTTTAAAAATATTTATTTTAGTCACATAACTTGCAAAAGTTATATAATGGTATTAAGCTTTAGTTTTTGTCACAAAATGCTTACTGAGCCGAATATCGTGACAATTAAAAAATTCGTATAATAACTCATTTAGTATTCTATATTTACACATTCAACGAATTTAGTCCTCATGTAAAAGAAACAATTTTAATTTTCAAATAATAATAACAATAACAATAATAATAATCAAACATATAGCACGTGTTAAGGGGCTTTGAGTTTAGATTTTCAGGCGGATTCGGGCCAGTGGGATCGACGGCTGAAGGTGATTGGTCGAACAGTCAGGAAAGGGAACCGAAATTAAGGAAGAGTAGGGCTAGGAGGGGTTGTCGACGAACAAGAACAACAACAATAATAATCAAACATGTAGCACATGTTAATGAGCTTCGAGTTCAGGTTTTCAAGCGGATTCAGGCTGGTGAGGTCAAATATCGTAGGTGGTTGGTCGAACGGTTAAGAAGGAGAACTGAAATCGAGAAAGAGTAGGGGTAGGAGGGGGATGTCGACCAAGGCTGTGCTGGCTTAGGGCAGCCACATGGCATTGGACGTTGGGTATTGGATTGGCGGCTAGCCTTGGCATTAGGGAAAACAGAGGGACGGAGGGCACAAGTTAGGTAAGGGCTCGAAGGTTAAAGGGGGTTAGCTAGGGCAGATGAAAGGAGTAGTGGCTGGTTCCGAGTCTAGGGGCACACACAGAGGGAGGTCAAGGACTTAACTATGAAGATGAAGGGCAAGGGCACTGGTGTGCACTAGTGGCTGTTGAGGCACACAAGGCAGTTTGAGGGGTTTTAGGCTGTTGAGCGAGTAAGACGAGCAGGAAAAAGGTGGACGCCAAAGGAGGGGTAGTTTAGACGAAAGTTTTTGGAGGAGAAAGAATAAAAAAAGTTAATGAAGAAGAAGAAAAAATTGTTTCTTTCGAATTAGGATTAAAGTGATAGAATGAGTAAATATTGAAGACTAAATTTATAATTATAAAAATTTCCTTAATTGTCACGTCACAATTAATGGTTCTATGGACATTTTGTAACAAAAACTAATAATGCCAATCATATAACTTTTGAACATTTGATGAGCAAAATAAACATTTTAGAATAGTTTAGTTACAATTTGTGAACATTACCCATAAATTTTACAAAAGGATTTTAATGATATTAATTATTAGACTTAAATGTTTAGATCTATAAAGTAGAGAAACTAAATTCTTAAATATAAAAGTAAGAGTGCTGAATTTGAAATATTTATGAAATCCACTAATTAACTGGTGGTCAAGGATGCTCATGTTGCCTCATCTTGTATGAGTTTGAACCCCTTATTTGCCTTGGGAATATAATATTTTTCTATTTAATAAAAAAATTCAAATGTTTATAAAATACATTATATTTTTTTGGACATACAATTTAGGTATAATAGAATATTCAACGCTTAAGCATGCTCTATCTCACATCCCCTATATGTTTACCAACGACAATGTCAATTTAACTAAACTCAATCGGTTATAAAGTGCGTATCAAGAATCCAACTAGTGGTCCTAGTAGAAAAGAGGATGATATTCATTCTAAGAGACCTGAGTTCGAGCAGCTTTGTCTGAAAGTGTATGTACATTATCAAAACGGCTAAGAAAAATGTATGAACAAGTTCTACATTATAATTACCTTAAGACTATTCAAAAAGAAAATAAAATGTGTATCAAATAGTTAATTTTTAGGATTAATACTAAAATAAGTGCACATACTATCTCATTTTTTCCTTTTAGGTGCCTAAACTTTTTTGCCTCTTTTAAGTGCCCAAACTATCATTTTTGGTCAAAGTAGGTGCCCAAATTATTATTTTTGGTCAAAATATGTGCCTCTGTTTGACCTTAAAAAGAACAAAAATAATAGTTTGAGCACCTAAAAGGGTAAATTATTTTTTGTTCATATAACTTTAAAAAAATTTAATTGGGTAAATTGCAAATTTTATCACTCAACTTTGTACTCACTCCTATTTTGGTCATTAAAATTTTAAAAATTTTAATTTAATCACTAAATTTTCGAATTGCTCCTATTTTGGTCACTCTGTCATTAAATACTTAACGGTCTTATGCCTATACATCTATCTTTTAAAAATTATGAAATAGTCCCAACACTTTTTTATTTTTTAGAAAAAACACTATGGCTTCATATTTTCTTTGATTTCTCAATGATGAAACATGTTCTTTCAAATTTCAATGGTGGAGAGGTGGAGAAGAAGGAAGAGAGTAGTGTATCATGATTCCACTTTGATCAAATAGTGGATATTGTAGATCGTAACAGTTTAGGGTTTTGCATATTTTAGGTTTTGGGTTTAGTTTTGTGAGTTTTAATGTGAATTTGGTTAAATCTAAACTAATGGAGTGGTAGGAGACGATAAGACAAATTTGTTGGTGTACTAATTGGTCAAATAAGATGTCGATGAATGGTTATTTCAACACCAGCGTGATAGAGGTGAAATTGTAAAATTTTCATCTTTGGGGAAGAAGATAACATAAAAAATAGAAAATAGGAAAAATGATGTGGATGACATGTGGCTGCCATGTCAGTAAAAAGCAGTTCACATTAGCACATGTGGTTTCCATGTCACCCTTCCATTTTCTGATTTAACGTTGAGCGACTAAAGTAAGAACTAATTGTAAGTTCAATGATTTAATTTGTAAACTTGAGTGAATACAGTAAGTGTGAGAAGAAAATTGATGAAATTTGTAATCTACCCTTTTAATTTCATCACTCAAATTTCAAATTTCACTGGTTTTGATCACTCATCATTAATTGTCTACAAAATAATGCGTTTTGAGGATTTTTTATTTTTAAATATTTAACACACTTCTCCGTGGGATTCCTTCTCAACTGTAGTTTGTCGACCACGCCAACCATCCTCTTCGACATAACTAGTACAAACATTCTCCTTTCTCTCCTTCTCAATTTGTTTTATTTTTCGAAATCGACAAAATTCAAACCAAAAATTCAAATATCAAGGCCAGATCTGCAATCTTTATCGTCTAATTATTGTGAAATCGAGATTTATTATTTTTTCTTCTTTTTTGACCTCCACACCATTTAAATTAGAAGAAAATATTCTAGCACCGATAAAATAAGGGAGTCTAAAAATTCGAGTTTGAGAAGAAAGTTCCAAGGGATTTTTACATAAGTTTACCAAAAAAATTAAACAACGTTAAAGACTTCACAATTTGTGAACAAAATGAGCAAATTTTAGCTCGAGAAATGAATAGAGAGACGAAAAGGAATTTAGCCCGACCTATCTTATACACAGCCATGCATACTGAAAGCTGGTGATTAGACTTTTTCTTCATTATTTATGATTGATGAATGCAGTTTCTAAGAGAGAAGAAGATGAAGCAGACGATTCCCCAACCAAAGATAGAGGATGGTGAGCAAGTGACACATGAAGCTGCAACGGCAGCAGTGAAAAGAAGTTTGCTCTTATTTTCAGCTCTACAGTCCAAACATGGCCACTGGCCTGCTGAGAATGCTGGCCCTTTATTCTATTTTCCTCCTTTGGTCATTCCTCTTATTCCTTTCCCTTTGTTCTATATTTCCCTTGCATTGAACTCACTAATTATTTATAAAAATATGTATGTACACTTTGTAATGCAGGTCATGTCTCTATATATCACCCGACATCTTAATTTTATATTCTCTGAAGAACATCGCAAAGAAATTCTCCGTTACAGTTATTGTCATCAGGTAATGAAATTCAATAGATCGAATTTATTCTTCATTTGAATACAATATACTAATTGGTTTTGCATGGCAGAACGAGGATGGAGGCTGGGGATTATACATAGGGGGTCACTGTACAATGTTCTGCACGGCTCTCAACTACATCTGTACACGTTTATTAGGAATAGGACCCGATGGAGGACTCAACAATGCTTGCGAGAGAGCCCGGAAATGGATTGTAGACCGTGGCGGTGTCACTTCCATTCCCTCTTGGGGGAAGACTTGGCTCTCTGTATGTCGTCTTCCTTCTACTGCAACAATATTTGCCATCAAACCTAGTCTGTACATATTAACATACATATACTGATATACATATATATATAATTTTGTTGTAGATATTGGGTGTGTTTATGAATGGTCAGATCCAATGCCCCCGGAGTTTTGACTCTTTCCTTCTTACTTCCCCGTTCATCCAGGTTCCCAAAGTTTATTTCTTTATGATCAATTCAATACATTATATTGATGACAATGCATTGCTTACAATGCAGCAAAGATGTTCTGTTATTGCCGATTAGTTTACCTGCCGATGTGGTATTTGTATGGAAGAAAATTCGTGGGTCCAATCACACCTCTCATTTCACAGTTGAGACAAGAACTCCACACTGAACCATATGATGAAATCAATTGGAGTAAAAAGCGACATTTATGTGCAAAGGTAAATTGATAATCATAATAAATATATATTCTTAATCAGAGAAGGTGTAAATGAAAAATGTTTATAATGATGCATGCAGGAAGATCTCCACTATCCTCGTACATTGCTTCAATATTGCTTTGGGATAGTCTCTACAAATTTTCAGAGAAAAAGCTCTTAAAGTAACAATGGATCTCATTCATTATGAAGATGAAGGCAGTCGTTACATTACCATTGGATGTGTTGAAAAGGTAACACATTTGGATAGTATTATGTATGAATGCTTGCTAATTATATCTAATCAATCGGATACTTCATTTGGCAGCCTTTATGCATGCTTGCTTGTTGGGTTGAAGATCCAAATGGTATTTATTTTAAGAAGCATCTTGCCAGGATTGATGACTATTTGTGGGTGGGAGAAGATGGGATAAAGATGCACAGCTTCGGAAGTCAAGTTTAGGATGCTAGTTTCGCTCTCCAAGCTTTGCTTGCTTGCAATTTATCTGATGAAATTGGACCGACTCTAATGAAGGGGCACAACTTTCTGAAGCATTCACAAGTTAGGGATAATCCTGCAGGGGACTTTAAAAGAATGTTCAGACACATTTCTAAAGGATCATGGACATTCTCCGATCGAGATCATGGGTGGCAAGTCTCTGATTGTACTGCAGAAGCTTTAAAAGTGATCCCCTTTTGTTCAATTAAACACACATTTTGGATTTGTAATAGAAATGATTGCTTAAAATTGTGTTGATTATTTTTGCAGTGTTGCCTATATTTTGCAATGATGGCGCCAGAAATGGTTGGTGAGAAAATGGAAACGGAGCAATTGTATGATGCTGTCAATATTACTCTGTCTTTACAGGTAAAGTATATGCCCATACTATCCAAATCTGACTCTATTATTAAATAAGAGTGTATTGAATGTTTAATCATACTCGACCTCAGGTGATCTTATACATTGAACCAACAACATGCTACGGTTTGTTCTAATTTTTGCAGAGTAAAAATGGTGGTTTCTCAGCTTGGGAACCAGCAGGAGGTGGATTCTGGTGGGAGGCAATAACCATCTCAATAATCTGACTAATCTTGGGAAATCACTGTATTTGCCATCAACCATTTTTTTGTTATTTTTATTATATTATATTTTATTTATGTTTTTCTTTTTTATTTAATTTTTATTAAGAATAACTTTGTTTTTATAACACACTTTTCTATGCTTTTATAGTGCATATTCCCTATATTTTGGCATGTTTTTTTTTTTTTGCTTTTTAGCACGTTTTTTTGTCTTTATTGATGATCATTTGGCCGTTTTTTTTATTTTTCAGGGTTAGATTTGACATCGCCGAGACTGATCAAGATGGTGTTTATTTAGTTATCCTATTGATCTTCCTTGCTTTAGATCCTCGAATTGGATACGCGATTTGCGTTGTGGATTTTCTCAGGACGTTCGACTATGATTTGCAGTTGTCGGTGTTCTTTCAGTAGTTTGATCCCATTTTGTAGTTTGTCGATGCACTAAGATATGTTTGTATCTATGTTTTGTTTGAGTCTTTTGTTTTGGTTTTGAACCTTTTCATTGTATTGTCATTGTATGATTTAAAGTGACTAGTTATTTTTGTCATTGGTTATTATAAAATGTCTAAATTATATGTTTAGCTTACGTTCAACGTTCATTGTAATTAGATATATTTTTCTTTTTAATAATACTAGCGGCATCTAAAAAAATTATGGCAAGAAGTAAGTGTCTTAAAAGTCTATATAAGGGGAGGTTTTGTTCATAAATGGTATCCATATTTCTTCTTAATATCTAGAGGAGAAAGGGATAAATGTGGAGGCTGAAGATAGGGGAAGGGGGCAATAGTCCCTACATTTTCAGTACCAACAACTACTTGGGAAGACAGACATGGGAGTTCGATCCAAATGCAGGCACTCCCGAGGAGCGACCAGAGGTCGAAGAAGCTCGTATCAACTTCTACAACAATCGGAACAATGTTCAGCCCAGTTCTGACCTCCTCTGGCAAATGCAGGTATAATTACTACAACAAATATATGGTATATCTCTCTCTCTATATATATATCATTACTCAAGTTGGATGTGTCTCAAATTATTTATGATTGATGAATGCAGTTTCTAAGAGAGAAGAATATGAAGCAAACGATTCCCCAACCAAAGATAGAGGATGGAGAGGAAGTGACACATGAAGCTGCAAAGGCAGCAGTGAAGAGAAGTGTGCTCTTATTTTCAGCTCTACAGTCCAAACATGGCCACTGGCCTGCTGAGAATTCTGGCTCCTTGTTTTTTATGCGTCCTTTGGTCACTGCTCTAATTCCTTTCCCTTTATTCATATATGTTTCTTCTAGTTTCCCTCGCATGAAACTCTGTAATTTTTGCAACGCAGGTCATGGCTCTGTATATAACAGGATATCTTAGTACTATAGTCACTGCAGAACATCGTAAGGAAATTCTCCGTTATATTTACTGTCATCAGGTAATAAATCTGGATTAGTTGTTTTCTGTCAAAAAAGGATCATGATTTGAATATACGTTGATTGTGGCATGTAGAATGAGGATGGCGGTTGGGGATTATACGTTGGGAGTCACAGTTCAATGTTCTGCACAGCTCTCAACAACACTTGTATGCGTTTACTGGGAATAGGACCCGATGGTGGCCTTGATAATGCTTGCGAGAGAGGCCGGAAATGGATTCTTGATCATGGGGGAGTCACTGCCATTCCCTCCTGGGGAAAGACTTGGCTTTCTGTATGTCGTCTTTCTTTTATTTACTCTCTACAGATTTAAACATAATGAATACATGAATTTCTTTCTTTGATTTTGTTGTAGTTGCTGGGTGTTTATGAATGGTCTGGCTGCAATCCAATGCCCCCGGAGTTTTGGCTCTTCCCTTGTTATTTTGCAATTCATCCAGGTTTACAAAGTTTATTTTGTTTTGTGATTAATCCAATGCCTCGTGTTTCTAACATAACAAGATTTCTGATCTCCAATATTTCCATTATTGTTATACCTCCGCAACTTTCTTTCTTTTCTTTTTTTGTCTTATCGTGACACGACTCTTTTAAACAATTACAATGTTAACAACATGATGGTTATCAAGTTCATCCGAAATATTTATTAAAAAATTAGCGTATGATGACATGACAATTAACAAAAATTAAAATAATGAAACATTTAGTCCTCCATATTTACACATTCAATCAATTTAGTCATAATTCGAAAAAAAATCAATAAATTCAGTCTTTATTTACTCATCCTATCAATTTAACCTTTTTTATTTAACCCTCCACTCCGACATCACCTCCCTATTTATATATAAATACATTATTGTTGTGGTGGTGGTGGTGGCGACGGTGGTGTCACTATTGTTATTTAGTATAAATTTCAGTAATTTATGAGTGATACTTTTTGTCAAAAAATTAATAAAAAATTTGCAATTTAAAACAGTACCAAATTGATAGAATGAATAAATAAAGATGACTAAATTTATTAATTTTTTTGAATTAGGACTAAATTGATTGAATGTGTAAATATGAAGTATTAAATATTTTATTATGTCAATTTTTATTAACTATCACATCATCAGCCGTTCAATTTTCATTGACACCGAACCAACTTGTAATTTTGTTTAAGTTGAAAGACCATTTTGCAATTTTACATAATCGGAGAACTTAACAAGAAAAAATCCTATAGTCGAGGGATTATTTATGTAGTTTACCTTATCTATAATACCGTCTGAGGTTAAACAAAGGGATCAAAACCCATCCTACCATCTTACGGACAAAAATCATTTGCACATTTCTATGCCTAACACTAAAAAATTAAATGATAAACCCTAGCCTTAAATTTTAAATTTTAAATTCTAAACCTTAAATCCTAAAAAATATTCCCTACCTCTAATTCTTTAAATTCTAACATTAAACCTTAATTTTAAACTCTAAACTTAATTTTTTAATACAAAAACATAAATAAGAACACGAAAAATTGTGCAGAGGATTTCTATTCGCATCACACACACAACACAATGCAATTGATTGTAACGGGAAATGGTATAATGCAGCAAATATGCTCAATCTTTGCCGAGTAACCTACATGCCAACGTCGTATTTGTACGGAAGAAAATTTGTGGGTCCAATCACTCCTCTCGTTTTACAAGTAAGGCAAGAACTCCACATTGAACCGTATACTGAAATCGATTGGAGTAAGAAGCGGCATTCATGTGCAAAGGTAAAACTGATCATCATAATCTATGTGTTCGATACAATATTTGGTATTTTTTTTTTCCTGAATGAAAGATATTTTATAATAATGCATGCAGGAAGATCTCCACTATCCTCATACATTGCCTCAGATATTGCTTTGGGATGGTCTCTACATGTTTTCAGAGCCTTTGCTCAACCGATGGCCCTTTAATAAGTTGAGAGAAAAAGCTCTTAAAGTAACAATGGATCTCATTCATTATGAAGATGAAAGCACTCGCTATATCACCTTTGGATGTGTAATGAAGGTAATGCAATTTTTTGTTAATATATACAGGGAGGGATCTACTTCCGCTAGTATTTTGGATGTGGAATTGAGAGGAAAGTTTCAAGGGGTTTTTTTTTTCATAAGTTTACCAAAACAATTTAATCAACGCTAAATACTTAACAATAGAGTGATCAAAAAGAGTGAAATTCGAAAGCCGAGTGATGAAATTTAAAACTTTTAAATTTGAGTGACTTAAAATGTAATTTGCCCTTATTTAATTAAAACAAGACTTTATTAATTTATTATGGGTTATATTTTTATACACAAGCTAAAACCTAAACCCCAAATTCTAGCACCCTAAAACCTAAGCCTTAAACCCTAAATTCTAAATTCAAATCATAAACCTTAAATTCTACACCCTACAAATTAAACTCTAAACCCTAACTTAAAACTTTAACCCCTAAAATTGAAAGGTTCGTGTAAACTAAACTTATGTATCAAAGTATTTTCCATTTATTATATGCCAATTGGGTAACACATTGGGCAGGCTTTAAGCATGATTGCTTGTTGGGTTGAAGATCCAAATGGAATATATTTTAAGAAGCATCTTGCAAGGTTTGATGAGTTTGTGTGGGTTGGAGAAGATGGAATAAAGTCTCAGGTTTGCTGGTTAAACTCTCATCAAAATATTAAGACTTCAATTGTTCATTATTATTATCTCAGCTAATCACTCTGTGTACATATATTCAACATTTCGCCATGCAGACCTTTGGAAGTCAGGTTTGGGATGCTAGTCTGTTTCTCCAAGCTTTGCTTGCCAGCAATTTGTCTGATGAAATTGGACCTACTCTTATGAAGGGGCACAACTTTCTGAAGAACTCACAGGTCTGTGAACCCTAAACTCAAAACCGTAAATCCTGTGACACCACACAATGTGAATGCCGTGATTAACTTCTTCGGTTTGGTTGAAATTCGAAGGTCAGGGAAAATCCTCCAGGAGACTTTAAAAGGATGTTTAGACACATTTCTAAAGGATCATGGACATTCTCTGATAGAGATAATGGGTGGCAAGTCTCTGATTGTACTGCAGAAAGTTTGAAGGTAGTTGTGCTCCATTCAATTAAACAAAAGCATTTCGATTTTGAAATAGATTTGCCATACATCAAAACTTGCTTGTGGTCTTGCAGTGTTGCCTGTATTTTTCCATGATGGCACCAGAAATGGTTGGTGAGAAAATGGAAACAGAACAATTTTATGATGCTGTCAATATCATTCTATATTTACAGGTAAACAGTGTCCAAGTTATGGAGCATTAATTTGATTTGTTCAAATCGAAACTCAGTTTAGTCCAATTTGATCATAAGATGTAAACAATTCAAACCAATCAAACTCAAAGTTGAAATTATCTAAACAAGTTACAGTAACTTGTTGAAGTATTTTCTGTTGTACATACTATTGCAGACCAAAAGTGGTGGTTTTTCACCTTGGGAACCAGTAAGAGGTGGATTCTGGTGGGAGGTAATTTACTATTTCAATATTTGTTGAAATTATAGATTGTTAAAATATTAATCTCCACTGCATTCACTATCAATTAATTAAGAGCACTTTTCCCTCTACATTATCTTTTTAGTGGTTCAATCCAATCGAGTTTCTTGAGGATGTAGTCAAAGAATAGGAGTAAGATTTTCTTATCTTTGTTCTTTAATTAAATCCATTAGTTATTCAATGTAAAAAGAAACAGATTTATGGTTTTTATACTGATGAAAATATTAAAAAAAATATAAACTCCAGGTATGTAGAGTGCACTTCATCTGCAATCCAGGCACTAGTTCTTTTCCAGAAATTACACCCACAACATAGAGAAAAAGAGATTGAGAATTCCATAAAAAATGCTACACAGTTCATTGAAGATGCACAACGCCCTGATGGTTCCTGGTATTTCATTAATAAGCAATTTTCTTTTCTTAAAAACATTGATTTCAAAGGCTTTCACCATAACCTTGACAAGAATGTATAATTTCCATGTATGTATATAAATGTATGTAGGTATGGGAACTGGGGAATTTGCTTCTTTTATGGCACATGGATAGCACTATTAGGTCTTAAGGCTGCTGGGAAGAACTTCAACAACTGCTTGGCTATTCGTAAAGCTGTCGATTTTTTGCTTAAAACCCAAAGGGAAGATGGTGGCTGGGGAGAGAGCCATCTTTCTTGTCCCAAAAAGGTACTAATTTACTGACTATATATCGTTGGTGCATCGAATACTAATATCGTTCTTTCTTTTTCTATTTATTTGAAGTGATGAATACCAAATACCATTTTGATCTTATACGCAATTTGAAACATGAACGTTGATTTAATATAACTTATATATTTTGATCATAATGGTTTAATGTTTGTGCACTCTTTTCCTCCTACGGTGTTTTGACGAGGCGTGTCTTCTTTGTTGATAAAAGGTATATATAGCCATAGAAGGAAAAGAATCAAATTTGGTAAACACTGCACAAGCTTTGATGGGTTTAATTATTGGTGGTCAGGTACGTTTTACGTACAATTAACATTGATTTTATGATTCGGATTAGCCCGCTAATGAGTTGGATACCAATAGTTAGAAAAGAAAAACAATGATTTTACGATTCCAAATAAACAAAGAAACTATACACACATATATATTGCTATGTAGATTTTATTAATCACTATATGCATGTATGCTACTGAACAGGCCGAGAGGGATCCTACACCTCTGCATGGAGCTGCAAAATTATTGATAAATTCTCAATTGCAAGACGGTAGTTTTCCTCAGCAGGTAATTTTCTGCATATGTTTATATATACATACACACACGCACCATTGAGAGAAAAGGAAAAGATATGTATGTATGTATGTATTGATTTTGTGGATGAAATGAAAAATGGCAGGGACTTGGAGGAGTTTTCATGAGGAACTGTATGCTACACTATGCATCGTACAGGAATATTTTCCCACTGCGGGCTCTTGCTGAGTATCGCAACCATGTTTAGCCTTCTAAATAAATATGCTTTTCAATGAAAAAGGATCGATCGGATGATTAATATTCTATAATAAAATAGTGTAACATATAGTAAATATATGATCTCTTCTACTTGAACTAATTCTAATTACCACTGCTGTGTGAAGAATTGAGTTCTTTTCAGTCTGGTGATGATGAGTAAAGTTATGGAATGTCAGTCTGTTACAATTTGGTTTAAGATGCTTTCGATTTTCTAGTTTTTCGGACTAATATGCTCAAATAGTTGGTGTGCTATGCGGTTTGATTACAGTAAGAAAATTCTGCGCTTGGTGCTATTTTGCCTCGGATGGTGGTTTGTATCTGTTGCGTGTATTATATGGGTGATTTTTGGTTGTACTAAGTTAGTTAGCGTTGATGTTGGCGTTGTTTATTGTTGTTTTTTTTTTGGATAAGTAAAATATTAACTGAGGTGAATGTGGATCGAACACGACCTTCAGATTTTCTATCTGATGCTCTCCCAACTGAGCTGTCCCCACAACTATTTTGATTTATTTTAGTTGTGTCGTACTCTTTTTCTCTACTTAAGTTTAAAAATATTTTTATTTTATTTTTAAGGAGGCAACAACTCATGTTTTTAATTATTTTTTATTAATAGGAGAATACGATCAAGAACTTCGTTAAAAACCCTCTATAAGCCTAAATGAAAGGAAAAGAGTGTCCTTGATAATATTTACATAACCACGGAAAATCTCAAATGAAAAAACAAAACCCAGAGCGAGACTAACCCGAGGAATCTAAATGAAAATACTATAAAATAAAATTCGGCAGAACAATAAATTCATGAAATTCGAATGAAAACTGTCACGCAAGCCGAGCAAGGGCATCCGCTGCCTTGTTACCCTCACGGAAAATAATCGACAACTTCACCTCTCACCGTTTATCCAACAAGTCCCAGATATGCTGAACAAGGGATGGCCAATTCGAACAAATATCCCTTCCCTCTATCACCTGAATTGCATTTGCACAGTCAACCTCTACCCACACATGGCCAATCCCAAGATCCCATGCAATACGAAGGCTCTCGTATATACCCCACAACTCTGTCTCGGTAGCTAAACACATGCCGATGCTCTTTGTAAAACCCACAACCCACTCACCATTATGGTTACGCATAGCGCCACCACAAGTAGCACCACCCGGCTCAGTATGGTAGGATCCGTCGGTGTTGAATTTTACCCAATCATCAGGCATATTTGCCGAGCAAAAAAAAAAATCATTGTTGCAAACCACTCATCCTCTTGAATCATTTTACATGTAGGGGTGTTTAAAACTACCCGACCCAATTGACCCGGCCCGACAACCCGAAAGAAAAAACTGGGTATTTCACTAAAAATACCCGATCGGGCCGGGTTTGGGCCGAATTTTTTTAGTAATCGAGTACCCGAGCCGAGCCGATATTTTTAATATATTTATTTTTTTAGTTTTAAAGTATATTTTTATTTTAGGTTCCTTAATATTTTTATCTAAAATTAAATTTAAATCTCTAAATTATTTCTATGTTTGTATTATGTACTTTTAAGTTTTAAAATTTTCAAATATATTTTTATTAATTTGTTAATACAAGATTCGAAAGAAAAAAAATGAGATTAATGTTTTTAATTCCTTTTTGGTGATAAACTTTAATATATATATATATATATATATATTCAAATATTCATCCTAAAATTAACTTCAAATCACTAATTTTGTGTTTGGATTTTGTATTATGAACTTTTATATGTGTTTACTATGTGATTTTTTAAAACTTTTAAATTTAAAAATAAATAAACAAAAAAATATGAACCGAGTACCCGTTACCCCGATTTTTCGGGTATCCGATTAAAGCGGGTCGGAACACGGGCCGACATATGTAATAGCTGAAAGAACCGGGTACCCGAAAATGAATACCCCTACAATTTATTTGGCCCTATGCAAACCGAAAGCATAGAAAGTAAGAAGTATATTTTGGGTGAGGGTCAATCTGATAAAAAATTCAAGGGTTAAAAAGAAATGAATAAAAGTTTGAGAGTTAAAATGATTAAATTGATAAAGTTGAAGGACCAAAAATCATTCTGTCAAATAAAACATGATTAAAATTGCAATCTTTCGAATTGGGTTGATTTTTAATATATGCTGGAATATACCCTTGGTATACTTAAGGAAATTAAAGTAAAAGTTTGAACATAATATTTATATAACTAGAATAAGTCTCATATTTCCCTATTTGGTCATATTGTCCCATATTTTTTGGTGGCTAAGGATATACATATTGTTCAATTTTGTATGAATTCGAATCTCAATATACGAATGTAATCTCTATTTAATAAAAAAAGTGAGTAGAATAAATCTCTATTTGGTCAATATCGTTTTAAGCTAAAATTGAGGGTTTGACCAGTCAAATATGTTATTTTAGATGTTTGGTGAATATCAAAATTTGGGTGAAAAAATGAATATATATCACTTGTAATCACAAATGATTTTTTTTTGTTTCGGGTTAAATTGCAAATGAAAAAATATTTTATTTTTATTTTTAAAAACCGTAAATATTAACTCTGTCAACATTTGCCTTATTTGATTCCTTTTTGTTTGCACAAAGATTTGTAGCGACGTTTTTTCTTTATAATAATATAAGCGTGGTCTTTTAAAAAATTTGTCGATATGAATATCCCATAAACCATTTTTAAAATCTTAGCTTAAAGGGATTTCTTTTGAAAAGTTGTAATCTTTTGGAAATCGATAAAAAATTTAGAGTCGCCACCGGCCACTTGGATAAGGTAGGCACAAAATCAGAGATTTAATATGAAAGGGTCCGGGAGTTGGTTACGCGTGGGGAAGGATTAGCACCTCCATCACGCCCGAAAATCGGTACCAAAATACTTGTTGCTTTTAATCAAAGGAAATTGTCGGAATTTGAAAGGAATTTATTCGGTGACCTTAATTGAACGGGCTTTATCTAACTGGTGGATTCAAATTAATTGGACATTTAATTAATAAGGTTGACGATACATCGGACCATAGATTAAACCGACATCGAATAAGCCCGATTGTTGTGTTAATTTATGGTTCGAATCCCACACGTCAGCTTTTATGCATGATGCAAGCATTTTAAAATATGATGTAATGATTTGGTTAAGTTTTAATTTGACCTTGACTCGGTAAGGATTAATTCAAACATTTGGTGAACATCCTTTAAGCTCGGACTGTTACGACACAAATATCGAAATTAATGAATACCTCTCTTTTTATGGTTTAAATTGATTAACTCAAAATAAATGGGTTACATGAATGACAATTGAAAAATGGATGTCACAAAAAGGCTTGAAAATTAAACATACAAAGAGGCCCCTAAAGCCCTAACCTAAAATTAGTGATCTAATTATTAATTAAGTGAATGTAATATTAACCCTAAATTAATTAAACCTGAAAAGCTAGAAAGCCCTAATAAATTATGGATTATCTTGATGGTAATTAATTCGATCAATTTTAAACTAGCATCCCATGAGCCAAGGATACTATATAAAATGAATCAAGTTAATTAATCATAACTTTAAATTAAATGTTCATCTAAGCCCAATTCTCAATTTTATCCTAAAATGGTAGTTAAGGAGTGTTTAATTAATTTGATGAATTTAACATTTATCCCAATAAGCCAATGATAAACTTAAATTAATTAAACTAGTTCAAACCTTAATCTAACTATGGTTTCAAAAACTAACCCTAAATCTAATTTAATTAATTTAAAACTTATGCCCCTATAAGCCGGGCGCGCAATTTAAATTAATTAAATTAATTAACTAAAGTATCCTAAAAAGGTCTAATCTAACTAAGGCTCTAAGAAACTAAAACCCAAAATTAATATGATTAATTTAGTGATCGTGTTCCTATAAGATCCAAATTAGCCAAATTAATTTGTCTAATATAATCTAAAGCTTTAATTAACCAAAAGCCCATCTAAACTAAGCCCAAACTATCCTAATTAACCAAACTAAACCCAAAAGGAAAAAAAGGCCCAAAACATATAAATAAACATATATATTATAAGAATATATTATATAGATTTAAAAATCTAATTATATATGTTTAAAGAAAATACATATCATATAAGTTATAGAAATACTTTTTAACCTACATATATTTAAAAGCTATGTATATTATATTATACTTTTTAGAAAGGTAACTATACGCATTAAAACACACATATCATAAACATTACATAGGAACTAAATACTTAAAAAAAACAAAGTAAATGACCATTCCATAATAAAAGTTACCAATAAAATCATCCACATTTTTATTGAACTGAAAAATATATTATATATGAATAGAATAAGGAAAGAGAATACCAAAAACTCGAATTTTATACTCGATCCACCAGAATTTACATGTTGTTGTCGGGTTGAGAATCTCGATTTAAGGGTTTTTCCTTGTGGTTCGAATGGGTGTAAGTAAGGGGTGAAACTGGTTCGAATGAGTGTAAGGGGAAGTGGTGAATTGATTGAAACGGCTAAGGGATTTTTTTCCTAAACCGTGGATTCCAAATGATAATTTGGGGGAGGGGGCCAAGGTAAGTGCCCTGGGTTTTCTCTTAGGGTACAAAATATATATATATATATATATATATATATATATATATATATATATATATATATGTATATGTATATGTATATATGTGATAAACGGTATTTTTGATTTATCCCCTTAAAATAAGAACCAATAAAAATTAAGACCTTGGTCACCAAGTAGTTTTTTTAACCAATGGGGATGAGACATTGATTCATCCAATAAGAACCAAACCGTGGTGAGTAAGGAGTTATGATTTTTATTATTTTTTGTATATATTTTTTTACTATATAAAATTATATATAATGGGCCATGAAATTTTGTGCTTAGGATATAAAGTAAGGTTTTTAGGTATTTAAAAAAAAAGATAATATGAATTTATTTTTATTTCGAGCATTTAATTTAACCCGGACAAAATTTAGTGTCTACAAGATTAAATTGATTTATTTAAATCAATATATATAATCAGGTATAGAGGGGCAGATAACCCCTTAGTTAAATGGTTTAATTGTAGCTTTAGTGCCTCCTAAATATGAAAAACTCAATTTAGTCATTTTTAGCCTTAAATAATGAAACAATTGCAATTTTGGGTCCTCACAAAAATAAATAATTGAATTTAACTCATTTCGAAACAAAATTTTTAATTTTACTCCTTTTTTTTTTATCTCCATTCCACCTACCCTAGATTCATGGCTTGGTTCCTGCCTATAATAAAAGAACCTGACAGGTAATTTCAAATTTATTTCTTCTTCTAATCGAAATTTGATGCCAAGTCCACTCCTTCCTAACATATAATAACAATTTGAAATGAGGTTTATTAGAGTTCTACCATTCATCAAATTTGAAATTTGAAGTAGCACGAAATATAGCTTATATTTAATATATTAGTGTATAAATTATACATCTACAATTGAAATATATATATTAATACCTTATTAAAAAAACTTTGGAAGGTGCTATAGTGGAGAAATTATATCATGAGTCCTTCTCACTACGTCATTCATGGTCCCAACTAATAAAAATCACTCATATTTACTGTAAATTAAATTTAAAAAATAGTTTTTACCAAGTGAAGATTCACTTGATAAAAAGATGACATGACAAAAAATTATTTAGGTGGATAGTTTTTAATGGTTAGGACCATGAATGACGTGATGAGGATGACTCGTGATATAATTTCTTATAGTTGTTGATAAGTAGTTTATTTGGGTACTATTTTATCTTTAATTATACCTTTAATTATTAGTTCATGTTGATGATTTGGGTGTCTTCGTGTGTTTTCTATGCAGGACTTCAATTCTGGAAATTACACTTAAAAAGACAATTCTGAAGTTTTATTTTCTGGAATCAAGGCTGGGCTAGTGGGCATGAAGTCTGACGTGGTATCAGTCAGCAACTTCTAGACGGCGACGTCAGCAGCCTCTAGAAGGTGATATCAGCAACAGCGGATAGCAGATCAGTTGCGATTTGAAATTTAAAACTTGGAAATTATCTTTTAGGATTTTATTTGAATACTTTATAGGATTTATCCTTTATTATTTTTAGGGTTTTAGAATACTATAAATACCCCATTTGAGGTAAACACAAATCACCTCTTATTCTTAGTTTGTTTTTGTTTTCGAAGTTTTATAAAATTCTCTTTACATTCTTGTTCTTTTAGTTTTTTTATTATTTATTTTCTTTTAAAATGCTAAGTATGATTTTTACCATAATCATGCTTAGCTAAATTTTCCTATTAGCCAAAGGCTTAGAGCGAAGCTTCAATTCACCTTGTGAGAATTAAAAAGCACTCAACATCTTCGTATTACATTCTCGATTTTCTGGAAACTTAGATCGGCAATCGGCCTTTCTATTAAAAATCTTTACGTTTTCATTTCAAAAAGCTAGCGTTGACTTGAATGTTGTTCAGATTTGTAGTTGGGAGGAAGGATCAGCTTGTAGCAAATTCGACTTCCTATGAACACACTTAGCGACAGATTCACTAAGGGAAATTGAGATCGGATTCGATTCTCATCGAGACAACATAGTCCGAGTCGGGTTTTTCCAAATTTTAAAATTGTTTTATTCTAATGAAGATAGTCGTGGTTAGTCTTGCCAGAAAACTGGAATTCGAAAATTGATTTTGAATTATTGGTTTACCGGAGAGAAAAACAAGTTACAAGGGTTGAGCTTTGTAGACTGTAACCGGCATGTATCCGGAGTAAAAATCCTTTTTTCGATGACCAGTTTGAATTGAAGCTAAGCAAAGCTTGAAGCTAATTTATTTAATTAATTTTCTTCTCAAAAATATTTACTTCCGTCATTTTCTCCAGATTCGTTTTTATTATTTTAACTTTAGTTTCTACTCTATCAAAACCCTCCATTATTTTTATTTTCTACTATATCAAAACCCTCCATAGTCCCTGTGGATCGACCTTTCTTCTCTCTATACTACGTTATTTTTATATTCATTTGAGATTAAAGAATATTTATTTGACAAAATACGACGCGTCAGTTGTCGTGGAGTTAATGGACAATGCATTGAAAATATGATATAATTTCTTATAGTTTTTAATGCCTTAAATACTTATACGTACAAATTTGCATCTTCATTCTTCATGCACTATAGATACTCAAAACCTAGTTCATGCATAGTGTGAACAAGAAGCAATCTTCAACCGCTAAAGTCTCTTTTGACATATTATCCTTCGAAATGAACGTTATCAGTCTTCTATCGTTTCGATTCGTTAGAAAGACGTGTATATATAGAAAGAATATTGGATCGAATGGATTTAGAAGAATCTCCAGAAATCTTATCTAACCAAAATGAAATTACAAAAGATCCAACTAAAGTCTAAAACTCAAAAGGAAAATAAGACAGAAGGAAACTCTAGTAAGATTAGAAAAGAAAGTTAACTAGCAGATTATGTCATTAGAAGATTAAAACTAAGACTACTTAGAGCTTCAAACACAAGTCAAGTTTCAACTCATCTTGATTAATGTTGAAAGTGTTAACACTTCTATCATGCCAATACCTACTCACTCCCTTGGTCGACGGACCGAACTTCCGTACATCACTTTCTAACCTAGCAGCCGTGCCATTACTTGCCGATGATCCAGCAGCGGTATAATTCTCCATTGAAAGATGCCCCATCTCCGGCGTTTGATGAATCCGCGGTCGGGACCATTCATTGTTCCCATAAATATGTGGTGATGGAAGAAAACTTGGCTTGTGTATCATAGAGTGGAGTTGAATCCCAAGTGATTTATTGAATGAGCCATGCAAAGGAAGTAATGCCATGGTGGGATATTGACCGATAACGGCGAAAGACGCCACCGCACCTGCACCGATCCTTTGCTGCACTCGTTTGGCTAGTGTTCTTTCTCGTTTATGTGCATTTTGGTGCCCCCCCAAGGCCTCTGACCTAAAGAACTTCCTTTGGCAATAGTTACATGAAAACACTCTAGGTTGATCAGTTTCATTACCTTTTCTGTGAGGAGTTTTCGATGAATCCGGATCGTCGATCTTGAAACAGTCGATGAGATTGAGTTCGGGTTTCGAGTCTTGATTCGTATTCGTGTTAGTGTTCGTGTTTGAGTAGTCTTTGCCACAAAGGCTCAGATCCAATACAGGATCATAGTTGTCATCTTCTTGGTGCACATCTTCATGTCGCTTGCCGAGGCCATTCGAGACGGAGTTAGCGGTGGAAGTTTCCGAGAGAGATGGCTCTGAAGATCTTGGAGGCCCCATGAGAAGTGATCAATATGAGTATGTTTTTTGGACAAAACAAGTCCCACGCGGGGTATTTGATGAGGAAAGAAAAAGAGGGGGTTTGAAACAAAAGAGAGAGGTGAAATATTGATGTCTATTGTAATAAATACAGGCCGCAGGAATCCAAATCTGACATGTTTTTACAGGTGCAAGGTCTTAATATTGTAAGAGAGAAAGAGAGAGATGAAGATGTGTGTTGTTTTATCAACCATTTTGGTGTCTCTAGCACATCCCCATTTAGTATGTCTTCTCTTTCCTCTTTTTTTTTTTTTACATTTGTTGTCTTCTAGATCCAGCCTTTTATGGGTATATTCAAGGCTAGCTATAATCTGACCCCAAAAGATAAATCTAAAGACTAAGAAAGAGAAGGCAGATAGTAAGGCAAGAGCAAGGATGGACTTATCCTAACACATGTGGTTTTCTATAGTTCTAGTATTCTTTTTTTCATCTAAATTCTAGTCAAATTGGATACGATTATATCAAGAGTCAAGTTGAATCAGACTAAATGAAAGAATATCTCTTTCAATGTTTTTTTTTTTAATTTTGAATGTTAAATTAAATTTTTGCTTAAAGGCATCGAACTCCTTGTCACTCAACTCAACATATTGGTTTAGAGTTTAAATTTGCTCTAATTATACTATAATTATAAATTTCTTTAATTTATAGTTAGTTCTTCTATTTTTAATTTGTTAGAATTCAATGAATATATTTTATGAAAATTTAGAAGTTAGTCCAATTGGTTAATGTTGCTAAACTTCACCCTTAAATATCTAACATGAAAATCCACCATATATGCACAAAATTAGAAAGAAAGTGTGTGTTTGTCAACTCCTTAGATTTCATAGAATCTAAAGATCAAAATTTGACAAATTAAAGGATTAGCTCCTCAGTTTTTATAAAATAAGCGGATAAAATTTAAAATTAGACCGTTTTAATTTATTCCCTCGAGTTAACTTTCGTAATGTTGTAATAATCGGACTGATGGTTGAACTAATCATACCTAGGGATGGCAATGAGTCCGAGACTTGACCCGAATACATAGATTCAGATTTGTTTTATAGGGTTTGAATCCTAAAATTTTGAACCTAACAGATTCGGGCTGGATTTAAATCCTCTGATTAAAGTACGGATCTGGTTTTGGTTCTGACACTAAGATCTGGACCTGGACATGTTTACCCGTTTGTAAAAAAACCCACCTTTAATTTTAAAATATATATAAATGACATAATAGGTCTTAAAATATATATAAATATTTTACAGAAAGAGACACCACAAAAAGTGAGTTTTTATAGGGTTGATGCGAAAGTGGTAGATATCATTGAGTATATAAGAAAGTTATTATATTACATAACCTTAATATTAATATTTAAATTTCACAAATATTATTTTCATTAAATAATTTTTTCTCTTTGGTTGGCTGTTGTTTGTTTTAGGATGTTGATGATTTAAGTAGTGATGAAGACTAGCACTCTGAAAAGGTAGAAGTACAGTACTCGGCTTGCGTCAATGGAATGTTTCATGATCTACATTTTTTAATGTTTGTGTTATTCAAAAGACATTTGTGTAATTGTGTTCGAGTTTTTTTTAAGATTTTAGTTTATCGTTTTTTATTTTGTTACTAGTTGTATTGAAATTAATCTTTCTTCCATTGGAGATGTGATGTGAAATTAGTCAATGACAGTTTTATTACGTTAAGAAATAGGTCGAATGATCATTTTTTAACAGACCCGTTTTGGACTCGTTTTGGACCCGAATACATGAGATCCATTGAATTTTGATCTGGGTCCCAATTTTCTAGACCTGCGAATCTGAGACGGGTCTAAATCCAAGATGTAAAAATAGGTCTGAATCTGGGTATAGCTAGATCCGCTCCAGATCCAGCTGCCATCCCTAAATTCATACCATTAATCATACAACATATTATACAACTCTCAATTTTACCTCACCGGTCCAACCAGCCGTAACATTAATTATTTGGTTGCACTGGTTAAGGGATAGACAGTATTTTATATTAGTGATACGAATTGTTAGGGAGTTATATTAGAAATTTTAGAGGTGTAAACTTAGATTATCAATAAAAAAAATATAAAGAAAATACATAAATTATATGAAAGTTTAAAATTTTCAGGAGATGCAACTGTCTCCTCTAATACTCTTCGATCCATCCCTGTACTGGCCGGTGAAGGTCCAGCAACCATGGTCTGGCTGTTTGGATAGCCGACCTCCATCTTCTAAAATCTTGTTCACATTTGGTTTCGCATGCATCATTCTTTATCCTTTTAAGGAACGGAAAGGGTGGAATAGGCATAGGTTTGTCCTTGAATTATTATTGAAGAATAGATCTGAAAATTATATGACAATAATGGGGGTAATAGCAAATGAACTCCAAATTCATCAGTAGAGTAAGGCAGGTTCCATAGCAGCCAACCTTGATTCTTAAATTTTGGTAGGAACAAGGCAGCTGCTTTTTTTAATGTCAATACGTACATATATTTCTTAAACCACTCGAATATATGAACTACCAATTGGTTTAACAAGATAAAACATTTGGTTTTTTAAACAGTAACGGCTAAAAGATATAAGTGCCCTCAATAATAATAAAAAAATAAATGTTCATTAACTTGACGTGTATGTGAGATACCGCCTTTAGAATAAAAATGAGTTTATTAAAAATTAGTTTGTCTAATGAGATGAGATACTAAATCTCTTAAGAAATGTCAGAGGTTCAAATCTTGACGTTGTGAATGAAAAAATTGGGTTGAAATGGTTTCCCCTATAATGCGCCTCTTCAATACTCAATCCAGATCAATTAGCCAATTAATTGGATACTGATAGTTATACAAAAAAAATGAGTCTAACAGGACTCAAAATTCATGAAGCATAACATTATTTTGTTCCTCATGTGCTTTATCACTAATGTAGAACTAACATTTTGTTTTTCTTTTCCAAATATTTAACTTAACTCATTTTTACGAGAAATTATTAGATGGATCACGTCATCAGTGGTCCTGGCTAATAAGGTCTATCCACTTCAAAATAATTGCTCAATAACTATCCACTCTCTATCAACATGTAGGAAAGAGCTAATGAGTCACATTGAAAAAAATGAGATGGATGGACCCTATTGGCTGAGAACACAGATGACGTGGTGAGCCGGGTCCATCTAATAATTTTTTTTATTTTTACCCTCCATTTTTTGAGACTCTGTACGATCGTTTCTATTGTCCGTATCCAAAACTACCCTTATTTTTTAATAAAATTTAAAGTTTGACTCTTAGTATTATGAATAAGCAAACTAAATTAAGATAATCGTCTCAGGTTCTACAATATTTTAATAGTCTAAAAACATTTTGAATATTGTGTGAGTCTCAGAATTTAAGCTAGTAGTTCGATCCTCGAATAGATTTACATAAAGGGAAAAAAACAAGTAATTGAGTGTTGGTTGGACGTTGTGCTTTTTTAGACAGAAAACGAGGTAATTTATAGGTCTTCTACAGCTAAATGTTTATGGTAAAAGAGTACTACATCATATACCATAACTAAATAATATTATTATCCAATTAATTTTTTCTCTCGGCAAATGAAATTTTATTAAGGGGTTAAAAAATATAACTCAAGATTTAAATTAGATGTCTCATTAAAAATTTTAAAAAAACATGTTAAATACAACACAATATTCAAGTTTTACAGCTTTTGTCAACTCTTTCACTTTTCACATAACCGTAGCATTGATACCAACAACTAAATAGAAGCAGCACCATGCACTAAAAACAAACCATGCCATCTGATCTTCAACAAACTACAAGCCCAAAAATATGCTCCCGTAAACTTTTCTCCAATGTAAAATTATTTATAGTGAACAGTACTCAACGTGAGGACCTTCTTCCTAAACGGTGTGATAATATTAAAAAAACAAAATAATAAAAACTAATCACAAATGTGTTCATTAGGCTTATTAATATATGTGATTAATATTTCTTACATTAACAAAAACAAGATAATAAAAATCTATTTATTTTTAGATAAAAAATAATTCCAAAATAATGATTAATTTATTAAGGGTGAAATTAAGATTGAATTCAAAGGGGAGCCTGAATAATATGGGGTCTACATTAGAACTCTTCTGAAAGTTGTCGCCATGAATGAACTTGTCCTTGTCTTTAAAAACCACTGGAAAGTCTGGTGAAATGTTGGTTGATGGTCCACAATAAACGAATATATATAGATAAGATCCATTAATATAGTATAAAAGTATTTAAGTTTAACACGTTTTTTGAATAGTTCGATGAATAAAATGAATGGTTGAGATTAACAATAGTATATGTGAAGATTATCCTTTGAAGAAAAAAAATAAAAAAATAAATCTCAATCATCTATTTTATTCATCCAACGATCAAAAAATACGTAAAACTCATAATTTCAAATTATATATATTCAAATGAAGTGGGACAAAATTGTAAACTTTGATTAAAAATGACCGAAGTTGACATCACATCTTGAGTTATAACTCTGATTTTTTTTTCAGGAAATGTGCCATCACAAGTCTGTAATTTGTCATTAATTAAACTTAAATGGAGAAGTAAATAACCATTTATTTTTAATAACTTCATCCTACACCTTCAAGCCTAGCTAGCTGCCATAATTAATTTTAAAACCTTGTTTGAATTTTGTAATTAGTTTAATTAGATTTTTTCCCACAATATTTGACTGTTTTTAAAATAAAGCCTAATACGGTCAGTAAAATTAAAAAAAAAATCTAGTGAAATGAAGCACTAATTTTCTTAAACAATGTTAAAAATTTGAATTGTATTATTGTAAATGTTTAAATAAGGTAAACTGGATACCACAATTGAACCGGACACGTAAATATCAAATCTATTACCGTTTTATAATTGACATGTTTTGCTTGAAATGGTAATGGACCAAGATGGATATTAAATCTATTAGCCAAAAGGTCTAAAGTTATTAACCAAAAGACAACGAGAAAGAAGAAAGGCAACGATAATTGAAGTTAGATAAACTTTCCGGTAGGATAAATAATTCCCAAACATAAATACTACAAAACCCAACATGGTTTAGATGTCATGTAGTTGAATGTTTGAACTAAAACTATGACAAGAAAAGATTGATAAAATTAATTAGTAAACAAGGTAGAGATTATGTTATCTATGAGTACAAATGTTGTTTGTGTTCGGTTCAGATATATTTAAATAATTTTTTTATCATATTCGAAGGAGTGTATATCTTTATTTTTATTATCTTGGAACAGTGATAAGATTGTCTAAGTTTGAACTTAAGACCTAAAACTAAAAAGGACTAAAATCACGCGGATATTATGACATTAAGAGGAAGAAAGAATCCAATATCATAAGGAAAAAGCATATTCTAAGTTCCCGAAACCCGCGACCTATAAGAATTCATAACAATACTAATACCAACTAAACTAATACTCAATTAACAAGAAAAGTTGAATGAATATAAAAACCCTAAAAATCCAACAGTAATGGAGAGAATTGAAATCACCGGACCAACAAATATTGATCATTAACCTACCCAAGAAACTACCACTATCCCTTCTACACAATTATTTGGTCCAAGGACATAATGACTAGTTATTCAGGTTCTACCGTTTGTTATTGACCAGGGGATTGGAGTTATTGTATGCTTTGCCAATGATATTTGTGCTCGCAAGTTATTCAAGTTCGATTTGAAATAAAAAAATTATGAATCAGTTTTGACTATTAGTCGAATTTAAGTTTTTTTATGTGATTATATAATAGTATATATATCTTCTTTACTTAGACCTTTCAAACGCGCATACATCGTGCAGATAAATTGTTCGAACCCAAGTCACCTAGAGATAATTCTTCCTTTTTCATTTGTACTACTCAACGGATTCCCTGAATTTTGTTATTTAAATATAAACAAATTTGTATATGAAACAAGCTCAAGCTTTGTAAATCATGTGAACGGTCTTCGCAAATCAAGCTCAAATTGTTCGAATCGATCAATCCAAACTGAATTTCGAATAAGGAGTCGTGAGTTTCTCATTATTCGAACTCGGCTCAAGTTGACTATAGTATGAGGCATAACATAACTAAAAAAGTTCGGCCTTTCTCTGACAAGTGTTGGGTGCAATGCAGGGCCGACTATGAGGGGAGCACCCTGAGCGACCGCTCAAGGCCCCCAATCAGTCTAGGGCCCCTAAAATTTAATTTTTTTATTAATTAAATAATTAATTTAATGATAAAAATTAATTATCTTTCCTAAATAAATTAATTAATCTAACAATAAAAATAATATGTTTGACAAAAGTTTAATCATGTTTCCATAGTTTATTAAAGAAATGTTTAACTACAAAATAAGTGTCCAAACTGTACTCTTTTTTACTTTAGGTCCCTAAAGTATTTTTTGGGTCAAAACATGTGTCTGAAGTTTACTCTGTGACCACTTCTAGGTAACAACCGTTAAAAAATTAAAAATAAGTGCTCAAATTATGTCGTTTTTTTGTTTTAGGTGTCTATTGTTTAAAAAATTAGTGCCCAAATTATGTCTTTTTTGTTTTAGGTGTCTAAAGTTTTTTTTATAAAAAAAATAGTGACCGTTACCTCAAAACGATAACGAAATAAACTTTAGGCACCTAGAGCCAAAAAACATGTATAGTTTGAACATTTATTTTGTAGTTAAGACTTAAAAAATATTATTATTTTTAAATATTATTTTGATTGTTCAAAATAATAAGATATGATTTCGTTATATAGGGGTTTATTTTTTAATTTTCGCTCAGGGCTCCGAAAATCTCTAAAACGGTCATGGTGCAATGGTAAGTAACATTACACTCCCAAAGAAAGAACTTAAACTCAAACCTTAAGAATAAAATTGTTGAAAATGATAACTATATACCCTAAACATAAATTAATCGGCACCGCAAGATAAGGAGCTCAAAGAAACAAGATGAAACAATGAATGAAAAAGGATGGTTCATAACATTGATGGAGGTGTGGACCACGGTTGGTTGCTTCACTAACAAAATCCAAGATTTAGTACAAGTCAGGTAGACAAGAGCCCCAACATAATGAAAACAAAAGGGGCAATTAAATGGCTGGTGGGAACGTGACACAAGTCACTCGGGTAAACCCCAAAACCGGACCCCCCACCGGTCTGGCTTTATGGGGTTACAGTTCCCATATTTAAAACCCTCTCTTGCATGAGAATAACGTCTCTCCTGCATTTATTTCTCTTTGCTCCCAACAACTTAATTACTCCATCCCCTGCAGTAAACCCTTTTAACTAAACCGTCTTGGTTCCCTACTCTTCGTGGTGGCAAACCGAGTCGGTCCGTGGATTTTTCACTTATCTATTTTTGGAAAGAAACAAGTTTTTTTTTATAAAAAAAATCTGCAGATGTAAAGTTGACAATGGAGTGGAGGAGAGTAATGGATCGGGAATTTAAATTGCGCTTTCGGTTTTGTTTTTGGTTGCGGATAATAATAAATATATTGCGGTCATTACATGTCGCAATTTTTTATAATAATAATTTCGAACGGTGTCTCTACTACTATATAGCGACCTCTATAGCAGTGAAGAACCGTTATTTAAATTCCTAGTATGGTTAATAAAACCTAAAAGACAGGTCCACATGGATAAAAATAGGGTGTTTGCCTTGTCGTGGTGGTACGACGATGACAAATGGCCGATCAATAGATGGAAAGATGCTTGGTCATGATGTGAAGAGGCCCCCAATCCCCATAGTGGTGTGGCGTCCTATGCTTGGTAGTTCCATTCCATCAACAATGTTCGGTTGATGAAACATTTATATGCATAATAAAAGCCATATATATTGAGATAATAACGGTTAGATGTTGTGACTTGAATTTGAATTTTATTTCCTTTTAATCTAAAAATTTTGTGTGCAATCAATTTAGTAAAAAATAAATGCGAGAAAAATGAAGATTAATGGTGGGCTACGACCACAAGTCGAAGTACACGTCTATGGAGTCGTGCACGTACAAGTTTATACTTTTGTAATTATATTTTGGCTTAAAATAAAAATTCAGTTTAAGTATATCTCCTTTAATCAAATATCTAACTCTATAAACATATACTCCGAATTAAGATTAGAATATATTCAAATAACTCACAAAATTATGTTAAGTCACAGTTCTCTTGTATTTTTCTTTACATTAGTAAATTTTTCATCATATGCCTGAAAACTTTTTCAATGGAGTTTTTAATGTAAATCTTGAGATTTTATATATATTGTGATCGCATATTTATCATTATCTTTTATCCATATGCAGATATGTGTATTATTTGATCGAATGAGTTGATAAAACATAGGAAAGGTTGGGAATACACTAAAAACATGATTGGTCATGACTCATGACTGCACTTTGCTTTTGTATGTTTATAAATCAGTGTTTGGAAGTAGTTGCAAGAGCAAGTCAAAGTTTCCCATTACTATCTAACCCACACTTTATTTTAATTTTTTCACTTAATTAAAATATGAATAAACTAGAATGATAGTCATTGAATTTTTAAGGTATTTTCACTTTGTTCGTAGAAATTTTAAAACTTACATTACAGTTACTAAAGTTTTAATTCATTTCTATTACAATCACTTTTTTTAAGCCTTCTTTCCCACAAAATCTTAACTTTAAAAATTGATCGTTGCCACAAAATGATGATTTTTCGATGAATGGAGTGAGCGTCGGTCAATTCTAACAATAGGAATGTTTCATTTGGCCATAAGCTTAACATAGAGGTTGATTGGTTTCAGGTTGATCCGATTGTTAATAATGGCATAACCGAAAGTTTTAGCTTTTTAGTTTCTATTGGATTGTCACCGTTTATGTCATTATTTGATGGTTTCTTTAGTCGAAAAGATCACCAACCTACTCTCCTTCTTCTTCTTTTATTTATCGGTTCAAGTTCGTCAAGAAACCTCTCAATTTGCTCAAATATCAATCAAATCTCAATCGAGGCTAAAACTTAAGACTTTTTGATCTGCCACTCTCAATCATCATATCAGCTTGAAACCAAACTATGTTAACCTTTTGACCAAACTAAACCTTTCTACCGTTGGGATCAATCAACGGTTGCTTCTTTCGTAAAAAAAATAGCCTTTTGTGGCGGATGTAAATTCTTAAAATTAGGGCTTTGAGAAGAATACTTTAACGACAATCTTCAATAGTAGTAGCCGTAATGAAAGCGAAATAAAAATTCATTAACTGTAATGCAAGTTTAAAAGTTTGGTGATCGAAATGAACATGTTCTGAAAATTTAATAACTACTAATGTAATTTACCATTAAAATATAAAAATAATAATATTATAATTTGAATTTGATGAACTTTGAGTGTGTAAGGATATACGTAGACACATCCTTAATAATTAAAAATATATTTTTAAATATAATTAGATTATTATTGACTAATAATATGATTAAAATATAAAAAAATAAAAACTTTAGTTCTTATACTTTTAAATTTTAAAATTTTATTTCTCCACGTTGTTGCTTTTGAATTTGAAATGACTCAGCCCATTATTACTAGGAAATGTCTTCGTAGAAACATCGTCACATGTATTTTCCCCCTTTTTCTTTTATTTTAATTATGGGTGCTGGCAAAGGAAGAAGGAAATGGATTGTAATTATGATTCAACCCATAATTTAACATCCCATTATATATGCACATTTAAATTTTATATTTGTATAAACAAATCAATTCAATAATTATGTGTGCTTTTTTCATTAAAATTTAATTTATGCCTAACCTAATGAATTGTTCTAGTGTTAAAAGTGTGATATGTTTGTCTCAGTGATTTGGATTCGAGTAACATTGTCTATAAATATGTGTGATTTTATTCAAATTCTAAACTGAATGCAGATATTACTTTGTAATCATATTAGAATACTAAAAAATATTAATATGTGAGTCCTATCTAAATCAGAATGGATGAGTCGCAATCAATCACAACAATCACCATCTTTATTTTAAATAATCTGAAGATGATTATAAGGTAATATATATTTATAATTTTTTTATTCCTTATAATACACATCACAAACAAAACTGTTCAACCCGAATCTTATAGAATACACATTATTTTCGTTTTCACTAGCACCACTTATTAACAAAAATAATAAAATATTGTGTTTGAGATATGTTTAAAAATAAAAAAGAAATATAAAAATTGAATTTAATAAAAGGTACGTAATCATTTAAAACCTATTTATGGGTAGGGCTGAGAAAGAAATATTTGAGAACTTCCCCCACAAACATCACATGTGAAATTGTGTGTTGTTTTCGACACAAATGTTGGTGTTACATTACATCTGAATCAATGCATGACTCATGGCCAGATAAAAGGAAAACAAACCATATTTTTCACTCAAAAGTTAAAAGCATGTCCCATCCTTTTACATTAAATTGGATATGTTTACTCATAACCCCCATGCATATACAGTTCAAATATTTAAGGAGTTTTTGAACAATTTATTGAAATAAATTTTTTAATTTTGTTAAAACAATAAATATTTGTTGATTTGTATTATATGATAGATTGATTTTTGAATAAAAAATAAGTCTAACCGGACTCAAAATTCATGAAGCACAATTTCGTTTTATTTTCTCCATGTATTTTATTATTAATTTAGATTTAATCTTTTACTTTATCATCAGTCCTTTTGAGACCCTTTTTTTCTTAAAAATCATATACAATCATAGGGTATAGTTTTAAACCATATAATTACAAAAGTAGGAACATTTTGACCTAGGTATTAATTCTTCTAGTTCTAGCAAGAAAAACACCTCAAAGGACTCCTTGTAGTGCATAGGAGCTTAAAAATTATGTAATAGAGTAGAGCTAATTAATGTGTTTTAGGTCTTTAGAAATACTTGGCTTTTCAAGTTTTCCTTGTCTTCAATCTTTACGCTCGAGCATGACCATTGTTGATAATCTATATAAAGAACTTGATATTTTTTAACAATGTCTCGTATTTGAGTGTTGAATGAAAGAAACAAAAACAGTAAAAGCTAAAGATTTACTAGTCGAGCAAGTGGTTAAAGATGTCTATACTATTCGATTTTCAACACTTATATTCTCCATTAACAAAAGGGTAAAATACTTAAATCATCACTCAACTTTTTTTCTATGACCTATTTTGATCACTGAACTTTCAAAACACTCAATTTACTTATTAAACTTTATTTTCTGACATGCTTTGAATTATTTTATTAATATTTTAGGGTGACATGACATATTTTATTATTATTAAATATAAAAAAAATAACTTAAAATAAAAATAAATTATATTTTATTTATTATTAAATACAAATTACAAAAATAACAGCCAAACATCTCAAATCCCAAACACCCCCAACTCTCCCACCCTCGCCGGCGGCTCGGGTCTGTGGCAACTATCGTCATCGAAATCATAACACATAACATCTTTTAGCCTCTTGTTAATTGCCGGTGAGAAAACCCCATAGTTTTCTTCCGAGCGCGGGGTATGCGTATCCGGAATCGAACATAATGTGACGGGTTGCCCTTTTTGAAGGATTTCTTTTAGTTTAATGAACTGCCCGATTCCGGATTTGCTACCGGCACCGCCGCGATCATCTATTGTTGAATCTTCTCTGCAACAATGGAATGAATTATGAAACCCGGGATTAGATTCGACAGGCTTGGATCTTCCTCTACAAAGCAATGAGTGATATAAGATCAAAGCAACAGAATTCCATTTTTCAGAATGTGAAATTAAGCTAAGAAATCACATGCTTGAAAAAAAACATTATGAACAATGAAACATCAAAGACAAAATGGAAGCTTCTTGCCTGAATATGATCGGATTATTAGCAGAAAACTCGAAGAAGAAACGCCATTGCAATACAGGAAGAAGTTTGGGTCGGGAACTGTAAACCGATGCTCAGAAAATAAAAGAAAAAACAATGGAAACATAAAGAAAAAAACACCCAAAAAAGACAAAAGACAGAATAATCGTTAGTGAAATCGAAGTTGGTTGTTCTTCTTGTTCTGGGTTTTAATCATTTGGAAATGTTTTTTTGTTCCATTGATTGTCGCAACAACATTTGCTTTGGGTGTGTCGGTGACGCCGGTGAGGGTGGGAGAGTTGGGGTGTTTGGGATGTTTGCGTGTTATTTTTGTAATTTTGTATTTAATAATAAATAAAATATAATTTATTTTTATTTTAAGTTATTTTTTATATTTAATAATAATAAAATATGTCATATCACCCTAAAATATTAATAAAATAATTCAAAGTGATTAAAATAGGTAAGAAAGTAAGTTTAATAAGTAAATTGACCGTTTTGAAAGTTTGTGACCAAAATAGGTCATAAAACAAAGTTGAGTGATGATTTAATTATTTTACCCTTCACAAAATTTGAACTTGTTACCGTTCAAAAAAATTCACTCAAGACATTAATGACTATAACTAGGGTATTCATGGTAGGTTAACTGTATCGTTTAACTTAGATGGTTGGTTAACCGTTATAGTGGTTATTAACCGTAACCTAAACGTTAAGAAATGATTAACTGATAATTTTTTAAATGGTTAATCATTATAGTGGTTAACCATTAAAAAATAGTTCAATTGCAGGTTAACTCGTAGCCTATTACAATTTTCTTTTTAAATGTTCATTATTTTTTTAGAATAATAAATTTATCTCTCCGATAAATATTGTATTAAAATTTTCTAAAAATATACTTTAATAGAGAGACTTTAAACACAAACTTCATATTTAGTTTTAAAAAATACTTATAGGTTAATCATTAGTCTATCTTTTTTAACGGTTTGATTAACTGAAACTATTTAACCTCAAGGGTTAAATTAATTAACCTATAAAATAAGCAGTTATACATGTGAATGATTACGATTAACGGTTTATTTTATACACCCCTAATTATAAATATTTATATTATCATATATTTTTCTCTGGAGGAGTGGGGGAGGAGGGTAACTATTCAATTTTGATTTGTCTTCTTTCATATGAATATGATGGCATCATCTTGTTTCAAGTTTCAACTCAATGCAGCACTTGAAATGAATCATTGTTGCCTCTTTTATTGGAATCAATGACACCATTTGCAAAAACAGCCCATTTTCCTAAAAGCTAAATAACATAATTACAAAAGTAAGAACATAATAACATTTGAATCTTCGAGATGCAAACATTTAATTCATCAAAAAGATAGAGGAAAAAAGTGTCCATGACTACAACCCGGAAAATTTTTATCCAAGCTCAAATCAACCTTTGGATGAGTCTATAATTAGGAGTGTTTAAAATCGACAAAATGAGTAACTAACGGCTTAATAAGTTTAATATCACTATTATATTGTTTTTATGTTTTATTTACTCAGCTTAATAGGTAAACAGGTGTTCAAATTATGCCCCTTTTTTTCAGTTAAGTGCTCAAACTATTTTTCGGTCCAAATTAGGACTTAAAGTTTCATTCCATGCCCATTTAAGGTTCGCCGTTAATTTTTTCGTTAAAGAACACATGTCACTTTTAGAAAAATCCAAAATTATATTAAAAATAAATAAAATAAATTAATTTTCAAAAAATCTCTAAATTTTCCATATTTTACAAAATAGCCCCCAAATTCCAAAATCCCTAAACCTCAAAACCTAAATCCCGATTTAAGCCGATTTTGCCGCCGGTTGCCACACTGCCGCCCACCACATCGGTCGTCGGACCATCACGACCATTTACTCCACCACCCCGACATTGGAAATCGAACGACGGCGTGCAAATCGACGAAATTGTTGAATAATTATTTCGAACGATTCGCGACGAATGACGACAGAAGGGGCGACGAACGGCGTGTGGGTTGTTCAGCGAAGGGAGGGTGTTTTATTCTGTCGCCGACAAGCGACTGCCGCCAGCGGGAGTGGTCAGATTTAGGGGTTTAGGAATTTGGGGACTATTTTAAGAATATTTAAAAATTTTAAGATATATTTTTATTTTTATTTTCTTTTATTAATTTTATTTATTTTTAATATAATTTTAGATTTTTCTAAAGGTGACACGTGTCCTTTAACAAAAAAATTAACGGTAAACTTTAAATAGGTCGCGAAATAAAACTTTAGTTCCCAATTTGGCCCGAAAAATAATTTGGGCACCTAACTAGAAAAAAGAGCATAGATTGAGCACTTATTTGACGGTTAAGCCTATTTATTCTTCCCCATTTTTAACTTGCATTATGAGCTTATTAGATCACTAAGTACTCATTGGACCAATTTTGAACACTCCTATCTACAATCGTTATACTCATTTCACTTTGGTCCCTAATTATTTTTCCATTTGAATCATTGACCCCTGTTTTGTGGCAAATGATAGTCGATCAAATTGTGACAACATACACAATCGGATATAATGGTAAGACATAGCATATTCCCTAAGCAAAAATAAACTAATATTCGACCTTAAAGACAACATTGTTGAAAGGAATATTCACGAACCCGAAGACGAATAAGTAGTGTAGCGCTATGAGCAAAAGCAATGAAATGAAATAATCTTTTTATTTGTAGCTTTTACTCGTTTAACACGGATGATACCCCAAAAAGAAAAGAAAGAAAAGATATTAAACATATGTGAATGTTGAATTTTACCTATATACTGGGAATCCCATACTGCAGTGCCCACTAGAAATGTCCAATATCAACTTACAACATAAGATAACACCCCCTTCTTACCTCGATACGCAGCATCAAGCCTCGGATGGAACCTATTTCACCACAACCATTGGCTGGCAACACAACATACATGCAGCATACATACGCCGTCACTTGCTCAACCAATAGATGAAGATCAGAAATGTGCATACAGATGCAACCAGAGAAAGAATGATGGTATCCATGGATTTTTTCCTCTTTATTGAAGACAAAATCTGATTCACCTGCACGGTACAACATGATGGTGTATCGGTCAAACATGACACAGTAGTTGAAAACCAGTCCACGGAGATGTTAAAGAAAACTATTTGGTATACTGCCAGTGGAATTCTAGACTCCACAAGCAGTTAAAGGGTGACAAAATGAATTCTTAATTCACTAACATAATGTTTGGATGATAACTCGGGGATCAAACTATGGATTTGGATTTTAAGATAACACAAGTTATTTGATAAAACATTTGTGTGCCTGTGTGTGTGTATTTCGTAGTGAATTTGAAATTCCTATATATAAAACATTATGTGATAACACAAGTTATGTGATAAAACATTCGTCTGTGTGTGTGTGCGCGCGCGCATGTGTGTGATAAAACTCGGGGGTCATCCCTTCATGCCTTCAAATATATATAATCATATTGAACATCAACTTATCATAGTGTATGCATTTCACTCTTACAAATTATATAGTAAATGAAATGTAAATCCAAATTTTCAAATTCATGTTCCCAAACATAGCATAAACTATGTCGCGTATGTTTGATTATTTATGATAATTTATTGCAGAGATATCAAACTATACGGAAATCGTCATATAGAAAAATAGCATGTAAGACGCCTAAACCTTGGATAGTTAAAGTACTGAATAAATGTATGCAACTTGAAACACTACTGGCAACACTAACAAGTATTCATACCGTTGGTAGACGGCTGCTAACATTGCTGAGCTTTGAATTAATCCCCCCAAAAGTAGAACGTTGAAGGACAAGTGTACCAAGAGTTGCTTGAGCTTGTGAAATTACATTATCCATCTACAAAACCAGAATTCAGTTGGCAACTTAATATGACTAAGAGCGATGACAGATAGTTAACAAAGTTCTTGTCAGTTAACAGGAAGCTGAGAGTTTTGTCTTAGATTATGCATATGCAAATCCAAAAACTATAATGAGGGTTTTTCTTCTTTGGACAGATGAAAAATGTGAACAACAATGGAATTCTATCGAGAAACTTACTATACACTCACAAGAGACCTGTACTAAAAATGGGTAGAAGTAACAGCAAGACTACCGGCACTGTTAATACGCTTTTTAAAAATTGTTAAGAACCAGGTAATTATACGTAAATATTAGAAATAAATCAAGCTGGTAAGAAAACTTCAATTCATTACACATCTTACCAGAAAAATTATAATGATAATTTTCAGATAGAAATAAGAAACAGGTGACACTAAAACACGAAACAAAACAAACGAAGGCCATTTTGATGGCCTAATTGCTTCTAAAAAAATAAGATTGGTCTGACTTGTCAAAAAGACAGGGACTTGAACTAAGTTTTGCTTTCACCCTCTCTATATTTGAAAGTTAACGTGTTCATTACTTTTTAAGAGTCAAGGTATACTTCTCGAACTCTGAATCTTCTTGAACAAGAATGATCAAATACTCTGTAAGTCATAAATTATAAGTGTCATGTAAAGATCACAAATGATGAAATCCACTAATTAACAGAATGAGATGACTCCTGCAAAATAGACCTATAAAGAATATACATCAAATTCTCAAATATTTTCTGAAAAACTCGTGCAAGCAGTGATGATGATCAACATTATCATAACATTTTCAGACTGGTAACCAGCTGCAAACCATTCCTTTAAAACTTTAAAATGAAGTAAAGGAATGAAAGTATAACAAATGCAACGATGACACAAATGCATTGCCACCATTAAGTCCATGATTTTATTCAGAGTTTTTTTTTTCTCCATTTGTCTCTACTCGATCTCATTACTAATTGATTGATTATTGAAAAGTTTCCATCGTTAACTACTAGTATTAATCTTACATACATGTCCTGTATTCCGGCTGATGGCTGCACGCTCCTTTATTAGAGCCTGTTCGGTGGAACCCACACCTGCTTCCAAGTCTAATCTAGTCCGATCGAATTCCCTAAAATCCTCCAGTAGGGAAGCATGTTCTTGTGTAGCTCTAAGGCTAGAGCGAAGACGATAGAACTCCTGCACTTCAAATGGGTCCAATATCAGGCTAGTTTCTGAGCAATTCAATCCTAGTAACTCCTGTTAATGTTTTCATAGCAAAAGAATGTATATTTGGAAGTTCCGAAAGGTGCATATGGAAAACTACAGGCCTGCAAGAATCTACAGACTTATGAAGATGTCAAACTAAACTAGTATGCAGGGAACAAAAAAACGGTTGTGGAGACTGACATGAAGCCACTTTTGTTTTAGTTTTAAATTGAAAGAGATAAGAAGGGGGAAAAGCTTGTCTTACAGGAAGAATGATGATTGTGTGGCAGACAGATAAATAAAAATTATTTTATAAACAACAGTACCTGAGTGAGATCTTGAAGAATTTCCTGATGCCTAGTCAAGGTATGAGAAACCGTTTTAGATCCTCCAGATGAGACCCAGTCTTGCATTTTCACATTTACTTGTTGTAATTGTTTTAGTAATCGGTCTATACCAGATTCAATATCATTCTCTTCTGAGTCTTTTTTCGTCCAGACCTTATTGGAGACAAACTTACGATATGAATTCATCTGCTCATCCAACTGAGCTTCAAGTTTCTTTGCCTGCAATAAGTGAACAAAGTTAAGCATTATTCAATCATTGCCATTTCAGGATATATTCAATGTCTTTTGGGCAAATAAAAGGTTCTTAACGCCAAGAATGTCATTCAATAGCATAACCCCAATGCCACCAATTCAAGGATGTCAAATTAATTGGCTCTACAATTTAAAAATCTATATGAAATATGAGTATTAACTAGTGAAAGGTTAAAAGGCAAAGAGAAATGTTCCCAAAAGAAATTTATGAAGCACCTTTTTCCCAAAATTTTGATATTGATGACCCAAATCATACTTTCCAGTCTTAACCTATGAAGATTTTCCGGAAATGCATATTGAACCCAGTCTCAAGTAATGTCAATTGTTGAACCAATTAATTAAGCTATAGTTGTCGGATTATACCAGTTATCCTACGTGGAAAAGTCATCCATTTACATTTTGGATGCAACTCCGTTTACCTTATTCAAGGAAGATAATCAATTAACTCTTGTCTGCCATCACTCTCATCTACATCATTAGATTGAGCCTAGTGAAATCATTAATGGCTTCCAACTCTAGTTGTTGGCAAGTAAATTGACACAAGGTTAAATTCCCCTTGGTTTTGTTTTGCAATATGAACCACACAGCAAAACCAAAAGATAAAATGAATATTTTAACAAAGAAATACAACATATATTTTCATCAATGACTAAAGGAAATCCCAGCAGTTCCTCCTCACAGGTGAACTTCTATTCTTGGCAAAAACATAAATTTGGAAGAAAAAAAATCACATGGATCAACTCTTTGTAAAGAGAATGAATCTAAATTCCACACACACCATAGACTGGACCATTCATAATCATGAAGGAAAGATATATGCAAAGAAAAGTCCGACTCAGAGTGTCAGATATCTGTTAGACTCAAATATGCTCAATTCTTCCTAAGCTGCTTCACGGAAAACAAGCTCGACATCTCCAAAATAAAAAGCAATGAACAAGAGAAAAAGGCAACAAGTTTTAGCAATTTAGTTCAAACAGATCCGATGCTGGAAATAAACAGAAAGTATTCCTTTTCTCTACGAGCAACAAATCCATAATCTCTATTCGTTTCTCTACATAATCACCCTCAAAGTGGGAGAATCAGGGTCAATCGATCGAGATCCCATATTTCCATCTCATTTCAACAAATTCCAACAAGAAAACTCAATCACGTCAAAAGGAATCCAAAATTCCTCAACAATTGAAACCTAATCAACCAAATCCAACAGAATCAGGAAATCCTAGGTTATTTTCTACCCCGATTTATAGTCAAACAGAATTAAACGCCAAAAAAGGAGAGACAGAAAACTCAACAAACCTGTTTGCGTAGAGCATCCCATGAGATAGGCACCTCCATCGTTAATCGCAGACCGATCGATCGACCGCTTAGGAAATTCTTCCTTCGATTATTTTTTTACAAAATCCTTCGAAATTTCTTCTTAATGATTTTTATTTTAATTAATTTTTTTCTTCGAGTTTTATGTGTATAAAATAAAATAAATATATAGAAAAATTGAGAGAATTGGAGGGAGACCAAAACGGTGCGTTTAGCAACGGGGGTTGGGGGTTTAGCGGTTGTTTGGAGACAGAGATAGATCGTCTGCTCTCCAACCCCGAAATCCCAACGGCAATTTTGTGATACTGCGTAATCCTTAATCAACCTCCCTCCTCTTGTATTTATAGTCTTATCCCGATCCAAAATTTTTTGAGATTTTTTATTTAAATTTTTTGAGATTAAATTCAAATCGATTTTAAAAAATTATTTTATTATTTTAATAAAATTTAATGTAAACACTGATTTTGTTATTAAAATTTTAATTCAAATCACCTGTTTTAACTTGAATTAAAGATTATTTTTTCTACCAACAATAAAAATTGAGTATAATGTTAAAGCACACCGCTCTACTATATATTTTGTATTTTACAATATTTTTTAAAAAAATTCATTTAAAAAAAGCAAAGAACAAGTACATCATAAAAAAGTCTTCTACGCTGCCACATAAGGCATATCAAAAACTATCCACACAAGAGGAGAAAGAACAAACATAAAAATAAAACAACAGGGCATAAAACCTAAGCAACAAGAAAGGAAACATAATGAGATTTTCCAAGTAAAAAACCGGTCGATAACTCAAATATATGACACCTTTGCGAGAACTTCATCCGGAGGTAGGCTTTTTATTTTGAAGAAAATAAAGCATTGTCATCAAATGTGTTATCTGAGCCAGACTAAAAACAAGAAAAACATCAAGGGAGAAGCCATCACACATCAAGCAGCTCTCATCTATAAACTTAAAAGGGTTGAAGAAGGAACGGTCAACTTCAACAAACGTCATCAAACGAGTCTTCTCGTCATTGAAGATAGCAAGATCAAAGTAGTGATCATTTACTTGCAGATTCACACACATAAAAAAACAAGTGACCACTTGAAAAGGGAGAAAGCTCATATCCATCATCAGGGTTGTCTCAGAAATTTTCGAAGTCCTGAAAGAAAATTAAAAAATAGAGCCCTGTATAACGAAATCATATCTTATTATTTTGAACAATCAAAGTAATATTTTAAAAAAGAAATATTTTTTAATTCTTAACTACAAAATAAGTGTTCAAATTATACGTATTTTTTTGGCTCTAGGTGCCTAAAGTTTATTTTGTTATCATTTTGAGGTAACGATCGCTATTTTTTTATAAAAAAAAAACTTTAGACACCTAAAACAAAAAAGAAATAATTTGGGCACTAATTTTTTAAATAATATACACCTGAAACAAAAAAAGCAGCATAATTTGAGCACTTGTTTTTAATTTTTTAACGGTTGCTACCTAAAAATGGTCACAGAATAAACTTCAAACACATGTTTTGACCCAAAAACACTTTAGGGACCTAAAGTAAAAAAGAGTATAGTTTGGACATTTATTTTGTAGTTAAGCTTTTCTTTAATAAAATATAAAAACATGATTAAACTTTTGTCAAACATGTTATTTTTATGATTAGATTAATTAATTAATTTATTTAGGAAAAAGAATTAATTTTTACCATTAAATTAATTATTTAACTAATAAAAAAATATGAAAATTTAAATTTTAGGGGCCTTAAAACTGGTTGGGTGCCCAGAGCAGTCTCAGGTGCTCCCCTCATAGGGCCCTGTCCATCATTCGAACCTTCTCAAAATCGAAAATGGCTGAACGATATCCAGGTAACGAACCTGACAAGACTTGAGCCATAAATGGATGAAATATTCACACCCAGGCAATCTTTAACGAACCAAAACAGAGCACCAACAACAAATTTAAAGCTTGGGGACAACAACCCGTGCCACCAAGACAAGCGACCAACTATCACTATCAAGAAGTTCAACAAAAAGTACAAAGAAGGACAAAGGGCCACTGAAGAATCAGCCAAACCTGAAAATCTCGGTGGCCAAAATAAACAACCAGGACTTGATGAAGACTGAAACAACCAAAATAGCAGCACCGCTTCAGGTCGAAGAAGAAAGCTACTCCTCCACCATTCGCATGACAATTCGGCAATTTCAGAAGTTTCAAAGGAAACAGATAGGGTTTCCAACTTAAGATAAGGGTCAAGATATTTAGAGGAAGAAGAAGAAAAGAATAGGGGAAGAGCATAAAGGAGAGTTTTAATCGTAAATATTTATATTGTTGTGGTACCGTTTGACTGTTTGTAATTATATATGATATATGTATATACTTTTCAGTTTTTTAATAAGTTTGGGTAAAGTTTGTAATTTTATTTAACAGCTCAAATATCATTTAGATTTATATAATATATTTATATATTATTTTTAAAAGAACGGATTTTAAGAGAGTTGCATCAAATGATTAAATATAAACTACAAAATTGAGAGACTAATTTGTAATAAAATAATTTATTTTCAAATTTTGATTTAAAGGTACTTAGGTATTTTATGGTGGTAAAGGAACATATGATTCAAAATTGGGCAAAAACGGATTTAAAAGAAAAGAAAAATTGAAGAAATAAGGAGATAATGTAGAATTGATGGACAAAACTCAAACTCGAAATTCGATCCACTCATTATTAAAAATTTAGGTTGTTTGAGTTGGCAATACTATTTCATCATTCAAATTATATTTGATATTTTTAAAATAAGTCAAATTATAATATTCGACCTGAGTCATGTCGAGTTTATAAAATTTAAATGAAGTAAAAAAATCAAAATTTTCGAGTCAAATCAAATTTAACTCACCTTTTGATAACAAGTTTTTTTTTTGACAAATGATAACAAGTTTACTTAAAAACTCTATTAATATGTTAAAAGTTTTTTTGAAAGATAATATGTTAAGAGTAAATGCATAGACACTTGACATCATTTTTTAATAGTCTAAGGATGATACAAGATAGTATATGTTTATAGATATTATAACCTTTTAACAATGCAAATAACGATTAACTCCGAGTCTCTTAAAATAATCACCATCCCACTTTTTCACTATGACAACCTGTTAAACTCACGATTTCGTACGGAAAGAAATCGTAATGGATCGAGTTCTTGTTTATAGGGTTAGAGCGTGTATGGAGAATTTAGGATTTTTTTATCAGCAAACTTGTACGATTTTATTCAAGGATCATACAAGCAACCAATATCCACATAGGCCTCGTTAAAAACCTCCCTAAACCTATTGGAGGAAAAGAGTACCCATACGAATATAAAAAAACAAAGACAAGACACCAAACAAAAGCAAACAACCTCCCAAAACAGGAAACAACATAAATCAGCCTCGACCTCAACCAGCCTGTGCGCTACACAACCATCGAACATCACAAAACTCCTCAACCCAGCCGATCCACACTACCAACCTTCACAGAGCACCGTCGTACATTCAACGCCCTCCTTAGCAAGGGCATCAACTAAACCATTCCCCTCACGAAACACATGTGTAAAACATACACAAGATAGAACCTTAACATGAGCATTAATTAAAACCAATGTATCCCAATGAATCCAAGGGCGTCGATCCTTGTGTGCAATCCAACTCAAAGTTACGATCGAATTCGATTCAACAATCAAGCTCACTCCAACCCGCTATTGCGAAGTAACAAAAAAATGAAGTGCGCATTCCACAGCACGCAACTCTGCCTCATTAGACTCCATTATCCCCAAAAGCCCCGAGCATACCGCCAAAACAATACCATCCAAATTTTGCAAAAACACCTCAAAACTCAGCAAGTCACGGCTTCCCACGCGCCAAACCATCTGTATTAAGTTTCAAAAATCCCAATAGAGGAGGTGGCGAAGTCACACGACATTTTATTATAATTGGACCAGCAATAGAAATGCACAATCTCGGACACTTCCACCATTGCGATTCATAGCAACAAACATCATCCGATAACGCATTCACCCAATAAAAAGATCTGAGCTTGATAAGAAAAAATATTTCTTCCATTGTCAATCGTTTCCCATTAAAAACACATTCATTCCGAGCTAACCACAAAGACCACAAAATCGAAGCCACAGTCGCCACCCACTACTACCTCAAAGTGCCCGAAAATGAGCAGTGGAATCCATGAAATAGAAGATCGAAAAACAACCGCAGAAGTGGAATGCACACATCTCAACCAACCCAATAACCAATCCCACACAAAATGAACACTCGGGCAAGCAAAAAGCAAATGACTCGCCTCGTCCGTAGGTCATGCGCACCAAACGCAACGCCCTTGATCCTCAAAGAATACAATGCCTCACGCACGTAAGAAACTCTCGGCAAGTATCCGATCGAGCCACAAGAACCAAAGAAAAGCTTGCACCTTCGAAGGGACCATAACTTTCCACACAAAACTTACACCAACGTCGCCATCTCCTAAACGATCCACCAACATAAGCGAAGTCAGTCGTTTAACCGAGAATTGACCCCTCAGATCAGGATTCTATATCAACACATCACGTACCCCGAATTTTACCAAAACTGGGCAAACGAGATTTACCAACTCAGTCAAGCTTTAGCCCTAAAAAATTTGCAAGTCTCTACGGAAAAAAGAACGCCATACACCATGACCAAAACCCCACATCGACAGTATAATCGCGCACCAAAGATAACTTGTCAACTGTCAAAGAAAACAAACAGGGAAACACATTTTTTAGTGGCTCATCAATACACCATAGATCCCACCAAAACATTACTTTCGAACCATTCCTCATCTTCCATAAGAAACTAGACATATCTAGAGATGATCCAACCTCTACACATGATGCAGATTGAACAATCTGCTTCCAAACCGTGGGCATAGTATTCATCTGCGATGTTTCAACAAGCCACTAAAGAATCGTCTTCCCATATTTAGCGACAATCAGCTCACGCCACAAGGAATTAGGATTCTGAGCGTAACGCCATGCCCACTTAGAGAGCATGGCAATGTTCTGTACCCTCAAATCAACCACCCCTCAAGCCCCCCAATTTCCGAGGGTGACAAACCTTACTCTAGCACACCGGCTCATTTTTCTCGGTAGCGACACCCCTCCCCACAAAAAAGCTCGCCAGATTTATTTTCGCTATCACATCCTTGGGTACAACAAATAATCTCATATAATAAATCAGTCATGATGATAAGATCGAATTCACCAAAGTTACCCTAGCTGCAAATGACATCGAGAATCTCTTCCACTTAACCAACTTTGTACGAAATCTCGCTATGACCGGATCCTACATCGCCTTTCGATGTGGATTCGCTCCAAACGGCAAACCAAGGTAAACCAACAGCAACAATCCCTGCTGACATCCCAAAATACTGGCTACCTCCGTAAAGCACGCATCATTTACCCCAAAAGCAAACAATACAGATTTATGGAAATTGATTTTCAAGCCCGAGCACACTTGAAAAGCAGCCACAACATCTCTAACAATCCCAACACAATCCAACGATGCCTCAAAAAACATTATCGTATCATCTACAAACTGCAGATGCAATAGAGAATACGACGGTGCTATAGAAATACCACGAAACACCTCTTCCCTAATCATATTTTCCAGTAAAATATGTAGTGCTTCCGTCACAATAACAAACAAAAGAGGTGATAAGGGATCCCCCTATCGAAGACCACGAAACATGCTGAACTCCTTTATAACATTTCCATTAAGTAACACAGAAAGTCGAGCCAAGCCATAGCATGCACGCATCAATCCAACCCATCTCTGCCCAAAACCCATTCGTAGCATAATACTTTCCAAAAAACCCAATTCACACAATCGTACGCCTTCTCGATGTCCAATTTCAAAACAAAACCTCCCGACGATGATTTTCGCAACGAGTGGATCACCTCATTGGCCAACAGGACCCTATCCACTATCTATCAGCCACATATGAACGTCGATTGTGTGTCACTAATCACACCATCCAACGCACCTTGTAACCGACCAACAAGAGTTTTTGCGAGAATTTTATATATTGAATTAATCAACGCGATCGGCCTATAGTCGCCTATTACTTTAGGCTCAAACTTCTTCGGAATTAGAACGAGGAAAGCTGAATTAGCCCCATTCGACAAATAACTCGTCTTATAGAAATTCCACATAAACTTCATGACGTCTTCCTTAACAAAATCCCAACTCTTCTTGAAAAACTCGAAATTTGAGCCGTCCGGCCTCAGAGCCTTCTAACCATCACCACTCCAAACAGCAGCTTTAACTTCCTCAACAATGAAAGGCGCTAACAAAGCATTCACATCTCCTTCATGTAGCTGAACAAAACCAGCCTCTAACTCTCATGTACAGAACCGAACATCCATGGAGAAATGCCTCCGAAATTCCCTCACCACATAATTTCGCAACCGAGATGGATCTGATTCCCATTTTTTATTTACACAAAAACTTGAAATGTAATTTCTAGCAGCTCGTATTTTTGCCGATCGGTGAAAGAATGTTGTATTTCTATCGCCTTTCTTTAGCCAAGTAACCTAAGACTTTTGACGCCACAGAGATTCTTTACGGCGAATAGCCTACCACAACGCTTGTGTCCATTGACGCCTCTCCCCCAAGAACTCCCTTCCCATACCACCTGTAGCCACTGTCGTATCACCTTCAATTTTGCGTTGAATATCAACAAATTGCTTCTAACCATCTCCAAACGCTGTAACATTCCAATCACGCAAAAACAATTTTAAAGATCGCAAGTTAAGCATTGTAGCGTCCTTTTTCTCTCTTTTTGAAAAAAAAAATTGTCGTTAAGGGTGTTTGTTTAGAAAAGAAGTCAGCTACTAATTATTCTCTAAATTATTAATGAAAATCTTTTTAAAATGGTAGGGATTTCTTTTGAAAACCTTAACTTTTTGAAAATGATGAAAACTTTGAGTCGCCACCGGCCACTTGGATAAGGTAGGCCGGGCACCATAAGAAACCAGGGATTCGTTGTGAAAGGGTCTGGGAGTTGGTTACGTGTGGGGAAGGATTAGCACCCCCATCACGCCCGGAGATCGATACCAAAATATTTTGTTCCTTTTAAAAGAATGAAATTCATTAAGATTTATATTGAGTTTAATTCAGAGTTCTTTGATGAAAATTAACCTTGATTACACGGGCTTTATCGAATTGGTGGATTCAAATTAATTAATAAGGTTGACGATATATCAGACCATAGATTAAACCGATATCAAATAAGCTCGACTGCCGGGTTAATTTATGGTTTAACTTTCGTACGTCACCTTTATGCATGATGCAAACATTTAAGTATAATGTGATGATTTTGTTAATTCTTAACCCATTTACCTCGGGATGATAAGGATCAATTCGAATATTTTGTCAATATCATTTAAGCTCGGACTGTTATGACACAAATATTAGAATTAATAAGTACCTCCCTTTTACGATTTAGATTAATTTTGAATGTGATTAAGATTAAAAATTATATGAATGACAATTAAGGCATGACAATCAAAGGCATGAATGTAAACATATAAAAGGAAGGCCCAATTTATTATATACTTAGCCCTAAAAGATTAAGAAACCTAATTTATGGTGACTAATTCGTAATTTAATGTTAAGTTAAACTTGAAATTGATCTTACCCCTAAAGTAATTAAGAAATGTTCAATTAATTTAATGAATTTAACATTTACCCCAATAAGCCAAGAATAAATTTAAATTCACTAAATTAATTCGAACACTAATCTAACTAAGGCTCTAAAAGACCTAAGGCTAATTTGATTAATTCTAGGACCGTGCCCCTATGAGACGGGCGCACGATCTAAATTAATTAAGTTAATTCACTTAATCTAGTCAAAAGCTCAAAAGGATCAAAATAAGGCCTATGACCCAAAAACTTAAAACCAAGCCCAAAACAAAGCTAGGCCCAAAGCCCAAGAATATAAAGCTAGGCCTAAGGCCCAAATTAATACTATATAATAAAGTCCCCAAAAAAATTAAGATACATTATGCATTAAAATTGTATAATATATTAAAAAACCTATTATCTTAAGGAAATGATATATGTTATACTTGTGTAAAATCACATATATTATATCTTTTAGATGATCACATACTATATTTAAAGAAGACTATATATATGTTGTAAGCAAAAATATACATTATACATATTTTGCGAAATTCTTCTACATACTCTAAAAAACTATATTATACACCACATATATATTTTGCTTTTACATAACATTATTATATACTTCAAAAACTATATACTTTATATACCAAAAATGTATATATTACATCCTTCAAAATTATACTATATACCTTAAAAACTATATATTATATCAAGAACATATATGTATTATTTTATAGGATTGTACTATATACTTTGAAATATATATATTATTGGTCATAAATACATATATTACATTTTTACAAAAATTCTATCTTATCCTTTGGAAACTATACATTGTATATGTCAAAAGTATATTGCATTTTTTTAAAAAAAATTCTATCATATACTAAAAAAACATATACTCTATATATCAAAACATTTACATATATTATACTTTACAAATCTCTATTTTATGCTAAAACATATATATTATAGGTTAAGAATATACATATATATATATATATATATATATATATACATTTTCTTTTACAAATTTCTACTTTACCTAAAAGAAAGAAAGAAAGAAAGAAAAGATTATTATATTACACTTTTAAGGTTTCTATCTTATACTAAATTATCCACATTTATTCCCTAATGCATGACATTCGAATTAATTTCATCCATAAAATAACGATCACAAACGAGCAATATTAACATAAAAACTAAATTGAAATTGCTGGAAATAAATGTACAAGATTTAAATTAAAAATGGATGAAAAAGTATAAAAAAGTAATTAATTGGAAACTGAAAAATGGACTAAATTGGATGAATTGAAAATTAGGGGGTCAAAATTTAAAGACGTAAAACTAGTTATATAGGGACGGAATTAAAAATAAACAAAAAGTTTTGAGGACCCGTAGCGTGATTTACAAAGGCGGAATGGATTCCCCCTGTAATTAGACCACACATAGGGACTAATTATGTAATTGGACCATGTGGAAGCCCTTTTGGCGCAATTATTTTAGGGCGGAGGTCCTTAAAATGTAATAAACCCAATTTTAAAACATTTAAACTCTATAAAACCCTCATTTCGGGCCAGAATTCAAATCTTTTTGGCCATTTTGTTATAACACCTAGCCGGAAACCTCTGGAACTCTGGGATTATACCCAGATTCTGGCCGGCAAGCCTAAAACCACCAAAAACACCCCATTCAGCCTCAAGGAGGTCGGGGCTTATCGACGGCGAAAGGGTAAACCTTAGACTCTTATCCTCTCTCCTTTTTTTATTTATATCTATATATACATGCATGTTTGAATCTGAAAAGAATATACCTGGAATGGCTTTTTTGTATTGCTTTTGGATTTTTCCCCATTCGAACTTAGGGGTTACATGTGGTTGATTACATGCTTATATCTTCCTCAGATTACTCATTTCCCTATTGCCTATAGTTTAAATTTTGAAGCAAAATTAAATGAGACTACTGTTGGCTGATTACTTTTCTAACATCCCCTTTTTTATGTTTTTCTCTAGCTCGGTGGTTGAGGGTCAATGTAATTTTTGACATCGATAGAGGCCATCCAGGGTGTGGATCACACTCGAGCGTGAAAGTCGGGGAGCCGACGCGTGGGCGCGTGGGAGCCGAATAGTTGCAGTCATGGGGAGCACGCACGCCTGGGAATCTGGACAGTCATCTCAAGCTTGATCTAGACCGTTGGATCAGATCTGATCCAACAGCCAGATCTTGACGGCTACAAAAGAGATAAGAGAGGATCATATTAGTGTTAGGGTTTTTGTTTGTATTGCGTTTGGGCCAAACAGGCCTATGTATTGTTATTATATTTTTTGTTTTTTGGGTTTTAAATTTGTAATGGACCTGGACTTTTATAAAAGCATTGGCTTCAATTTTAATTATGATCTATTTTTTTTCTTATTCTTAGATAACAATAATACATATAATAATAATACTAACATATAATGTACATATCAACTTACATACACATACATAACCAAATGTACATGCACATAGTACACAAACATTAATACATACTACATATATACAAAAAACATGAAATACATACTTACAATCACATTTAAACATTAATGACATTAAAATAATAGTAAATTCATACATACATGCTAGCAAGCAACACATACATGTAATATATAAACATACGCATATGCCTTATATATTTATATACCATGTATATATATAAACATGCATTTGTAAACATATATATATATATAGAAAACACATACTAATGACATATACATAACATAATAATACACGTCATCACATAATGGTATATATATGTAAGCCCATTATTGCAAATATAAAGAACGAATCAACCCCGGACAAAATTAGTGATTACAAGCATAATATTATCTTAGATGATTCCAGCATTTGACAACCTAGTCTATTCCGCCTCAATCTTTCTCACATTACTACGATTATCGACCCACATGTTCAAAAAACGGAAAGGCCTCGGCCCCTCAATCTTGTACATCGTTCAATAAAATAATCGAAAAATGATAAAAGATTGTGCGAGGCAAAGTTACCTGACGCAATTGAGTGAATTTGTCCATCCAAGCTATCGAAACCATAAATCGATCAAAACGACTACACTGATTACCATGCCCAAACCATGTGAAGGCTTTCCCCGACACCAATACATCTACAAGACCAACCTCATTAATGAACTGACAAAATTCTTCTACATTATGCGGTGTGAACATCCCGACCTTTCTGCGGTACGTCGCACCACGTTAAAATCACCACCCACACCCCACGGCCCCTCGAATTCCCTCATAACACTAACAATTTTACCCCACAAAACAACTTGATCCGACACGTTTCCGGGTGCATACACCGAGGTCACACACCCATCAAACCCGTAATGAATCCAATAGCCTTTAACTAACACATAATGCTGAGCTACCACTTCTAATTCAAGCCGAAAGCTGCCCAACTCCCAATAACAAGGATGCCACCACTAGCTCCCACCGACAGTGCAAACTCAAATTTAAACAAATTAGAAGGCCAAAGACGACTCACCATGTCTCCCGAAACTTCCTCAAATTTTTACTCTCTTGAAACAACACCATATCACACCTCTGTTTAGGTAACAAATCACGGACACCGCCTCGCTTGAACACCCCTTAAACCACGAACGTTCCATGTTAAGATCTTCATAATTTAGTACGCCTTTCGGCGATCTGCTATCACGCGAGAAATGTCTTTTATCACATCCTCCTCGCGCTCTATCGTTGAAACCCCAATCAGCTTACACAACTGAATTAGCAACTGCACGTCTTGTAGAAGAGAATCTCATTTTCATTGAGCTTCTGAATCCATTATAGTTTCATTAACAATAACCTCTCCCTTACGTGGTCTACCCCTTCCACGTTTGGTCGCAGTTGTCAAAACATTTTCTGATACATTATTGTCCTTATCAGATCAGTGATAAGCAAAGTTTAAAATTTTATCTGTTACATCCTTTGAAATCAGATCAGCCCCCATCAAACAAGAGTTTGAAATCAAATCCATCTTTTTTCCTAAAAAGTCATGGTTTGGCCTACTTTCCCCTTGAATTACCACGATGCCCTTCTCATCACCGACTAGTTGTGAATCTGAATCATCCATGAAAACCACATCGGTGGCGACACCCACCTCTCTATCCTTCGACTCAGCTATAACATCAGCATTGTCACGCACCTCTCTACCTTCAGACTCCTATCTTGACGATGAAGCATGTTCCTGCTGCTGCTCTCTTCCCCTAACGATTATCTCCTCACGGGCAACCTCATGTCCCCTGTCTTTACTGGAGCCGAAGTCTCCCTCCTCGCTAGAAGATGACATTGCTGAGAAATCACCTTTCCTATCCCACACAAACCAGTCCACCTCTCGTACATTCAATAAAATTTTTTTGTCTTGAACTATGAACTCCACCTTCTCGTCAATCCAATCTAAAGATTTCGTGACAATTTTTATATGCGTTCGCTCAAACGTATCAGGAAATGTTGTGCCATATTCAATATTCACCAATGAACCCCATAAACCTGCAATTTGAGAGAGGTTCCGACGAGACCAAGCATGGATAGCAGACCAGATATAGACAACCACGTTCTTCTACTATGAAATAATGCAAGATCAGACGACCACAATTCGATGCGATTAAACCAATCCTCCAGCAGAGCTTCCTTCATATCCAGCCATGCATCCCTCACTTCAAAGGTTTCAAACATAAGTAATATCATAAAACCTGAGACACGTATAACTGAGAAATCCTTCAAACATGTCTTTTTCAGTTCTTTATCTAAGCAGGCAACATCGAAACATTTATTACCCCAGCCAATCAAGCTTTTATCTAAAATCTCTAATGAATCCGGATCTATTTCCCCCAAAACCTATTTAGGCTCAGTCACCAATTATTTCGACTCATCTTTCATTTCTCCATGGTTCTTCCCCTCGACCGAATGATCTCATTTCTATTAAATCCTCTAGGTCCATCTGATGAAGTCACACGCTTTTTCCAGTAAGCCTTTCTCTCCCCATGTTTTGCTTCAAACACTGAAATCACATAACCACAAAAATGAAAACCATAGAATCGATCGATTGCCTTCCTCGCTTCAGTTTTAGAATATATCCTCACAAAGCCAAATCTCTGGCCATTACTTGCCCATTTTTGTGGTATGAACGTATCTGCTACCTCCCCACAACTATCAAAGGCCAATCTCAATCCCTGCCAATGTATTCCTTCTGATAGATTCCCTACAAACAACGTAATGCAATCTCGTCGTCGACCATCAGAGCCACTGCCCTCACCTCTGTCCTCCGTTGATGAGAATTTGGGAATTAGAAACGATAAAGAGAAAAAATAAAAAGTAATTTTATTAAGTTAATTATAAAATATAACAGATTAACTATTTATACTAATAAAGAAATACATAAAGAAAAAGCCAACTAGGATAAAAGCTAATCTAACTAAAATCCTAGCTATTCAATAATTCTGTTAGCTCTCCTAGAGTTGGAGCATATAGATCTTGAATGCCCAACTTGGACTTTGAATCCAAAAAAAGCTAAGTGTGTAAAGCTTTGGTGAAAGAATTTGCAACTTGATTATGAGTAGATATTGGAAGCAATGTCAAAATCCCTTGTTGAATCTTCTCCTTGATCAAATGGCAATCGATCTCGATATGCTTCGTTCTCTCATGGTAAACAGGGTTTTTTGTAATTTTCATAGAAGATAAATTATCACAGTAAAGGTTTGCATAAGATATATCAATTTTTAAATCAAAACAAGATAATTAAGCCATTGAATTTCACAAGTTACTGTTGCAAGAGCGTGATATTCTGCCTCACTTGAAGATCGAAAGATGGTATGTTGTTTCTTGGATTTTCATGAAACAATAGTAGAACCAAGAAACACACAAAACCCTGTCACAGATTTTTGTGAATCTAGACAAAATGCACAGTTGGAGTTTGAAAAGGCATTGATCTTAAGCACATTATTAGAAAGAAAAAATAACCCTTGACCAGGAGAGCCTTTAAGATAACATAAGATCTTATGAACAACAATTAAATGAACACCAATAGGAGCATCAAGAAATTTGGAAAGCTGTTGAACATCATAAGAAATATCAGGCCTTATATTGGTGAGATATAACAATTTACCGATCAACCTTCTATAAGAAGTTATATCAGAAAGTGGTGTACCACCAGTTTTGGAAAACTTAACTTTAGCAAGAATAGGAGTAGCTACTGGTTTAGAATCTGTGAAACCAGTTTCTTCTATTAATTCAAGTGTGTATTTCCTTTGACACAAATTATTCCTTGATTAGACCGAGCTACTTCAAGACCAAGAAAAAATTTTAAATCTCCTAAATCCTTAATTTTGAAGGGGTCATGTAGAAATTTTTTAATGTTATTAATAGGAACCATAGAAAGACTAGCAAGAATAATATCATCTACATATATAGCTAAAGCAATAAAGCTAATGTCAGAACCTTTTATAAAAATAGAATTATCAGAAGAAGCTTGTTTAAAATCTTGTTCAAGTAAAGCAATAGTTAAAGTTCATTTTATTGCCTGCTACTTGCTTTAATCCATAAAGACTTTTATTCAATTTACAAACTAAACCAGGAGCAGTAGAAAAACCAGGAGGTGGCTCCATGTAAACCTCTTCATGCAAAAAACCATGTAAAAAGACATTATTAATGTCTAATTGCTGTAATTTTCATCATTTTGCAGCAGCTATAGCTAAGATAGACCTAATAGTAGTTATTTTAGCAACATGGCTAAAAGTATTCAGAAAGTCAACCCCTTGTTGTTGAGTATAGCCTTTAGCAACTAACCTAGCTTTATATTGTTCTAGAGTCCCATCAGACTTCAATTTAGTCTTATATACCCATTTACAACATATAAGTTGTTTACCAGGTGGAAAAGGACTAGTTCCCAAGTATTATTAGTTTCTAAGACTGTTATTTCCTCACTCATAGCCTGTTTCCAACAGTCATGGACAATAGCTTGTTTATAATTCTTAGGCTCAAATAAATTGAAGCAGCATTAATATAAGATTGATAAGAGGCAGAAAAGTTATCATAGGATAGCACTTGGGCAATTATATGTGGTGAGATCCTTGATTTTGGTAAAGTCATTTGGAAATCCTTGAACTTTTGTGGTAACTAAGCTTGTCTAGAAGATCGAGCTCTTGGAGAAAGAACACATTGTTGTTGAGTTTGAATAGGAGGAGTAGGGGCTGAAGAAAGCTGCTGAGTTTGAATAGGAGAAGCAGTGGCTAAAGAATGTTGCTGAGAATTATTTCTAAGCAAACTAGCATCTAAAGTAACATCATTATTTATAAGCTGATCATTTTCAGAGACATGAATCTCATGATCAGAATCAGTTTCTGGACTTAAGTTAGAAGAGGGAATTAAATCATCAACCAAAGTACAACTATCAGAACTGGGTAAAATAGTATTAGAATAATCAGAACTATTAAAAGGAAAACAAGATTATGAAAAAACAACATCACGAGACACAAACACATTCTGATTTCCAATGTCAAATAACCTATACCCTTTAACATTTCTAGAATATCCTAGAAAAACACATTTTTTAGCCCTAGGATCCATCTTTGTTTTAGATTTGGGCAAAATGGATGCATATGCTAGACAACCAAACACTTTAAGATGTGTGAGGATTGGTTTTCTTGAAATAAAATTTCAAAAGGTGTTTTGTCAAGTAAAACAGGTGTAGGAGTAAGATTAATTAAATAAGCAACATGCAGAGTGCAATCCATCCAGAATTTTAAAGGCATATTTAATTGAAACTTTAGAGTTCTTGCAACAACAAGCAAATGCTGGTGTTTTCTTTCAACAATATTATTTTGTTGAGGTGTATGAACACATGAATTCTGGTGTACAATTCCTTTTATTTTAAAGAAATTCAACATCTCAAATTCTTTGGCATTATCAATTCTAATGCATTTTATTTTTTTGAAAATTAAGTTTCAATTAAACTATAAAATTGAGGAATTAGATCTCTTACTTCAGATTTGAATTTCATAGGGTAGATCCAAACAAACCTACTCTTATCATCTATTATAGTCAAGAAATAGGTATGACCATAAATACTCATAATCAGAAAAGAACCCCATACATCCATGTGAAACCATATCAAAAACAGAAACAGAAATTGAATTACTCACAGGAAAAGACAATTTTTTTTGCTTAGCAAGATGACAAATGTCACAGTTTGTAATATTTCCAGAAGAAATGTCTTTATTTAATTGAGAAAAGAATCTCATCCTTTGTTTAGAAGGATGGCCTAAATGAGCATGCCAAAGATTCAAACTAGAGGTACTACTAACAGAAAACTTATTAACAAAAGTATTATTAACAGAAAAATTATTCAGAACAGAACAATGAACAGAATTAGAAAAAATAGCACTGTTTTGAAAAGGAACCTCTAGCTCATAGAGACCCTTTAGTGCTTTAGCTAAATCAATCATCTTCGAAGCATTGAGGTCCTGTATATAACAAAAAATAGAAAAAAATAAGACACAAAGTATTATCTTTTGTTAATTGAGAAACTGGAATTAAATTGAAACTAAAACGAAAAATATGAAAAACATTGTGTAATACTAAAGAATATGATATCTGAACAGTACCAACATGAGTAACTTTGACTATTTTATTATTAGACAATTTGACGCATTTATTATGAACATGATAACAAGAAGTAAAAAATTGCAAGGAATTTATTATATGATCAGTAGTTCCTGAGTCTAATATCGAAAGAACATTCAAATCATTCGAATTACAAGTAAGAACCATACATGTTTCCTCAGCTGGATTATCAAAAACAAAAGACTGGACATTAGCTTTGTGGTCTGCAGTAAAAGATTTAGAAGAGCCAACAATGTTCATTCCTTGTAATAAGGTCAAAATATTCTCATATTGTTCTTGAGTAAACATTGCAGGACTAGAATTGTTCAATGCAACAGAGTTATATGACACAGGATCACCAGAACAAGACCTGACCAAATTGACCCTATTACCCTGATTTCTACTTTTATAACTAGGGAAAACTCGTGCTTCTTATAGCACTTATCCACAGTGTGACCATATAACCCACAAAAAAATACACAAAGGTTGTTTAGATCCATTGTTATTGTAGAATTTCTTACTACCGACACTCTTATTGTCTAGTCTAGAAGAAACATGCTGATCCATATTTTTTAAAGTGCCCCTATCTGCCATCAAAATATTAGAGTCACTAATAATAGTGCTAACAGATCGTTCATGTTGGATTACAATAGCAAACACCTCATTAATTGATGGCAAAGGCTTGATCACAAGAATTTGCGACTTGGGTACTGAAAAATTCTCATTTAGCCCTCTAAGAAAGCGAAGCAAATTTATTTTTTCTTATACTTAGAGGCAGAACATTCACAGACAACTAAAGGCCCGAGATTACAAATCTCGTCCCATAAGACCTTCAATTGAGTATGATAAGCCGTAATTGAAAGGTTACCTTGTTGCAACGAGTAAAATTCTTGAAGTAAGTCCGAAATACGAACCAAGTCGCCTTGATTGAATCGGTCGAACAAGTTCGTTCAAAGATCATAAGCTCGATCAACCTAGATTACAGTTTGGCCTTTGCCCAATCTCTTGATTCAACGTGCGTTGCAACTAGGACCAGATTATTACAATTGACCCAAGCCGGAAATCGGGGATCATCCTTCTTGGGTTCTTTGATATAACCATCCACAAATAAAAACTTGTTTTTGAATATGAGTGACATCCGCATCGACCGTGCCCAGCTATAATAATTTCCTCCATTCAACAGCGAAGAAGTGAGAACTAATTTGGATGAATGTAGAACTCATCAGAGGGATCGTCGTTCTTAAAGAATTAAAGTGATTTAGAACGGGAATTCGAAGATGTTAAACTCACGATTTCGTATGGAAAGAAATCAGAATGGACCGAGTTTTTGTTTCTGGGGTTAGAGCGTATTTGGAGAATTTAGGAATTGAAAACGGTAAAGAGAAAAATTAAAAAAGTAGTTTTATTAAGTTAATTATAAAATGTAACAGATTAACTATTTATACTAATAAAGAAGTACATATAGAAAAAGGCAGCTAGAATAAAGCTAATTTAACTAAAATTCTAGCTGTTCAATAATCCTGTTAGGTTTACACTTGACATCATCTTAAAATAACTTGTAAAATCAATTTGTATATGCTCACATAATTTGGGATAATAATATTGTTTGTTCTATTTATGTAAGACAAAAAAAATTCATCTCAGAACTTCTAATTAAGATATGAATATAATACACTGATTACATTTTTACTTATTTGCTGAATAGACAGATCAATCGAAAAAATCATAACTATATTTAATAAAATGGTCATTAAGCTGTTATCTGTCATTCATTGAATGACGTGTAAGTTATAAAAATTTAAATAATAACACATTTAATCCTCCATATTTACAAATTCAATTAATTTAGTCCTAATTTAACCTTCATTCTTGATATTTAAATTGATTGAATATGTAAATATTGAGGATTAAATGTGCTGTTACATAGACTTCCGTAACTGTCATGTCACCCAGTTAACAACTGCTAATGGTTTAGTGACCATTTGGTAACAAAAACTAAAATTTAATGCTCATTATGTAATTTTTGAAAGTTTGGTGACTATTTTGTATTTTTTAGGACAGTGTAGTGACTGTTTGTGTACTTTAACCAATGATTTATCTGCTATTCCAAACGGTGTGTATAGATAGGTTAGGTGGGCTATTATAAGAACATACACTGTCCGGTTCTCTCTCTTTTCCAATCGTTTTTATTTTCCAACTTTCTTCATTTTCATTTGTTTAAAAATTTTATCTTTGAAACCAACCTACTAGAAACAAACAAATGTAAAAACAGATTTCAGTGTTGAGTTCGTATAGGGATTCCGGCGAAAGGAAAAAGTTTTTTTTGAGATTTCACAACAAATTATACGAAATGGATCCCAATGGAGCCACCACGAGCTCCGCCGATGGTGGTGGTTCGAATTCAAAAGCTTCCTCCAAAAAGAATTCGAGAAAACCCAAATGTATGCTCCCTTTCCCTTGTCTTGTTATTTTATCTCACTAGCATAATACATTGCTCGATTGGTTTTTTTCTTTCTTTCTTTTTGTTTAATTTAATCCCCCTTTTTATCTTTTGATCGATCTGTTAAAATGGGATGCAATGTGGCTTATAAGACCCAATGGGAAAAACAAAAGGGGAAAAGAAACTCTGGGTTTTGGTTGCAGTTGTTGATTATATAGTTTTTATGTCCTGTTATATTGATAATTTGTTCCTTGGTGAATGGTTGAAGATTTTAGTATAGTTTTGCGAATCTAAGAATTGGGCTTATGGTAAATTCTCGTATTTTGTTTTGTTGGGGTTGCAGATTCTAGGTTCACACAGCAAGAGCTTCCTGCTTGCAAACCTGTTCTTACACCTGGATTAGTATGTCTCAAATTCTCTTTCTTTTCATTCTGGATAAATATGTGTATGTATGTGTTTATGTATGTATACGTGTGTGTAAGCATACTTGCATGTATTTATGTGTGTGTGGTATGCATGCATGCATGCATGTATGGAACTCTCATACATGGTACTTTTTAATGAAAGCTTACATTTTTTTTGGGGGGGGGGGGGATTTTCAGGTCATTGCAACATTTACCATCATCGGAGTTGTCTTCATCCCATTGGGACTTGTATCATTGTCCGCATCAGAGCATGTAGCGTATTCTTCTCTCTGTCTCTAAATGTGTTCGTTCGTTGCTATTCGACCCGTGCTGAACTTTAAAATCGTTGTTGCTTTCGATGTTTATATAGGTGGTAGAAATCGTGGATCGCTATGACGACAGTTGTGTTCCTCCTAATTATTCCAATGATAAGCTTAAGTTTATCCAAAACGCTGATACTAACAAGTCTTGCATCAGGATTCTGCCCGTTAGTCCAATGCTTTTTCCGTATTCTATTTTATTTTTTTATCTATGGTGTTTAAGGAATTTTTGTCTCGTAGAATAGATACGTATTCCTCAACATTTCATCTTAACATGTCTGTTCGGCTAACGAGCATTAAGCTATCTTTTTTTGTTTCTTTCCTCCTTTTTTCCAGGTTCCTAAGCTGATGAAAAAGCCTGTTTATATCTATTATCAGCTTGATAACTACTACCAAAACCATCGTCGGTGCGTGAAATCATATTCAAAGAGATGTTAATATTAATACTTATTTATGGTGCTTGATGTAGATAACCTTTCAATACTTTTAGTTTTCATCTTTCAAAATATTTATAAATGTGTAAAAAATGGTTGCAGTTATGTAAAAAGTCGGAGCGATAAACAATTGAGGAGCAAGTCAGCTGCAAACGACATCAGTGATTGTACCCCTGAAGACAAAACAAAGGATGGTCCAATCGTTCCCTGTGGCCTTGTCTCATGGAGTTTGTTCAATGACACATATGGGTTTTCATTGGATAGTAAGATGATACAAGTAAACAAACATGACATAGCATGGAAGAGTGACAAAGATCATAAATTCGGAGGCGATGTCTATCCGAAAAATTTCCAGACTGGAGGGCTGATTGGAGGTGCTAAACTGAACTCCTCCTTACCTGTAAGTATATCATATGCTTGTTATGTTTGGTTCGGTTTGGTTTGGTTTGGTTTGGAGGGAGAGGGGAGGAGATAAATGAGTGTTTTGTGGATGTAGTTAAGTGAACAAGAGGATCTGATGGTATGGATGCGGACGGCAGCTCTGCCAACGTTCAGAAAACTGTACGGCAAGATAGACGAGGACCTCCCAGCGAATAAGAAAATACAGGTCGAAATACAAAACAATTACAACACCTACAGTTTTGGGGGGAAAAAGAAGTTGGTACTTTCAACCACAAGCTGGATAGGTGGGAAAAATGATTTCCTGGGAATTGCATATATCATTGTAGGAGGGCTATGCTTGTTTTTAGCAGTCTTCTTCATACTTCTTTATGTTATCAAGCCAAGGTAAGTTTCTTTTTATTACATACATACATACATACATACATACATACATACATACATACATATATTCTAAATAACTAATTAATTTTGTGTGTTGAATAATTGGCAGACCTCTTGGTGATCCATCCTACTTGTCTTGGAACAGAACTCCATCTGGACAACCAAATTAGGATCATTTGATGTCATATATTCATATAAACTCACTGCTCTTATATACCTATTTTCCAATGACAAGGAAATTTTAGCATTCATTTCTTTTCCTATTTTCTTTCTTTCTTTTCCTTTTAGTTATTATGATTACTGTAATCCATCCTGTGTAGACCTAACCTCAATAATATTTATTTGCTTTTCTATGAACTTGTTTAAACTCGTGACTTTCTTATGCTCGTCAAAAGAACATATTCCTTTTCTTATTGATAATTTAACTTATTTCATTGTTTTTTTTAGCTAAAAACATGTAAAATTGAGGGATTAAAATTTGATTTTTCCATGTTCTCTCCATGATTCAATGAATATATGAAATTTCTGTTATGTTAAACAACAATAAATGAGGTGCTGACCAGTGATCAATCTTTGTAAAAGTCTAAAAGACAATTAGTGGAAACAAAATCCTACAAAATGAAGCTTATTAATTGTTTGCATAGCCTGAATTGACACACGGTGTTGGCAGTATCTCAAAAATAATAACAATAAAAAAGCAAAGTTGACAGATATACAAAAAAAATCCTTGATAGATGAGGATCTATTTCATAAAAAAAAAAAAAAAAAAAACTGGAACATCATACATATAAACAATCACATCACAAGAAAATCACTTCCTAAAATGTGAAATTTCAGTATCTGCCTTTTGCTCACAGCTTTGAAGGAAACAGGTCAAAACTGAGAAAGGAGTTTAATTCTTTCTTAAGATCCGGATGCTGTTTGATCGGTCAATCCAGATCCAGACCCTGATGCACTTTCATCTACGGTGGCTGTTTGATCAGTCAATCCAGATCCAGACCCTGATACACTTTCATCTATGGTAGCTGTTTGATCGGTCAATGGCTGCTGCTGTTGCTCCTCCTCCGAAGAGCCTATATCAGCAGGCTTTTTGAACTGAACAAGGATCATCGTCATGTTATCGCATCCCTCACCACCGGCCATTGGAGCCAAGCATCTGTCGAATACTCTCTCACAGATAGCTGAGAGTTTAGTTTCCTGCACGTCGAAAATGAGATCGATGTTAGGTCAACGCACATAGCAATTCAGCAGGCTCAACAATGTTCAGTAATGAACTTCTGGTATTGACGGAGCTTTAAAATGCTTGGTGAGAAATCTCTGAAGAAACTTACAGTGCTTAACTGCTCTCATACATAATCCACTAGTTGTTGGCTCGACATACAATCCCTAGTGAATAAGAAACAGCCAAAATATTACACATCAAATTAATAAAAAAGAACTAGTATTGTGAAAGTCACTAATGTTATGATCTAGATGACTTAATTAGGAACATTCTCATAAAGTAGCCTTCCACCAATGTTGTAGAGGACATGTGGAGTACTGTGTGTTCTAACAATTGACAGAGAACATCTCACACCAGTCACCTACATACATACCCAAGTATGAGCAGGCATGTGCATATGCGTGTGTGTGTGTGTATGTATATATGCATATTTAATCTTAGTTCCATGGAGTTAGGTTTGGCTACATGAATCCCCGCCTCACCAACCACTCCAGCTTAAAGTCATATTCCGGGTCTGACAGATTGCTTGATATCAAAATCTTTCAGAAAGATTGGCAAGTAGGCATGGCATGCATATATCCTGCATGCACCTACAGCAAATTACAAAAGAGTGTTCTCGATAGTACCCAAATAATATCCCGGTAGGACCCAAACTTGATTTCAGCGCAGGAGGGTGAAAAGATGCAAGGTTCTTGCAAAAGAAATATTCCTATAAAGTAACTTACCAAATCCCATCACAAGCTAAAACAAGAAATTCGTCATCATTGCAAAGCTCAACCTATTTCAAAGAGGGTAAAAGCCAAGTATAAACAGAGGGAAACGGGTGGATACGAATATTAAAAGGAACGAGATATCTTGATTTTATGATGTAGCAAGCATTTTATTAAAAATATTAAAAAAAAACAGGATAGTTCCTTTATTAAATAAATTGATCATTATTAAAATTTAAAAACGAGTTAGAATAATTACACATGTTAAATCAAATAGCTACTCACAGTGTTAATATCTGGATTAGCTGTTACTATCTGCCTTTCAGATGGCAGGGTTTTATTCTGTTTGAACTCCGCATCTCCTGCAAGCAAACGACAATTACGGATCATGGAGCAACTGAAACAAGATCCATTTCCCCTCTCCACCCACCTAAGGTATCCCTATCAATAGAAACATTTAAACTGGGATCTAGAAGGTACCAATTGCCCTAGCCAAGTTTAAACTTCCACTGACACGTCCCACTTGAATAAAACAACCAGCTTTCAGAATCCTATCTTTCTCCAACTCAAGGTCAGGCTTGTGATCTTTAGACAGATTATAAGCCTGTAAAAGAAACTCCTATGAAATAAATCTTGAAATTCACACCAGTAAAACTATGTCACATTGAAGAGGAACTGATTTGCATATATTCAAAGGAGAGGTAAAGAAAAAAATGGCACTCCACAACAGCCATTTAAAAGTACTAGAAAATAACTTATGACAAAAGCACTAATTGATATTCAAAGATATCCCTTACCTCAATTTCTAGAGGCCTCCAGAAAAGTTTCTATGGATGAAAACATAATTTTGAAATTGTATGTTCATAGATCAGCAGAAGGAAAAAAATTGTACCTGACCCTTTCTAGATATTACACAACGGGAATCACCAGCGTTGGCAACAATGAGTTGCTTGTTTCGAATTATTGCAACACAGGCTGTGCATCCAGCAGTTGGTCCATGAAAATCAGAGTGAGGGCCCTAGTTTCAAACCAAAATAGAACTTCATATTAGAATTGTGCAGGCCAAGTAAAGATTTAATGAATCAAATAAAAGCTTCTTACATATCGTATTACATAAAGAATTTAAACAAATCATATTAAGTTCGCAAGGAATATGATACTTCAATTTAGCAGTATCCCTCTTGCATCCACTATATATGATCTCATCCACCACTACTGGAGCTTTTAGATTCCACGAGAAGATTGACAGATTCACACATACCCTTTAGAGTATATTTAGATGAAAATTTTACAAAAGAAATTCTAACTTAGAAGGCAAGATAACACACGGTTGTAATAATGCATGTTTGTTATCTACCTATCAACAAACCAACAACTATTAAAAGTTCATTTTTATCCAATTTATATAATGAAGTGAAGATCAGTCAAGCTTTCATTTTTATCCAATTCAGAATCCTAGGGCGACCTGCAGTATATGCTCAAGGAAATGTCTGATGCAGGGGCAGTAAAGGTTCCCGAATATTACTTAAATATGGAACCCCAAACTGTACACTGGGCTGAAAGCCCATTCCTATCCTACTTTTGGCTTTCTTCTGCAAAGTCAAACGCCAAAGAAGCAGCAATTTGACCCTTAGAAAAAGCATCCACATGCTCCTTTTACTTTTGTTTAGGATTCTCAAAGCCTCATCAAACAACTCAAGAAGTTTCTAATAGCTTTTCTTTCAGTTAATATCTGTCTCTTGATCTATCCCCAAAAGTGATATATCAAACTTTACTGTATCCTAACTCAATTAAATTAGCAATACTTCAGAGAGTTGGTTCAATTTGGTACAAGATATTTAAGGATTTGTATATGTAAACAAATTACTACAAAGTATACACAAATCCTTACAAGAGTTGTAAGAAAAATGGTATGTACAAAATTCCTTACAAAATTTAACCATGGCCCAAAGGAGATCAACTTACTGCAAGGATTTGTGTATATACATAATTTCCTACAAGAAAACATAATTTGGTACAAGAAATGTAAGGATTTGTGTATGTACACAAATTACTACAAAGTATACACCACTCCTTACAAAAGTTGTAAGAAAAATTGTATGTACAGAATTCCTTACAAAATTTAACCAAGGCCCAAAGGTGCTCAACATAGTGTAAGGATTTGTGTACATACATAATTTCCTACGAGAAAACATAATTTGGTACAAGAAAATGTAAGGATTTATGTATGTCCACAAATTACTACAAAGTATAAACAAATCCTTACAAAAGTTGTAAGAAAAACGGCATGTACCGAATTCCTTACAAAATTTCACCAAGGCCCAAAGGGGCTCAACTTAGTGTAAGGATTTGTGTACATACATAATTTCCTACGAGAAAACATAATTTGGTACAAGAAATGTAAGGATTTGTGTATGTACACAAATTAATACAAAGTATACACAAATCCTTACAAAAGTTGTATGAAAAGCGGTATGTACCGAATTCCTTACACCTACTCACCAAGGCCCAAAAGGGCTCAACTTAGTGTAAGGATTTGTGTACATATATAATTTCCTACGAGAAAACATAATTTGGTACAAGAAATGTAAGGATTTGTGTATGTACACAAATACACAACTCCATACAAAAGTTGTAAGAAAAACGGTATGTACTGAATTCCTTACACCTACTCACCAAAGCCCAAAGGGGTTCAACTTAATGTAAGGATTTGTGTACATACATAATTTCCTACGAGAAAACATAATTTGGTACAAGAAATTTAAGGATTTGTGTATGTACACAAATTACTACAAAGTATACACAAATCCTTACAAAAGTTGTAAGAAAAATGGTATGTACAAAACTCCTTACAAAATTTCACCAAGGCCCAAAAGGGCTAAACTTACTGTAAGGATTTGTGTACATACATAATTTCCTACGAGAAAACATAATTTGGTACAAGAAATGTAAGGATTTGTGTATGTACACAAATTACTACAAAGTATACACAACTCCTTACGGAAGTTGTAAGAAAAATGGTATGTACATAATTCCTTACAAAATTTCACCAAAGCCCAAATGGGCTCAACATAGTGTAAGGATTTGTGTACATACATAATTTCCTATGAGAAAACATAATTTGGTACCAGAAATGTAAGGATTTGTGTATGTACACAAATTACTATAAAGTATAAACAAATCCTTACAAAAGTTGTAAGAAAAACGGTATGTACCGAATTCCTTACAAAATTTCACCAACGCCCAAAGGGGCTCAACTTAGTGTAAGGATTTGTGTACATACATAATTTCCTACGAGAAAACATAATTTGGAACAAGAAATGTAAGGATTTGTGTATGTACACAAATTACTAAAAAGTATACACAAATCCTTACAAAAGTTGTAAGAAAAACGGTATGTACCGAATTCCTTACACCTACTCACCAAGGCCCAAAAAGGCTCAACTTAGTCTAAGGATTTGTGTACATACATAATTTCCTACGAGAAAAAATAATTTGGTACAAAAAATTTAAGGATTTGTGTATGTACACAAATTACTACAAAGTATACACAAATCCTTACAAAAGTTGTAAGAAAAATGGTATGTACAAAACTCCTTACAAAATTTCACCAAGGCCCAAAGGGGCTTAACATAGTGTAAGAATTTGTGTACATACATAATTTCCTACGAGAAAACATAATTTGGTACAAGAAATGTAAGGATTTGTATATGTACACAAATTACTACAAAGTATACACAAATCCATACAAAAGTTGTAAGAAAAACGGTATGTACTGAATTCCTTACACCTACTCACCAAGGCCCAAAGGGGCTATACTTAGTCTAAGGATTTGTGTACTTACATAATTTCCTACGAGAAAACATAATTTGGAACAAGAAATTTAAGGATTTGTGTATGTACACAAATTACTACAAAGTATACCGAAATCCTTACAAAAGTTGTAAGAAAAATGGTATGTACAAAATTCCTTACAAAATTTCACCAAGGCCCAAATGGGGTCAACTTACTCCAAGGATTTGTGTATGTACATAATTTCCTACAAGAAAACATAATTTGGTACAAGAAATGTAAGGATTTGTGTATGTACACAAATTACTACAAAGTATACACAACTCCTTACAAAAGTTGTAAGAAAAATTGTATGTACATAATTCCTTACAAAATTTCACCAAGGCCCAAAGGTGCTCAACTTAGTGTAAGGATTTGTGTACATACATAATTTCCTACGAGAAAACATAATTTGGTACAAGAAATGTAAGGATTTGTGTATGTCCACAAATTACTACAAAGTATAAACAAATCCTTACAAAAGTTGTAAGAAAAACGGTATGTACCGAATTCCTTACAAAATTTCACCAAGGCCCAAAAGGGCTCAACTTAGTGTAAGGATTTGTGTACATACATAATTTCCTACGAGAAAACATAATTTGGTACAATAAATGTAAGGATTTGTGTATTTACACAAATTAATACAAAGTATACACAAATCCTTACAAAAGTTGTAAGAATAACGGTATGTACCGAATTCTTTACACCTACTCACCAAGGCCCAAAAGGGCTCAACTTAGTGTAAGGATTTGTGTACATACATAATTTCCTACGAGAAAACATAATTTGGTACAAGAAATTTAAGGATTTGTGTATGTACACAAATTACTACAAAGTATACACAAGTCCTTACAAAATTTGTAAGAAAAATGGTGTGTACAAAATTCCTTACAAAATTTCACCAAGGCCCAAAGGGGCTCAACTTAGTGTAAGGATTTTTGTACTTGTATTATTTCCTACGAGAAAACATAATTTTGTAGAAGAAATGTAAGGATTTGTGTATGTACATAAATTACTACAAAGTATACACAACTCCTTACAAAAGTTGTAAGAAAAATGGTATGTACCAAATTCCTTACAAAATTTCACCAAGGCCCAAATGGGCTCAACTTAGTGTAAGAATTTGTGTACATGCATAATTTCCTACGAGAAAACATAATTTGGTACAAGAAATGTAAGGATTTGTGCATGTACACAAATTAATACAAAGTATACACAAATCCTTACAAAAGTTGTAAGAAAAACGGTATGTACCGAATTCCTTACACCTACTCACCAAGGCCCAAAAGGGCTCAACTTAGTGTAAGGATTTGTGTACATACATAATTTCTGACGAGAAAACATAATTTGGTACAAGAAATTTAAGGATTTGTGTATGTACACAAATTACTACAAATTATACACAAATCCTTACAAAAGTTGTAAGAAAAATGGTGTGTACAAAATTCCTTACAAAATTTCACCAAGGCCCAAAAGGGCTCAACTTAGTGTAAGGATTTGTGTACATGCATAATTTCCTACGAGAAAACATAATTTTGTACAAGAAATGTAAGGATTTGTGTATGTACACAAATTACTACAAAGTATACACAAATCTTTACAAAAGTTTTAAGAAAAATGGCATGTACCGAATTCCTTACAAAATTTTACCAAGGCCCAAAGGGGCTTAACTTAGTGTAAGGATTTATGTACATGCAAAATTTCCTACGAGAAAACATAATATGGTACAAGAAATGTAAGGAATTATATATGTACACAAATTACTACAAAGTATACATAACTCCTTACAAAAGTTGTAAGAATAATGGTATGTATAGAATTCCTTACAAAATTTCACCAAGACCCAAAGAGGCTCGACTTAGTGTAAGGATTTGTGTACATACATAATTTTCTATGAGAAAACATAGTTTGGAACAAGAAATGTAAGGATTTGTGTATGTACATAAATTACTACAATGTATACACAAATCCTTTCAATAAGTGAAACAGTATGTACCGAATTCCTTACAAAATTTCACCAAGGCCCAAAGGGGCTCAACTTAGTGTAAGGATTTGTGTACATACATAATTTCCTACGAGAAAACATAATTTGGTACAAGAAATGTAAGGATTTGTGTATGCACACAAATTACTACAAAGTATACACAAATCCTTACAAAAGTTGTAAGAAAAACGGTATGTACCGAATTCCTTACACCTACTCATCAAGTCCCGAAGCGGCTCAGCTTAGTATAAGGATTTGTGTACATACATAGTTTCCTATAAGAAAATGTAATTTGGTCCAAGAAATGTAAGGATTTGTGTATGTACACAAATTACTACAAAATATACACAAATCCTTAAAAAAGTTGTAAGAAAAAAGGTATGTACCAAATTTCTTACAAACTTAGTATACATAAACCCGTAACTTTCGGTATCAAAGCCTTTTTGGCAGTTGCTTTTGGAAGCCACCAGTTGGTTTGAAAACTATAACTACCCCCTTACATAGTTGCACAACGTGAAAACCTTAAAGAGAACCCAAATTTTCGAAACCCCTCGCATAGTTGCACAACATGCAAACCCTCAGAGAACTGCTTTTGGAAACATCTCGCCTCTTCCTACAAACCGAAATCCGCACAAATAGTCTGGAAATCCATTCTCAAGTGTAGCAAAATTTCTTACCTCCTTGGGCTGCTTCGTCGTCTTCTTCAATTTCTGAGGGTAAGTTTATCTACTTCACACATTAAAAATCTTTAATAGGATTATGATTTTTTGGTTGCTTTTGTTTCCCGAAGAGGATTTTATGAACATCCAAAAAATTTGACTACCTACATATTTTTCGCTATTTCGAAAATCATATAAAATTTTCAAAATTGATGCTTAAAATTGATGAATGGTGATTGATTTAAGCTGGTACTTGCTTCTTATCTTGCGGGAGGTTTTAGTGGATCATTCTGAGTATCGTTAGAGAACTTAGTTTTTCTTGCCCACCAAGTATTTGATAAAATTCCTAACCCAAAATATTCACCTTCAATCCTTTATTATTGTCATGGCTCCAAGAGCTAAACGTTCGCGTAGAGAAATGAGTAAATCCTCTCGTGTCGCTCCAGCACAACTTTAAAACCCAAATTTGTTGAATATTTGTTTTAAAGATGATGAAAATCTTGCTCGTTTTCATCAAATCTACGACCAAAGACATTAGAGCCGAGCAAACTATAGCTATAGACTTTTTAACCTCTAAGCTCTATAATTTCTAATTTTTTCATTTGTTTGTGGAATGGGGATGGATGAAGTTTCTAGATATTAAACCTCGTGTCTTTCATAACCTAGTGAAAGTGTTTTATGCCAATGCTAGGCTTGTGAAGGGCAAGTACAATTAGGTTATCTCCATTGATTCATATCTTATGGAAACTGAAGTTGAAATCACGCCAGAAAGTATAGCGGAACATCTTGGTGTCCCTAATAGTGGTGCTTGTAAAGAGTGTGAAAGTGTCCTTATCAAGTTTAACGATGATAGTCCTACTCACCTTCACATCAATGATAGGCTTCTTCATCTATTCACCACTTGGTTTTTTCGGCCTTCTAATGGAAGATGCACTCGCATGCGGCATACAGACTACTGGTGGTTACATCAACTCCGTACTGGCAATCGTCTAAATGTTGCCCAAATCATCTTCGACTCGCTTGTTAAAATCATTCGCAGACCCTATAGCTCTCTCAATTACGGATGTGTTCTAAGTCACATATTTGATAAGCTAAACATTACACCTCCCTTGATCCCGACATTCCTCTGAAGAGTAAGATTAATCAGACAACGGCTAAGAAGGCCAGATTGAGGTTTATTCATAGGGAGTGGGTTCACAAAAAAGATGATGACGAAGCTCGTGTTGCTCATGGGAATGTTGATACAGCGGATGGTTCACCTCCAATGACCATTGAATCCATTTATGCGACCATGATTAGTCGTTTTGACAACAATAATGCCTTTTTTCGTACGTCGCATGAGGAGTCTACCACCATGATTCATAGCTTAGATGGTCATCTCACGTCTCTAGAGCACGATATGCGTGATGTTCGAGGTCATCTTTTCCCACCAGTGTTGCATTCGGATGCACCAGATGCTTAGGACTTATGTTCTGTTATAGTTTCAATAGATTTATGCAATGGTATTTTGGACATCTATTGACTTTGGTTATTAAATTGTGCATGAACTTTGTCGGATACTTTTAATTTATGGCTATGGTTTTATCTTGGATTATATATTGAGTTGTTATATGCTCTCTCAATTATAGATAATTTGTTACATAGGTAGATATACTTTATGATAGGCAATCATATTGTGTAACCAATTACGTCCCACGTGAACAAATTTTTGAACTATTGATGATATAAGTATAACATGGTAGTGCTTTATATTGCATTAACCACTATGCTTGTATGATGTCCCTCAATAGAAGGAATACCCTTAACTTTTTCAGAACTTAATATATCATATTACAACGCGAAGAAACTTTTGTTAATTTGGAAATGACGAAACATTTCTTACTTATTCTTCTTAAAGCTTATACTGTATTCTACTAAAAAATGGCTTGGCTTATATTACATATTAAAATTCTTCAGGGGTTTCGAAACCCTATTCTATTAGTTTCGGTACTAGTGAGGCAGATTGTCTAAAAAATAAAATTTATTAGGGGGTTTTGAAACCCTCAATCCTGATTTCAGAACTGGTAAGGCAGATTGGCCTAAAATTTGATTTCTAATGTGGGTTTCGAAACCCTCAATCCTGGTTTCGGTACTAGTAAGGCAGATTGGACAGAGATTTAGATGGCTTTAGGGGTTTCGAAACCACCTATAATGATTTTGGAACTAGTCAAGCAGATTGGCCTAAAATTTAATTTCCAGTGTGGGTTTCGAAACCCTCAATCCTGGTTTCAGAACTGGTAAGGCAGATTGGACTCAAATTTAATTGCCAGTGTGGGTTTCGAAACCCTCAATCCTAGTTTCGATACTACTGAGGCAGATTAGATAGAAATTGGGATAACTTTAGGGGTTTTGAAACCACCTATAATGGTTTCGAAACTGGTAAGGCAAATTGGCCTCAAATTTAATTGCCAGTGTGGGTTTTGAAACCTTTAATCCTGGTTTCGGTACTAGTGAAGCAGATTAGACAGATATTGGGATACCTTTAGGGGTTTCAAAACCACCTATAAAGGTTTTGAAACTGGTAAGGAGATTGGCCTCAAATTTAATTGCCAGTGTGGGTTTCGAAACCCTCAATCCTGGTTTTGGTACTAGTGAGGTAGATTAGACAGAAATTGGGATGCCTTTAGGGGTTTCGAAACCACTTATAATGGTTCCGGAACTGGTAAGGCAAATTGGCCTCAAATTTAATTGCCAATGTGCGTTTCGAAACCCTCAATCCTAGTTTCAGTACTAGTGAGGTAGATTAGACAGAAATTGGGATACCTTTAGGGGTTTTGAAACCACCTATAATGGTTTCAGAACTGGTAAAACAAATTGGCCTCAAATTTAATTTCCAGTGTGGGTTTTGAAACCCTCAATCCTGGTTTTGGTACTAGTGAGGCAGATTAGACAGAAATTGGGACGCCTTTAAGGGTTTCGAAACCACCTATAATGGTTTCAGAACTGTTAAGGCATATTGGCCTCAAATTTAATTTCCAGTGTGGGTTTCGAAACTAGTGAGGCAAATTGGACAGAAATTGGGATGCCTTTAGGGGTTTCGAAACCACCTATAAGGGTTTTGGAGCTGGTAGGGCTAATTGGCCTAAAATTTCCAGTGTGGGTTTTAGAACCCTCTATGCTGGTTTCGGTACTATTAAGGGTTAAGGGGACTAGTTAAAAAATGAGTTAGAGGTATCGAAACACATCATGTACTCGTATTTTTTACATGCTAAACGTGACATATTCGAAACAAAATAAAATGGTAGGAACTCCACCACTAATGCCTATAGTTCATTTATTTATTTGTTGTGCAGCCAACCTATTTATTGCTATAATGAATGCACACACCAACCATTTTTTTCGTTGTACAAAGACCAAAACCTTGGGTTGGTGAGAGCAACTTCTCTTTATCAGCTGGACTCTACCATATAGGTGGGAAAAAGTAGGAAAATTGAGGTTATCTCCAATATTCCCAGCCAACATCCATTTTCACAGAATCTTGACTGACTTTCTTGCACGACCACAAGTAAATCGAAGGTACATTGAATGTTTACACTTTTATTTACTTTATAGTAAAAAGATCTATGTTTTTAGTATCATACGTCATGCCATGATTTCTATTTTCGTAGGACATGTACATTGTCAATTTGTTACATGGCTGACACAGTTGGTGAAAACTATATGGTTGATGACTGCATAGCAAATGAAACTATTATTCCTAAGAATTTAGTAGGTATGGTTTTCAACTCTCGTGATGATGCATGGGAGTTTTACAGGGATTATGCAAAAAATAGTGGGTTCAGTGTTTGTCGCTCAACAACTAGGCATGATGGGCTTGGTGATGTCAAAGCACAACAATTTTGTTGTACATGAGGAGGCGTACGGAGATCAACTATTAATGATTCGAAATAAAACGTGCACCCCGCGCAATCACACGTATCGAGTGCAAGGCAAAAGTTATTGTTAAGTTGATCGATTCTGGTAAGTGGCGGATAACATTTTGTCATACTGAACATAATCACCCTCTGTGCACCTATAATGCATCCGTTTCTTCGGTCGAGTAGACAAGTTGATGATACATATATCGTTGAGGAAGACTTGTACAACTCACTACAAAAATTCGAGGCAGCTGAAATTCATGACAGTGATGTAAATGCCCTACTCGCTTACTTTGACTTCAAGAAAGAGCAAGATACCGGGTTGTACATGTAGTACAATGTTGATGAATCAGAGGGATTGCATAATCTATTTTGGTTTGATTCAACGTCGAGGTCCGACTATGCATGCTTCGGTGATGTTATTTCATTTGACACAACGTACAAGGGAAATGTGTATGGGCAGCCTCTAATGCCTATAGTTGGTGTGAATCACCACCATCAAATCACTATCTTTGGTGTTGCAATTCTAGCTGACGAGACTGCTGATACTTTTGGATAAGTACTGGGAGAATTTTTAGAGGCTATGTCTAACAAGGCTCATGTCTCATGCGTGAAAGACGGTGATAGGGCCATGCACAGGGCTATAAAAACGATGTTCCCGCTTGCTCGACATCACATATGTTCATGGCATCTGTCCCGGAATGCTCAGGCAAACATAGGTTATAAAAACTTTACTTCCGCATTTGCTAGATGCATGTCATCTTGGTGGACAATTGACAAATTTGCTCGAGAGTGGAGATCAGTTGTTCAACAGTTTAACGTCCAGGACTATCCGTGGGTTGTAGAGAAGGATCAAACCCAAAGTATGTGGGCCCAAGCCTATCTTACGAGACATTTCCTCGCCAATGTTCGCTCAACACAAATGTGCGAAGCTATGAATGTTGCGCTCGCTATTGTGCTGAAATCTAAAAAGACATATATAGACTATGTTCTTGCCATTGAAATGAGATTAATGAGATGCGAATTAAATAGTTGAAGGAAGATTTCTTCAGGTCACATTCGAAGCCTTTCCCGATGATGAAATTGAATGACCTTGGAGGGAATACGGCTGACCTGTATACCCGGGCATCCTTCGAAATAGTTCAGACGGAACTTAAACATGAGACATTGTATCGTCCTATACATCAAAATACTGAAGTAAGAGGATCACGGACATATCGTTTAACCAAGTATAGGGATCCTAACAAAATGTATGAGGTGGTGCTTGATGTTGCAACGTATAACGTAACGTGTTCTTGCAGGAAATTTGAGACAGTGGGCCTGCCATGTCGCCATCAACTGTACGTTCTTAAGTTGGAAGACTTATCAGAGATCCCAAAATCTTTAATACTCCCACGGTGGACAAAAAATGCAAAGCTTTCAGCTCCATCATTTGTAGACTTCAACGTGCCTCCCGAATAGAAACAAATGTCTCGATTCGCTTCTCTCCGATCACTGTCCTCACGGTTGTGCTACTTTGTATTGCAAACTGACGAAACTTTTTGAAGCACAAAGGATGAGATACTTAGATTAATTGCTGAATTTGATCAGTCCAATATGTTGAAGGAGTCATCATCCAAGAAGGAAAACAAGCGCAACGTTCGGGGCTCGCAAAAGAAAGAAGCGAAACGGAAATAGAATCTGAAAAAGCAAGTCCCAATGTCACGAACCTATCACTGTTCGTTTTGCAATATTGAGGGACATAACAAAAACACATGCCCACGTTTGAAACTACAACTTCGAACCCTGACATTTAGGACAACTTCAACTTTTTTCCAAGACGACATGGAAATTGCAAATGACCTCGACATGCATAATTTCTTGAACTAACGGTGAGTCAATATTCCTCTAATCTCATATGTGTCCAAAAACAAAAGTTAACGCATGTTTGGTTCTGCATTTTAATTAGGACGGCCACATCTTTGGAATGCAGACGCTAATATTTTCAATATATCTCTGACTACGACATCCACGATAATATATCATATTACAACATCAAGTTATTACACGATAATCTATATATTCAGTACGAAATTGTTCCTTCCTCCCCACAGTAAATAACACGATTATCTATATGAAGGTTTTCTATACCGACCAACGTTTTTCCAAAGCCAAATATTGTATACCCATAGCGAATAACAGATATGTCCATTTAAATTTTTACAGTTTTGGTCTCACATAACATATGCGGATAAAGTATTCATATGCTTAATTTATACAGTGGGATATAATATACAACTTGTACTCCGCATTCAGTATGAATTCCTAACATATATTGCAACTTTCCAATGGCCTTCCTATACTTACATAACCTGTTTCGGATTGTGAAACCCTCTAATGTATAAATTGTTGTACATGTTCCCAAAATGCAAATTTTCGTCAAAAACATTTTACTCTTATTGCTGCCCATTCAAAAAAAGAGCAATGATATTAGCAATTTTTTCCAAAAAATAAGAGCATACATACATACCTGGGTTCGACCCGTACAAAAAGATGGTCAAAAATACGTCATGCCAGGTTCACACAAAAAAAATTCAATTTCGGAGATCCAACTTCGATGCCAATCTGTTCATTAGCAACAAAGATTTCGCAAAGTTACGAACATTAACTTGAACATAAAAATTATTTCAAAACTATAAGGTTTGTACCTACGTAATTACTCACTTACCATTTTGGCCGACGAATGCTTGCAGGGTTTACGAATGGACGTGAGTTCAGCTGTACAACATGTGCCTTAACAACACCTGAAATTTCTCGCCTCCTCGTATTTCGATCATTATTCACGAGATCATATAAAACAAACATTCAGTCTCAATCCCCAACAGTCTAGTAAGAAAAATGTTAACAATAGATGCATTCATTAATGATTGTTTATTTGTATAAATGGATCAGTAATTAACATGTAATGAACAACGGCTGCACGTACCACATCCTCTACACGTTTCCTATGCCAAAGCTGCATCCATTTAATGCAAAACATCCCACAATCGTCTCTGTTCGAAGACATATTTGTTTAAACATCAAATTATTAGTAATAGTATGCAAATGGTACTAGCAAGATAACACATATCTACAGTTTAACAACTATATACCATTGTCTTGGTGTTTGACTTTAGCCACCATCACGCGGACTTCGGTCAGTGGCCTAGATGGTGAGCCAAACACTTCTACGAACTTTGCATTAAAAAACATTCACCTAACCTTTTAAGCTAGATGCATAGACACTAAGATTTTTACATACTATGTGACATCAGTAAATATTGTTGAATAGTTCTAGGTTTACGCTTATTACCAACTTCTTAACAGCAGATACTCTTGCAGCATCGCCCCTAGTTGTGGGCAAGCTGTCTAGTATCTTCGCTTCCCCACAATCAATATCCAACACACATGTATACCAATGATTCCCGTTGTCATTAATAGGGATAAAGATCTGCGTAAAATATTTCACTACTGTCATTCAATAAACGATACCTATGTAATATACCTATGTACTAAATTGCAAATACTTTGTAAAAACTTCAGTTTGTTCATACCATTTTCCAGTCCCCAATTTTACCGAATGGTTTGAAAATGAAATGTCAGTACTCCGCAATCTGCGCACCATCCACTAGCCATCGTAAAAGCTGATCCTACAAGACAAGCATTATTAGTCAACATGATTCCTAAACCGCATATGTTTATTCATAATATACACTAACTTTTTCAATATTTAACATACACTTAATGCGCAAGATAGATACCATCTCCTTGTTTTACATTTCGTCTTACTATCTTCAACAATAATCCCCCGCCTAAAGGCATCAATAACCTAAATTTTACAAGAAAAAACACATGAACTATTTGACTATATTTCATTAATTAAGTTAATGACTTTATTGCTTACGGGAAAATGTACAGTATACTAACCATTGAACCGACCTAACTTCCTGGTCGTAACGTATCGGCATCACTTACAGTCATAAACATGTGGCCAAAATCTACGAGGATTTCGATGTACACATACAAATACTTGTAAGTTATATTAAACCGAACTACATTGTAGCATCATTATGGACTGCTTACCCTTCAGGCAAATGCATATTCCATATATAGTCACATGTGCCTTTGGCTGTCGCCCCTACTCCATCGGGTATTTCAACATACGACAGTACCTGCAACGCTTAAACATTTGATGTGAAATATTCAATAACATTAAAGAATTACAATATTTAATCACTTCTTAAGTATTACACCTTCTACAAATTTATATATAATGTCAAACATATGTAATTAAAGAACCCATACGAAGAATCCTTACAAACGATTTACATTCTAAACGAACGTCAACGAGATCATCCATCCATATCCATATCCATATCATGTTCTAATCAAATGGTTAAGGACATTCAAAGTAAATCACAGAGTTCACAATACAACCACTCAAGTTTTTTTCTGCCTACTTAAACCAGAAGAAGCTCCACATGACACTTCTTTGAAACAATGACTCATTTTATGTTTCGAGTTTTCATTCGTACTCGAATCCATTTTCCACTAACCTTAGACACAGTTTCCACTGTTGGCTTACCCTACAAGTTAACATCAACTTTGTCAACAACAAAAATCTTGTACGTTAACTTAATTTCATGTTGATCAAAATTTAAAAATTTTACTAATTTTACCTTTTTCTTTTTCCTGCCCACAACAACGTTCTCTTCCTGCAACAGGGTGACATCCTCTACCAACGCTTCAGCATCAACATTAAGTCCATCTTTTAGGTTGGACTCTTTGAATTCTGCTTTCTCCTTCATTGTTTCCTCTTCCTCAAGGCCAATGCCAAATTTTGCATCAATTATACGCAAAGCCTTCTTCATATACATCATATTTGCACCCAAACTCGCAACCTGCTCAACAACATTCTTACATTCCTCATTCAGAGTCTCCAAACTCTCTTCTATTTTATTCTTCTTCTCCACACGAGCTTCGATACTCTGTTTGATTTCAGCCATTTCTGAAATTACCTTCTCCAATAGCTCCGTAATAACATCATTACTACCATTCGTCCTGCCACCTTCTTATGTCCTTTCATAGCATTCATCATCAGACCCAAGTACCTGCACACATCATCATTAATTCATTTCATGTCAGTACAACCCCCTATAGAATACAAAATTTATTAACCTATTTATTTTTAGTTTTTTGGCAAGTCGTTCTCCCTTTAGCCGGGTTACAATCCTGCCTATGTCATTCTTCCCCCACGCATGAATTCGAGCACAACCATCAGCGGAAGCATATTCTCTGCTCGGAATTCCACTCCAATAATCGAATAACCTCACCTATATTTTACATTAATCATACGGTTATAATAAAAATAAAACTTGGGTGAATAAAGTACTACATCGGAACGAAACATAATTTTAATAATACATTACCTCTAGGATAGCAATGCATCCTGTCATATAAGCCAACCCAACACGAACTTTACATTTGGTTACTCCATCAAGTAACCTCCCGTACACATATTTACACCAGTTCAGTTTCCCGCTCAACCCAACTGAGCACAATAACTTGAAATGTTCCATGAAAGGTAGAAGGTTGGCGTTTGGGCATAAGAACACACCAACAATGTACAACAGTACACGTGCTTTCAACTCATCCCTCTCATAAGCTCCACTTAGTATCTCTCCCGCAAGTTGTTGATATGTAGCCTTCATACTGATTTTGTACTTCATCGCTTGTTATTTTCCACATAAGTCGTGATAAATTGCTCGTGATTTCAATCCAAATAAAGGGCCAAACCCTAAATCTTTAACAACACTGTCAATCTTCAGCTTCTGTATCTCTTTAAACATATTTGACAGCTTATTCATGCTACATCTCGATGACATCTCCTACAATGTTTAATAGAACAATAATTATTTTTATGTTACGCTTAAATATATTCGGTTACATCATGTTTGAACCCTAACCACTTTCTCTAACAAGAAATATAAACATCCACTTTCCTTTTTTACTTCTTCCTTCTTCACTATTTTCTTTCCCTTGCCTTTTGATATCCATTCCGATTGAGCCTATTTCCGTTCCTCGTACATATTAATATAAGGCTTCCATTCTGCAGCAGTCATTTCAGCCCATCTCAAACCTAGTGCTTTTCTCGCATGTATCACTCCCACACTTATTAAATTTGAATGATATGTACACATTACAAACTAATACACAACGCACAATCGTATTTTATTTTTCTCACTTACACCATTGTTCATTTTCTTTTTATCACCATTCAGTCGTGTACACTTACTTATATTGTACAAAAATTACTTCAGAGTTAGACTACACAATACATTACGCTAACCAACTAACAATTTCAACAATGCCATATACATTCAACTTTAACTTACTAGAAGTGGAGATATGGTGTCAATGTTTTAGGTGCCTCGTGTATGGCTTTTACGTTCGGCTCGCTACGATGCTCTATTGTAAACAACTTCAATCTGAAAAAGGTAAGGTAAGGATGAAATGAATTAATGATGACAAAAGATAATTACTACATTAACAAAACTTCCATTCTTAGGATGGATCATTTGAACAAAAGTTCGCCTATACGTGACACTAAAAATTTCATGTGCTTATTAGACCATTCATTCCATTACTAAGTTTATTATCATTACATAAACCAATTTAACCTACATTCTCGCTATCATACTCTAGGATACAATCTCATGGTCAAATTTCTAATTAACCTTTAACTCAGTCACCTGATTACTTCATAAGATTATAATTATATATATATGAGATAAGCTTATTACAACCATTCGAATAGAAGGAACAACAATCATATACCTATTTCTTAAAGTTTTTTCGCACCACAACATCTTAACCACAAACAAATCCATTCACAAACATAGAAGCATAACACATGTTGTTCTAACCATATACCACAGAAGCATATCATTCTAATTCAACCACATTCAAAGATGTATACCAAGTTACCATGCTCACCTAAATCTTTTACTTAATTATTTACATAACTTACAAAGATAACCAAAATGATGTGAGCCAAACTACATATATACTTGTGCCAACTTCTACGAGTTCTAAGATATATTCAAAACGTACTTTTATCTTGATTCTGATCTTGCTTGTCCCCTGAACTCAATTAAATCAGTCTAACCTAAAAAATAACAAGACGAGTCATTAGTAAGATACACATCATGCACAACTACAACTAATTAACAAACATAGATTCATTTTCTCACTTTCAAGCATACTTAATTGTTTCTCAACCATCAAACCCGAGACTATTCACTAAATGCATAGTAATTATCCATGTGATCATCATGCTATCAATTTATTCCAATGATACAATAACAATACATGACTGAGTTGCATAACAATTTCATAACAAATGTTACTATCCAAGAAGGTTTACATCTCATACTTCGTTATTTACATACATATCATGGCAAAAGATCAGTACAATTAATGATCTACTTTGGTTCCTTCTTCAACCAGCCCTTCTTGCTCTAACAATTTACAAGAAATGATTGTTATTTTAGAACCATATTTACTCTATACCATATACAAGATTTGGAGGAATAAGATTGCATGACTGTACATAAGGCAACACACTTTAATTAAAAGAAAGCAATTCATTGGCATACTTCTTCCATAATTAAACAAGAAGATTACATTCATACCTATATGCATGTATTTCCTGTATCATAAAGATTAAAACAAGATATTTTTTAATCAATGCTTACAATAATTTAAGTTAGATACAATTATGTTCCTATTTCATAGTGACCATCTTTGAAAGAGTCTATATGTGTCCAAGCATGCAACCGAGCTGACAGGACATGTATTGCTTCTAACTAAAACATTTTTAACTAACACTAACAATCTTTTAACAAAAAGAAAAGAGAACCAGAAATACTAACACAGATTCTACATCAAAGGAAAAACAGCTATGAACTACATTGCCACATACAGGCAAGAGACTAATACTTAAAAGTACACTGCATATTATCTATCTAATAATCCTAAAAATATCAATCGATTCACATCAAGTAAATGGTGTCTCCTAGAACAAACCCTAAAATTCTCTATACCACAAAGGAGAAAATGCATTATAGTTCAAACATTTATAAGCATTTAGATTGTATAACAACCCGCATCATCCAAATAGTGGATTTTACTCAATACATGGACCATTAACCCATAGTGTACAATTCTGACATATAATACTAGAGCTGAGCTAATTACATATAAGTTTCTGGACAAATGTGATACAAACTACAAGTTCTTTTAACAAAAACAACTTTAAAACATGAATAAATCAGATAAACAATAAGCTAGAAAAAAAAACAAACTTTCATCAAATACACCACCTCAAAGATGAGTTTTATGGATCAAAAAATCCAACATAATAATGAAAATTAAAAAAAAATCAAACTTAATAAAGAACAAGGTAAAATCCAAGTGAATAAAATGACGATCAGGGTTAGAAGATGATATTTACAAATATGGGGACGTTCTAATAAAAATTCAGAGATATGTGACCCTAGCCAACGCAGTCAAATGAAAATCAAGTACAATTCAAAAGGTTAAATAAGATTGAAAAGATTAAATATTCAAACAATAAGACAAATTAAGAACCAAGAACTATAATATCCATGTTTACTATTGACCAAGTGGGAAGATCAACATAAATAGAAACACCATGTAAATAAATATTAAATCAAGGTGAGCTTATAATTCTAACCCTAACCCTAAATCCTAAATTCTAATCATGAACCCTAAATTCTAAACCTCTACACTAAAATCCCTAAAAATCTAAACCCTATACTAAAATCCTAAACCCTATAATTGAGGCACTTGTAGAAACAAAAAGTTTCCACCGCTAGTGTATAGGATAATAATCTTTTTAATTAATGTCACATGAAAAATTTTAGGAACCTATATAAAAATATGTATACTTTAAGTACTTATTTTGACCTAAAAGATACTTTAGATACCTATTTTGATCAAAAATATATTTTAGGTACTTACTCTGACGAAAAAATACTTTAGGTACCTATTTTGACCAAAAATTATACTTTATGTACCTAATTTAACCAAACAGTATACTTTAAGTACTTATTTTGACAAAAAAATACTTTAAGTACTAAATAAAAAAAATAGTATAGTTTAAGTACTAATATGATATATAAGCCTTTCAATTATAACAATCAAAAGTAATATTTTTTTAAAAAATAAAATAAAACACAAAGATCTCTTAGAGATAGACTTGAACCACACAAAAAAATCAATCTTCTTCTCTCTTTGGTAAGTAAGAAAAACTTGAGGATTTAAATCTGACAACCACAAACGAAATTGTACAAAAAAATCGATCTAAAATAAATTAATCTTCTTTTAAAAAACCTTGAAATCCATCAATTCTATGGATGAATTAACGTTAGATTAATTTGTTACTTTATTTTAGTCGAAAAATCGGTTTGTAATTTTTAATAGCAAAAAATAATTAAAGCACAGTCGAAGGACCATTTACGTAGTTTACCTTATTTAATTCGCATAAGATGGTCAAAGATTTATGAAACGTGAATCCAAGGTCCATTCCAAGAAAAACCCTAGAAAAAAAGGGGTCCATTCCCCAGAAGTTTTCTTTTACTTTTGGAGGCCGAGGGAGTGCGGGGAATAAGAATAAGAAGAAATTTCCTAACTCGAGCGGCTGTTGGATCAGTCAACAATCCCCCAACATTGAATCCCCAAACCAATCCAAACAGGACAAGAAAACCCATATCTCCAATGGCAGGAGTACAAAGATCCCATTTTCCACATTGATTTATTCATCTAAAGTCAACCCTTTATTTCTTTTGTTTGATTTTTCATAAACCCCATTTTTTTGACACGAAGATTTACCATTTTCCTTCAACATTCATACAAAGACTGGAGGGGAAGAAGATTCACCATACCCAATTTTTTTTGTCAAGCTTCAATCAGGTTCTTTTCTTTTTCGAATTCATGGTCTTTGGTAGATTGTAAAGATCTTTTTTTGTTTATTTTTGTTATTGACTCTGAAATCTAGTCAAGGCTCGTTGTGTGATTTCGTATCGCATTGTTCTGTTAATTAATTGATTCGTATATGTTTTGTTTCATTGCTTTTGCGTGTGTGCGTGTGGGGTTCTAGAATGGATGGGATTCAGATTGCCGACATGTAAAAAAAACCTTTTTTTAATAAGGAATGAGCATTCAAAGATCACACTATCCATCTGTTTTTGTTTACTGCCTAGATCTCTGATAAAATATGAGGTATTTTTGGTGTGAAATGATCGAATTTCAAGAGAATACTAGATTTTAGATGATATGATCTGGATATAACTTTCTTCATAGTATAATTCTGAAGGATAAATAGCAGTAGGAAAAGAAGTGTTACCAATATTTGAATATTGTTTGTTATTTATTTATAAACCTTACTTTCAAATTCCGCAATGAGGATGGAACTTTTGAGTTTGTGTATCCTATTTCTTTTTGTGATTGCAGGTTTGCTAATTCTGCAAAGAAATCTTGAAGTTTATGTTTGGATATTCTTATGAAGCTATTGAACATAGAATCATATGTTTTGAGCAATATTTTAACCTGAATTTGCTGATTTTTTTTCCTTTTAACCAGTGATTAATGGGAGAAGATGGAACCCCCACCTTTACTGTGGATGATGCCCTTTTGTACATGGGGTTTGGAAAATTCCAAATTCTCGTGCTTGCTTATGCCGGAATGGGTTGGATTTCAGAAGCTATGGAAATGATGCTTCTCTCTTTTATAGGCCCGGCAGTTCAAGCTTTATGGGGTCTTACTTCCCATCAAGAGAGCCTAATAACCAGTGTGGTTTTCATTGGAATGCTGGTTGGAGCATATTCATGGGGTGTAGTCTCAGATAAATATGGAAGAAGGTGGGAACTTTTGTCATATTCATGTTTTTTTTCTTCTTGTACCCAATCCTTGCTTTAATGATCTATGCTTTCTTTAGACGAGTATGGTCTATATAAGTACCTTGTTTTACCTCCAATTTAACATTCATAAGTGTTTGGCATGTATCGCTTTCTTTTTTGTCCCAGAAAAAATCGACAAGTTTGTTCACTTGATTTGTTGTTTCCTTTTAGAAATTTCTTTTTTCTGATGTTGAACTTTTTTCTTCTTTTGGTGTGATTATAATAACGAATTATTGCTTGATTTGTCTGCCATTGAAACCCTGCAAAGCTTTTTATCTTCTTTTTTCGGTCTTTCTGCACTCTTCTAGTCCAAAAGCCTTTAGTATTTCTATTTGAAATTACCTTTGCTGGCACTGGAATGATGCTTTCTAGATAGACAAGTCGTCCATTCCGTAAAATATGATTGAATGAAGCTATGGAGTCAAATTTCTCACTGATCCTCCTGGTTTGAGAAATATTATTGTTAGTCATGTGAACATAGATGCTATGTCTTGAGTTTGAGAAGTAAAACTTAGAAGAATTGAAGAGAACTTTAGAACTACTGATTTCTTTCAACATTTTTAATGGAAGAAAAAGTGAGTTTGATGCAGCTCCGTGTTACTTATTCTTATGCCCTATCATATTTGTTTTTATTGGTTTACTTCTGTCCTTCAGGAAAGGGTTCCTCATCACTGCAGTAGTTACTTCTGGAGCTGGCTTTTTGAGCGCCTTGTCTCCAAATTATATTTCTTTGATTATTTTCCGTTGCTTGGTTGGTCTTGGTTTGGGCGGTGGTCCCGTTCTTTGCTCCTGGTTTCTAGAGTTTATTCCTGCCCCAAGCAGAGGCACTTGGATGGTTATTTTCCAAGCGTTCTGGACTTTTGGGACAATTTTTGAGGCCTCACTTGCATGGGTATGCATATAATGTCTTTATTATCTTTCATTCCCTGATTTCGTTTGCTTCTTCTTCCTTTTCGTATTCTTTTCAATTCAATTTTCTACATTTGGCAGGTAAAGATTTTATTATATTTGTTACTTCCTAATTTTTATTTTAAATGGGACCTCTGAGATTATTTTATTACTTTAGAAACCTCCTTCAAATACCTCATCCAAACACATCATTAGAAGTTATATTCTTTTAGATTATGTCACTATAGTATTCAGAACCTGATTCATGTTTTTCCGTGATTTCTGGGAATGAGTTGGAATGTAAGCTGTGTTTTTCCTGAGTTGTTTGGTAACCTTTGATTGTAATGATTGTCATTGTATGAATTAGGTAAATAAGCTAGTAGGTACCCATCATCTGTAGGCCTTGTTCTTGTTCCTATCAATTGTGATGGGAATTTTGTCTAGTTGTGTCATACCATCAAGGCTGCATCATCTTCGACAAGTTCGATTAACTAGGTAGATTCAAAGCTCAATCGTATTGATTTCCCCCTCATCTACGTTATTGTTTTCTCTTTCAGTTTGTCATGCCAAGGTTGGGTTGGAGATGGCTACTTGTTCTGTCTGCTATCCCTTCATCAGTTCTCCTTCTATTCTATGTGTTTGCACCTGAATCTCCCAGGTATCTATGCTTGGAAGGTAGAAAAGAGGAAGCGGTTGTTGTTTTGGAGAAAATAGCTAGAATAAATGGAGCGAAATTGCCTTCTGGAATTCTTGTTTCTGAGAATGAAATCGAGTTAGCTGGAAAGAGTGCTCCAACAGAAGATACACAGTTGCTTCAACCAGAAGAGAACGGATATGAAACTCCTATGCAAATGAATCCTAAAGCAGGAGGCATCTCATCGCTGTTGCATCTTCTTTCACCAGAATTAGTTCGGTCAACCACACTCTTATGGATGGTATTCTTTGGAAATGCATTTTCATATTATGGCCTTGTATTACTGACAACAGAGTTGCACAATGGGCGTAATACTTGTCGTCCAGCGGCACTGCAATCAGAAAAACTTGATGGCGTCAGCTACAAGGATGTTTTCATTACTACTTTTGCTGGTAATTTTTCTGCTTGTCCCAGTAATTGTTTCATCTACTTGTAAAAGTTTATTTTCGACAATTCCGGAAGGCACCTCACTGACATCTAGCTTTGATGTATTTTCTAGAGTTCCCTGGCCTCCTCATTTCCGCTTTCACTGTCGATAGATACGGTCGTAAGTTTTCAATGGCAGTTATGTTCTTCCTGTGTTGCCTTTTCCTGATTCCACTAGTAGTCCATCAGCCTCAGAGACTGACAACAGGCCTCCTCTTCGGTGCTCGAATATGCATCACTGCAAGCTTCACGGTTATGTATATATATGCTCCGGAGGTAATGCAATTTCTTTTTTTTTATCCCTTTTAATAGCAAAGGAATTTTATTCTTCTGTCTTTCTACAGGTCAAGAAATCAACACAATAAATTTCAACACTTGGTTTGGAAGGATAAGTTTCAACGATTACTTCCAGTTTCTTCTTGTTTTTGACAAGATCAAACATATTTGAAATCCAACTATTATTTAATTATTTTCAATTTGAATCCGAGCACTTTGACCATTAAAGGAGCCTCTTTTCCAAGTAAACTAGAAAAAAAATAATAATGCTATATATATTTTGAAGCTTTCTGAGTACTATATTAATATTGTTATGATTTAATTTTGCACATAGTTCCTAATCCTGGGTAAATTCATTTTGGAATAACATTACACAAAAATATTCTGGTAGGAGGGGAGTGTATTTTCAAACAGATAATTCTCTACAAATTGAGTGTTGGACTAAAATGTAACATTTTTTCGAGTCCTGCTCTGTTGAGGCTTTAGGTTGTTCAGTACTACATAATGGCTACTGATCTAGATCTCTAAATAATCTTGTTACTGTTCCTTTGTCTTTATTGATTTGATCTCAAGTTTCACAGTAACCTCATGTTTGAATTTCTTCTCTTCTTTCCTGCATTAATTGAACATACATTAAAATTTATTGACAATCATTAGTATAGCACTTGGATTATGTATAAGAAGATAGTTTCGATATTTAGATCTTTTAACATGTTCATTAACCTGTAGATATATCCAACATCTGTTAGATCAACCGGTGTTGGAATTGCGAGCTCAATGGGAAGAATTGGTGGGATGGTATGTCCTCTCGTGGCGGTGGGACTAGTGCATGGATGCCATCAAACTGCTGCCATTTTGTTGTTTGTGGCTATAATTTTTGTAGCTGGGATATGTGTACTTCTGTTCCCAGTAGAGACGATGGGTCGGGATTTGAGTGATAGCATTTCTAGTTCGAAACAAACAATTGAGTCGAGTTAAATAGTGAGAGGGCTTTGCCCCTTCTGTATAACAGTTGTTTTAATACAAAAAGAACAATAAAGAAGTACTTGGTTTCCTAGAAAACAGCTTTTCAAATTTCTTTCACAAATATATTTTCGTTACATTTCGAGAATTCATTAGCTTCTACGATGAAGGGCTTCCTCCTCATTGTTTAATATTTCATCTTTTGGCTTTCTTCTCTAACGAAGGGAGGGAAGGGGGAATTTAGCCCCTAATAAGTTCCAATCCGACTGTGGAAGCCTTTACGATGTCTTTCTCTTTTGACAGCATTCATGTCAAGAAGAAAAGGTTTCTTGTATCGGCGGCTGCGGAAGGTTTCCAAAACTTTTCAAAGTTTAGAAGATAAAGCTGATCATATTGGTAAGCTGCATCTTTATCACTTGAAAGTCTTTGTTTCGCCTGCTTTAATTCTCATATTTAGCACCAGTGATGAAGTGAAATAATATTTGCAGTTGGAGAACTTAAGCTTACCCGGTGCGGGTTTGAGTTCATAAGGCTTAGGACTTTGCATTTAGGAGAAAACATCTCTGCCCTATCTGCTTACATTCCTGACTGATTCGAGTTCATAAGAAGCTTCATCAGTGAAATTTCTTTTCTACTATTGTCTTATGGTGACCATTTTGTCTTGCTGTTTGGGTTTTGATCAATGAACATATGGCTCCTACTTCATCGGTGGCTTCAACTGTTTAGCGATGTGCAGATGTATTATTGCATCCGGTTTTCACCGGACAACATGCTGGATGTAAATGCATTGTTTTATTATTTTTTTACGTCGAACAAATAGTTAGATAGCCATGTTTAAGAATTTTGAAAGAAAAAAGACTCCAGTAAGCTTTCAGCTGCTGTTCCAAGCTTTGTTTTCGAGCAAAGCAACTGGCAGTGCAGACTGCAGACCCACCGGTTGAGACTTGAGAAAAGTTGTTCAACTAGTTTGTTCCATGGAATGCTATTTTCCAAGCTTTGTTTTCAATTTTATATTACAATTTCATCATAATATGCAACAAAACAAGATTAAGATCCCACATTTATGTTGGCAATCACCACATTCCAAGGCTTGAAAACAACTGAAGCAGCTCACTGTTAGTTCATTGCTCATAAAGCAAAGCAAACTAGCAAAAGATACGACATTCAAAGTCGATGGGGGCTCTATCTCAGAGCCCGGTAGGGCCACACTTGAACTGTTCGCTCCCACTGTGCTGAGAAAATTTAGTATGTACTGTACCGACACCATACTTAAACTCAACCTGAATCTGATCCGGCTCAGACCGCCAACACCTTTAGGCCTTATCATGGTATGGATGAGCAGATCCCTTACTTGAATCTTCATAAGTTGATCTTCATAAGTTGAACTCGATTCCGATTCTGCGTTTGGATTCAAGCCAGCCATCTGCATGATGTTTTCGATCTCTTTCACCACTTCACCCATTGCAGGCCTTTCAGCTCTTGATTCTTCAACACAACTCAATGCTAGGTCCACATACTTTTCCAAGCCATTGAATGCATTTGAATCCCAACAAATGGTTGGATCAAGAATCTCTTGGAGATTATATAAACTTTTCGTTTTGTCCATCAACCTCGTCACCTCTCTTACGACGTATTTCCCATGCTCTATCGGTTTTTTTGCGGTTATCATCTCTAACATCACCACTCCGAAGCTATACACATCGCTCTTTTCGGTCAGTTGTTGGGTCATATAATATTCAGGATCCAAATAACCCTACAAGGGTAATAAAACGAATCGGTCAGACCGAAATAGTATTAGCATTATATAAAGTCATTCACGGAAAACCTTGTACAGAATTGAAAGAACTCAGTAACTCACCATTGTGCCTTTGACTTGAGTAGTAACATGACCCTTTTCACTGTCACCCATAAGTTTGGACAGGCCAAAATCAGCGACTTTAGCATTTAAGCGCTCGTCTAGTAAGATGTTACTGGACTTGACGTCCCGATGAATAATGGGAGGATTTGCAAGCTCGTGAAGATACGCAAGACCTCTAGCTGAACCGAGGGCTACTTTTAGCCGCCTGGGCCAGTCCAGTTTGATTCCCGACTTCCCTGCATTTTAGTATGTTCCGAATAAGCACAAAATATGTGAAGAAAGAGCTCTTGATACAGTATAAGATTCCTTTTAAGCATATGGTCAAGTAGTAAAGAATGCAAGCCTGTCTGCACAGTAAAATTCCGTTTTATTGTTGATAATGTACCTCGATTTCGGAAGAAAAAGCGAGGGAAACAGAGAAAATGTACCTGACAGACTATCACCGAGAGAACCATTGGCAACATACTCGTATATTAGTATTTGTTCATCTCGGTCGAAGCAGAATCCCAATAGACTGACGACGTTTTTATGATGAACTCTTGATAGAAGCTCGATTTCAGTTTTGAATTCGAGGCCACCCTGCATAGACCCTTGCTGAGCTCGTTTGATGGCAATGAGTTCCCCGGTCGGTAAAGTTCCTCTATAAACCTGTAACTAAATAAGTTCAGAATGAGTTGGAAAAAACAAATCATTTTAACTATCACCATGACCATTCTATAGCCAAAGCAAACACAATGTCTGTTGCCTTGACTACCACTCAACAGCAATATGTTATGAATTTTGATGTCTTGCAGCAATACAACACACTGAATCACCGACACGGCATGGAGCATGAGACCACCTCGATGGAACCAAGGTGCTATAAGGATGTATGTATTAGCATGAGACCGCCTCTATGGAGCCAAGGTGCTATAAGGATGCGTGTTTTGGTGAGCAGACATGGAAACATATTCAACATAGGGAGAGAGCGAGATTCAAAATAACCTTTCCGTAACCCCCTGATCCAATGTTGTAGGCTTCTGAAAAATTGTTTGTGTATTTCTTAAGCTCTTCGAAAGAGAAGCATCTTGCTCCTTTTAACTGAGGAATGCTACCACTGCTCTTCTTAGAATCCCAGTGTGCTATGTTTTTACAGAAGAAAATCAGACATAAACCCGAGATATCCCCTAAAATCAACTCGAAAAAAGTTGAACAAATGAAATGTTTATCATACCGAACGGATTACTCCGCTTGGTTGCTCGATCTGCTTTCTTCTTATGAAGATAAACAAAAAACCCGGCAAGCATTAGCAGTAGAAACAGCACCGAAGCACCGGCTGCAAGTCCTATTTTGATGGCAAGACTTGGATTTTTTGAATTTCCATGATCATCTAGATTATAAACACACATACAAGGAAAACAATGAATCTCAACGTGCAGAAATTTAGAAAACCATTAGTTCTATAGTACGTGCATTACCCGAAAAGTATTCGTATTTGTCACCATTGAAAACATAAGGTCCAAAGTACTTATCAGGAGGCTTAAAAGTCTGGTTGCTAAATACATATCCAAGCATAGAAATTGCACTTCTATTGAAACTATCTTGGCCATATGGAAACACACCAAGGTTCAAGAGAAGATATTGAGATGCATCCATCCTCGGATCACTTAGTGAAACGGTTTCCACCGGAAGTTGATGGGACTGAAAGAACTTATTCAAAGATTGCTCAAGAGTTTCATATGGATTTGAGTTTCCCGTGTCAAGGAAGGAAGTGCTTCGGAACTGTAGTGTTCCAGTATATGGATGTGCACATCTGCATGTTGGGCTCAAGATTTGACCCGAACGGCATGGATTCGGCGGACAGTTCTTTAGAGGGGTTGAATACAAGGTTGTCAATGGGGGTGGTTTGCAGTAAGTGTCGGTTTTTCCGGTCTCCTCACACACTGGGTTACCTACAAGTCTGCAAACATCAGTAGAAAGAAATTTAGTGATTTTAAAGAGCATTAGTAATCTTTAATATACTATATCTGCAGGCAATGGCTTACACTACTTCATAGTTGTATGTTTCGGGACCGTTGAAATCTGAAATTGCATTGGTCTGCAAATCTATGATTTGCAGTTGGTTGCTAATGCTGGACCAATAGCCAATGTACCATTAAGTTGGTTCCGTTTTAGTACCCTGTTGACGATATAACAGAAAAAGGGAGCAGGGGAAACGAACTATTATTTTGATACTGCGGCAACTATGTAACACAATTGTTGCTATATATGATCAGGCATACTCACACAGTTTGCAAATTTGGAAGATTAAAGAATGCGGGAGTAACTGGACCTTGAAGTTTAGTATTTTCCATCATTCTGCCATAGAAATGAATAGATTATTCTCCCCAACTACAGAAAAACACGCCTGATAAAGATGTACTGACAGTACTTATGCAGAGATGTCCATGTTGAGAATCGCAGACAGTAAAGTCAAACAAGATAGCTTTTTGTTTCGTATCATATCCGAAGTGTTAACAAGGCTATAAACTACCAGCAAAGATGTGGCCTACGATCAAAAGAGAATGCATGATCCTAAACTAAGTCCAATGGTATAAAAAGAATCTTGTTCCTACACTTAAAACAGTTCATAGACAACAAGAGAGAGGGAAAATACAAGACTGTTAAGGACGACAGGGATTGAAGCCACGAAGGAAAATCCGAAGAATCGAAAGTATTATTGCTCAAATATCTGCAAAATCATGTAATAGAAAAAGAAGAAGAAAAGATTAGTCATGAAAAATGAAATTGTGTAGGGTTATTAAGAAATACAACTATATTACTAAAGCCTTTTTACTTACAAGGTGTTCAAAGTGTTCATGCCAGTAAGGTTAGGCAGAGGGCCAGTCAGCCTATTATTGGACAGAAACCTGAAAATCGACATCGAATGCAGTTAATTAAGAAAGGATTATAGCTCCCTTTCATTGAAGATAAACAAGTTTAGACGACTATGAGCCTTTTTTTATCTCCATAGCTTACAGTTCCTGAACTCTTGTAAGATTGTTGAGATTCGATGGAAGTTCCCCACTTAGTGAATTGTTATCCAAGCGTCTGCAGTCAACGCCATAAAATCATCTTCATTATTTAAAAGAATCAAAGACCTGAACATGAACTCACTCGAGTACTCGATCGAGATACTCACAACACCTCCAGTGTTTGCACAAGTCCTAGAGTGGGAGGAAGGGTTCCAGAAAATCTGTTGCTTTCGAATAGCCTGGTAAGAGAGACGAAAAATGAAATGATACATTGCAAAGTAAAGAAAAATGTTACACTAGGATTTGCAAAGACCCTCCCCTCCATGTAGTTCCGAAAACTGTATGGAACTTACACATGTATCAGACTCATATTTGAACTGAAAAGTTTAGATGGAATTTGTCCGGAGAGTTTGTTCTTCCCAAAATGGCTGTAGATTACAGAGAACAACATTAATGTAAGGAAAAATAGAACCACCATGGCAAGAAACGCATGTACATAGAAATTTGGCATACAAGTGTTTGGTATGAGTCAACATGTCAAGCCCCGGTGTCGATCCATTTGAAACAGGAATCGGTCCTTCAAGCTGGTTATCGGCCAGGTCTAACCAATAAAGACTTGGTAGATTACCAATGGATGGTGGAATATTGCCGGTGAAGCTATTTGAATTTAGTGATCTGCAGGCAATATAGGCCATTATGAAATTCTATCTGATTAAAGGAGGTAAAACAAGTAAACAAAAACAACAACAAAAGTAGAGATTTGAAGTACTTAATGTCAAATTCTTACAGAAATTTCAGTAGTGGCAAAGATCCTATTGTATAAGGAATTGGACCAATGAAACCACAGCTAACCAAGATTCTGTAAAGTTTATATGATAAAAAAAGGTCACTTAAGAACTTTGATTTTAGGTGATGCTTTGGCAGGAAATATATCTACTTACAAGTTCGTTAGCTTCTTTAAGTTCCCTATAGACATTGGAAGCGGTCCGGTGAGATCGTGGTTATACGACAGATCCCTGAAAAATGAAGCAAAATCTCTAACTAACTAATCATGAAGAATGGGGGCAGACAGTGGATAAAAGGATTTACAATTGCTGTAACTCAGACAAGATCAAAATGTCTCCCGACAGCTCTCCCACCAAGTTCATGTTTGGCAATGTACTGAACAGAAAAAAAAACCAATGTTAGATAAAATCACAAAGCTGGTACAACCGAATCAAACAATGCTTTAAAGGGTGGAATGAACCAACAACTTACATTGAGGTAATGCGAGAACCGGTGCACTCGATTCCAACCCAGCCATCACGACAAGGGTCCCCTCGCAGCCAACCGGGAGGTAAATTTTTCCACTCATCCGCCAGAGATCTTAGAGCAGTAGCAGAAGCTGCAGAATAATTGGCCAACAGTTCATACTTGTTGATAACATATATGCAAGAACGTGCAATCTCCAAGTGCAAATCATCTTTGCAGTAAGTCAAGAAACTTATACAGCATATATATATATAGTTTCTCCAAAGAAAAGCCAAAAGAACAACAACAGTACCATAAGAAAACAAAACAAGAAACCATTAGAGGTAAACTTACCATCATCACTCTCAGTAGTAGCCGCGGTGATATAGATTTGAACTAAACAACACAGCAAAAACAGCCAAATGGATGAACCCATTTGTGAGACAAAACCAAAGGCTGTCGTAATTTGAGAGCTGAAGATCTCAACACTACTTGGCTTTGTTTCTAGTTTTGCACAAAAACAGCAACCCCACTTGAGATTGCATCAACCTGTTTGCACTTCTAGTTCCAACTTCTTCATGTACAAAAGATACATCAAACAAGGTATAAAAATGGTAGTTTTAGTGGATCAACAAATTGCAATTTGCACAAACAACACTAGCTTTAACAATGGACACACAAGTTTTAGCCCTTTTGTGTTGCCATGTGAAAATCAAGGATCTTTACGTTTGGATGGATAAATAAAATACACCAAAAAACTATATTATTTGGACTCTTTATTTTTCTTAAATTATTTGTATTCGACACATAAATACAAGATATTATCTTAAAATACATGGAAAAAGCTTACTAAATTTAGGGTCCGTTTGTTTCATGTAGTTTGAATTCCAGAATTCAATTTCCGTAATTTACGGTGTTTGATTCATGTAGTTTTACATGGTCAAATGAGTTTGAATTACAATTGACTATTTTTTCTTTACATTTTTTTGCAGTTTGTTTTACCATATTTTTTTCCGTAAAACAAACTACATTCTCTTCAACTCTTAACGCTAAACACTAATCTAAACCCTAAACCACAAATATTAATATAAACCCTAAATGCTAAACCCTAAACACTAACCCTTAAACCCTGAATGCTACTATAAACCTTAAACCTTAAACCCTAAAACATAAATCCTAAACCCTAAATGCTACCATAAATCATAAACTCTAAACTATAAGCACTAACCTAAACCCTAAACCTTAAAAACTAAATATATACCCCTAAACCCTAAACAAACCATAAACCCTAACCCCTAAATGATGCCCTAAAACTTAAACCCTAAACACTAATCTAAACCCTAACCCCTAAACCCTAAATGTTAAACCTTAAACACTACCAAACCTTAAACCCTAAACCATAAACACTAACCCCTAAACCCTAAGCCCGACCTAAACCCTAAATACTAAACACTAAACCCTAAATTTTAAACCATAAACACTAACCCTAAATCCTACCCTAAATACTAAATCCTAAATGTTACCATAAATCCTAAATCCTAAACCTTAATCAATAACATAAACCCTAAACACTAAAGGCTACCATAAACCCTAAACACTAAATGCTACCATAAACCCTAAACACCAACCTAAACGCTAAACCCTAAACACTAACCCTAAACCCAAAAATGCTACCCTAAACCTTAAACCCCAAATGCTAACCTAAACACTAAACCATAAATCCTAAATGCTACCCTAAATGCTACCCTACTCTACCAAACAGCGAAAAATGAATTACACAACATCATCCAAATACCAGAAAATACTTTCTGTAGTTTGTTTTCCTAGAAAATGTAGTTTATTTTTCAGAATTTATTTTCCGGAAGCAGATTTCAGTGAAACAAACGGACCCTTAAACATTTATGTATTAGGTATATATCAATATCTGACACGAATTCAAATGAGAAGAAAAAGCTTAGTTGTCCATGATAAATAGATTGAGCCAGGCCAACCAGCAAGCCGGCCGGTGGAACATGGCCCAACGCATTAAAGTACATTAAATAAAAATCTACCAAGGCAAGTAGTTATAGATATAAGGGTCTTTAGTTTGGTATAATGGTGAAAAAACCTCCACATTTGACGCATTTTCAATTGTATACTTAAAGTTTTCTTTTGGTTATTTAAAACTCTAAAGTTTAATATTTTTTAAATAAATTATTTTTGGATGGTTAATTGGCGGTCGACTAACAGTTAACATTTTTGTTGACATGTCAACATTAGAGGCACAATTAAAAAATAAGTAAATATTAACAGGGACAGAATTAGGATTGAATATTTACAGGGCTAAAATATTAAATTTAAAAAATACAAATGTTTATTAAGTATTTAAAACTCAAAATTTATAGGAAAATGTCTAATTTGTTGAATATTTAAACTTATAAGGACTTAAATTAATATTAGACCAAAAAATTGATAATGCAGGCTCATTATTTTTTGTTCAATCCACACTTGATCATATATTTGATAAACTCTTGTATTTTTTAATTTGAACATTTATTTTTACAATGACCAAATGATAATTAAAATAAAATCGATTGAATATATTAATTTTATAATAGGGGCCAGGACCCCTTGAACCCCAAGAAGCTCCGTCCCTGAATATTAAAACCTTTATTAGTATTATGCTCTTTTCACTCTTAATTTATAATTTTATATTGTCCTTAGAAAAAGATTAAAAACTCTACTTAATTATGTCCTTAGAAAAAGATTAAAAACTCTACTTAATTATCAAATACTTCGTAGATCTATATAGAATTTTTTTTATCACTACTTAAACTAAAATCGAAAGAATATTGGAATATGATTCATAATAATCTTATTTATAAGACTTAAACTAAAAATCAACTCCTAAATTATATCTTTTTATATTTTAAGTACCTAAGCTGTTTTTTTTAAAACAAGTGTCTAAATTTTTGTGACATGTCAATGTCTCATTGGTCAATATCTAATTGAAAAATAGTGAGACTTAAAGTGGTTATATATTGTAGTTTAGGGATTTACTTTGACAAAAAAATAGGTACTTAAAATAGAAAAAAAAACGTAATTTAGGGATTTTTTACTTCAAGCTTTTTTATAATCTCATACATCTTATAGTTTAATTTTTATTTTAATTATATTGTTCATATTTTATAATCATTCAAATAATACTGTTTTATCTAAAAAAAACATACTATAAAATGAGCTCACCATTTAAAATATAATTATAAATTAAGAGTGAAAAAAGATATAGTAGCAAAAAGAACCTTCAACATTTACTCTTTTTTCAATTGTACATTTAATGGTGTATGTCACGTTAATAGAAATATTGATAGTCTGAAAATGGTTTTTTTCTTTAAAAATAAAACTTTAAAATTTAAAATTTTGAAGAATATATTTTTAAGGGTGCAGTTGGAAAAATGTAAACATCTCAGAATTATGCTTTTTAATTTTGCCGTCAAATGATTTGAATAATTGGTTTGCAGTCGCTTTCAAATTAAAGACTTGAAGGGAAAGGAGAAAGAGAATCAAACCGAAGAATGCAACCTTTGGAATTATCCAATCTTTAACTTTTTTTTTTTTGTATTGTTGGATCAACGAAAATTAATAGTTAAAATTAAAATATTCTAACCGACGATTATTCATTTTTCTGGTTAAATTGTTTTCATTTTAATTTAAATTATTAATTTTCATTCATCTATGTACGTACGGATGTAATAACATTTTAGGTGAGAGAGAAAATTTCTCCTGGAAAATTATTCAATGTATTAGCGGTGGGAATTTAGTTTTTATAAGTGGTTTAATTTAGAGTTTTAAAGGGTTAGAGTTTAAATTGTAAGATATAAAATTTAAAATTTATGATTAAAATAATATTTAAGGGTTTAGAGATTTTAATTTTAATTCTTAACCTTAAAATAAGTATGCTTGTGGAATTTTTTAACTCCACTCAGCGCATGATATATTAACCCATTTTTAGTATAATAATATTTTAAAGTTTATTTTAATTTAATTATTAATTAAATAAAACTTTTATCTCTTCTAATTTTTAAATTTAAATATTTAATCGACCTTTAGTTTCTCTCAACGTTTGATCCTCACTCGGGTGGGATAATTCATTGTTTTGTCATTTCTTGCATAATCTAAGAAGTGTCTAAAAAAATTGGTTGATGTCAAAAAGGGGGGAAATGTATCTTCCCATAGTGGTGGGGTGAGCTGATACACTCTATTGACTCGGTGAACGGTGACATCATTCATTTAGAAATATCTAAAAAGTAGTGTTGATAATACACATTTGATAAATATGGACTGGACCATGTTAGTTCAAAACATTACAAAAGCAGTTTAAAATTTATAGTTAATATTTATCTGTATAAGCCAATAGAACGCGAATGTTTAATCACTTGTTTAATTTAGTGAATACATTAAAAAACTAAAATAAAATTATTTAAACAGGAGCATTTTAAATTAAAACAGTTAATTTTCGTTTAAATCATAACTTCGTACTAAATCATTCAGTTTGGTTAGACTTGTCCATACGTCAAATAACTTATTTGGCCGATTAACTCGGCCTAATGCATATTAGACTTAGGCAACGGTCCGGTCTGAATTTTGACTCAAATACAAATCAAGTAATGTAAAATGTATTTTGTTAAAATTTAATTATAAAATTACACATTTTAGTATTTTTTTAAATAAAAAGATAATTTGGGCTACATCTCTAAGTTTAGCTCTCATAGGATCCCTCACTAATATAGGTCGGATTAGCAGTTCGTGACTGCTATTAATTGATCATTGATTAGGCACACTTTGTATTGAGATGGTAATTTATTGTTCTTAGTAGTTGGAGTAATTGAATGTATAACTAGAAATTAACTTAATACTAAACAAATGCCACTTAATAAGCCCCGATCCGATAATGAGTGGTTTCAATGGTAAAGATTGATATGCTCTAAATGACTTGGGTTATGTAACACCCATTCTAAACCGGGTTCAGAAATGTTACCTAACAACCGAAAGCTTAACTTACATATAAGTAAGTTAATAGGTACAAAACTCAAGAGACCAATTTGAACTGTTGAAAACATTACAGCAAATTCATTGGACTAACAAATTTAGCTAAGGACTCAAGACTACACATTCCAATAGTCCATGACAATAAGATTAGAAATTTGAACTAATGAGTATTAAAAATTCCTGGGTTCTTTAATGATGAGTAGTAGTTCGACTTGAGATCGAAGAATGCCCTAGTATCTACTAAACATATACATGTACCAAGTTCGTAATTAGACCTTTGCTTACACTTCTAACAACCTTTTTTAAAATTTTTACGGTTTAACTTAAATCTATACAAGCTTCGGCATTTCCAAACACATATCACAAGTATTCGACTATAATCTAACTTCGACCATTGGAACCAAAATTTTTCCTACTCAATGCTAACCATATAGTTTCCAAATTCATAGTTTTAACCTCAACTTACAACTTCTATCAAGCATCACGACATACATGTCAAGCAATTGTCCTATTTATACTTCCAACTATTTCCAGCCCAAACAACATCAGAATTGTTTCAATTCATGACTCTCAAGCAACATCAAATTTAAGAGAACTACCTACCAAGAAAGCAACCAAGCAATTCACCAAGCGCAAGACCATTCATAACCGAACCCAAACCACATGTCAAAGGAATTTACAGGCCTTTACATAAAGGTTACTACCAATCAAACTTAATTAAAAACATTGCAAAAGATAAAGTCTAAATGCTTATGCACAACTACTATCATATATGCCACCTATTAGGAGTTCTCAAAGGAGTTACAAAACATACTTCTTGGGACTTGTGATCTTGCCAAATTCCGGTAGCCAAACATGAGCAAATTATCCTGAAGAATGGAAGAAATTTTCATAAGTTTATCAACTTAGTGAGGTGGTATCTAAATATCAAAACAAGGAATCATAGTAGGACAATTAAAATCTTCCATCCAAAACAATCAATCAATGGAGCTCTAACTTGGTTAATGACTAGATACATGATTAATTTAATCATTAGCCCCCTGACAAAACTTGTAATCAATCCTATTAGATAACATCAATTCATTATAACTTAACTTGGCTTTAACCAATCGAAGTCAATCATCAAAACATCATACTCATGCATTTGAGCTTAAACCGAACCATGAGGTACAAAAGCATACCATATTTCCATAAGGAATACAACCATCATGCATATCACAATTTAAGTAATATATAGGTACACTTCTTAATACAAGGCATTAGACTTATACATATATTTACTTAATTTAATGGTTTCGAATATTTTTAGTTTATCATAGCCTTGAAATCAAGTATCAGCCTAGGTACTCGAATCCCCAACCAACTGTTGCCAACATAAAGGTACTCACATTACCGGTCAATCCCTCCTACTGTCGCCAAGAGACCACAATACTTCCCTCCTACTGTCGCCAAAATAAGGACCGTAGTCCACTCTATCACATGAGCTCCATGGACTCTATGGCATGCCAATTATACCTAAGACTGACTTGAGACCAAGGCTTTATACATATATCTTATCTTATCAGATCAGTTTGACTTAGTTTCATGCATTGCTTCTTATTAGCATAACTGAATAATTCGAGCATTGCTCCTTATTAGAATTTCTTAACAAAGTTTTATAGGGTTTCACATATAGAACATGTATACTTATAATTTCTTTTACAAACATAGTTAAGAGGTCATTTCATCAAAGATCATAATCTGATTTTCTTAGCAACTACTTATGCGCATAGCTATTAACAACCATTCTTCATAACAAACATATTCTTGACTATACTTTACTTGTCATAGCATACTTGATCACTAAATAACATACCTTAACTCCCAAGCTTAGCTCAGCATTGTTCAATTCATGTAACCAACAAACAATTTAAGCAACAAGATGCTCGGAATAGCTCTTAATCTATTCCGAGACTTTAGCTACACTCATAGTATATCCAGCTAATTCTGATCCCGAATCACAATTCGGGGTTGCCCTTCTACTGCTTTACCAGCTCTATGTTTTTCTTCTTCAACAATATCTTGGTCTAAACAATAAACAACGCATATGCATTCGAATGCTTCTCACTCACACATATATGAATGCCAAAAACAGTCTAATACCCAACTATAGTCTCCCATCCATACACTCAATATATATAACAAACAGCCCTGCGATTCAATCATGCATATATCCAATAATTCAAACATTTAAACATATATATATATATATACACACTTCCACAGCAGTCCAATACATATACCAATTAGTTCAAAAACACCTATAGACTTGCTTCTATACTGTAACATTCCAAGATTACGCATCAAATAGTCCTTTAATTAACAAACCCCAAAACGGTTTCCAATCTAAATAAACTGCCCTCCTAGATATGAAACATTTTTAAATTTTAAGTTTTCCATAACAGCCCTCTAAGGCTCAAACTCAGTCCCTTACTTAGGTAATATCAACCCCAAACAAATTCAAAACAGTCTCTTTTATTCCCAGCATATACAGAACAGCCCTTAGATGTCATTTACACTATTTCAAATGTGTTCCAAAACTGTTAATAAACCCGCCCCTGCTAATAGGCATCCATAACAGTTTTTCAAAAACAATTTTTATGCCAATTTTCCAGTTTTAATTTCATTAACAGCTCCTATCCAGTGATTTTTCTACAAAACATATATTACATGACAATGTAAATTCATTCTGAATTTCAACCATAACAACCAACTCAACAAGCTACAACCGATTACTCAACATTTCTAGATTCACATGAATTACAAGAACTCTTCTAAGACCAGTGATACTATATATGCATTCGAATCATACTATTCGAAATCAAAGAAAATCTAATCATCATATTGCATCAAGATATCTATATATGCATAAACATGTATTCAATTTTTTTTGCATGCTTGAACCAGTTTAGAAGAAAGGTAAAGAGTTTTTACCTTGTACTAAAGCAACAACAAGATGACTAACCGATCTAAACAAAATTTTCCATGGATTTTTCTTTAAAATTTTCTCACTCTTCTCTCTCTACAGGCTCGGTTGAAGAGAAAGGAAAAGATGAAAGGTATACTCCTTTCATGACATCACCGAAGCTCCTTTCCCTACTCTAAACCATTGACATTTGTAAAAACCATTACCCAAAGTTCTATTAGCATGCAATCCTCCAAATTCGCATACCTTACATTTAAGTCCAATTTGAAATGAGCCATCCTTCTTTTAATTACTTCAATTCGATCCTTATCTCCTTCTTTGATCTATCTCTTTAATTAATTTACGATTATCAAGGATGTACCTATTAATATAACTCTCTACTAAGCCTTACTTCGGGGTATTACAGGTTAAAGCAGTTTGGTTTGTCATTGTGCGTAAGTTTATCCAAATTTAAAGTTGAACGCATATATTATCATGTACTCGAATAAAATTATAAAACTAAATAAATAAATAAGCTACAACCTTATGAGTATAATCATAGGCTTAAGTGAGCAAATGTCTTTCATTTTACAACTCTTCTTGGTTTTTCTTTTAAGGGGTTTATAGTAGATTATTTTACGAGTTAATTTTGTGGTGGATTCATTTACTTTCTGATTTACTTAGAATATTACCTATTTACAGGGATAATTTTAGACATGTGCAATAAAAACAATCACACATAGCCCCTAAGAAAATGAGAATCTAAAATGAGTTAAGGTAAAATGCTTAACAGGGAAAGCGAATATAGCACATGTGGAAAGAAAAAAAAATATTGTACTTCATGTATTTTGAATCAACAAAATTTTATTTTTTAAATTAAAAATTTCATTTTAATAAATTGAACAAAACCCTTTAAATCTTTGGACTCCCTCTGCCTATTTATCTTGAATACTTCGTTAGATAGCGTAAAAATAGTTTGTAGAAGTTATTTCGTTTTCAGAAAAAAAAATTTATTATACAACTACATGATTTTCTTCTCATTTTGTAAAAAAAAAATACAAACTGATATTTTGTAACTAAGATTGCATATAAGAACCAACAACATTCATATCATTAATGTTTATTTTACTTTTTCAATGGAATTTATTAGAACGAAATTAATTATATTCTTTAAAAAGTTGTACTTCATTAATTTAGGGTGTATAAAGTAATTAATCTCACCTAAAAAGGTTTAGAGTCTATGATTTAGGTTGTTATAGGGGTTAGGTTTTAGTGTTTAGGGTTTGTGATTTGTGTGGTTTAGGGGTTTATGGTTTAGGCTTTAGTAGTTTTAGGGTTTAAGGTTTATGTTTAGGATTTACATGGTTGTAGTGTGTGGTTTAGGTTTATGAGGAATGGTTTAGGGTTTATGAGGTTGGGTTTGGATTTAAAGTATTGAGTTGATGAGATGCAGTTAGACTTTATGCTTTAGGGTTTAGTGTATATAGTTTAGGGTTTATGGTATATTGTTTAGGGTTAAGGTAGAGGTAACAAATTGACCCGAGACTTGAACCAATTTTATCTGATCCGAGACCTGATATCGACCGAACATGATGATCTGAAATCTTAAACAAACCGAATTGAACCGAAACCGACCCGATTTTTAGTTGAACCGATATGAATCTGATTTTATTTTTAACTGAACCGAACGGACCCGAACTGATTTTCAAATGAACCGAGTGAACTCGAACTGAAAGCAACCCGAAATAAAGGAAACATATTAAAAGAAATAACTAAAGATTTAATGTGAACCGTCGCTCAAATCACCAAAAAGTCAAATATATTGACTTTATAAAGCCATATATGGGTGTAAAAAACTGATCTGACCTAAAAACCCGACTGAAACATATCGATCTCTTATTGAACCAATCTTGACCTGACCTGAAAATACCCGACTTGTTATCAATCAACCCCAAAAGCAATTGAATCGATGTGACTCGATCTGACCCGATACCCGACTTGAACCACTATAAAACCGAATTAAAACTGAACCAGACCAGATCTGACCCGAACTGAACTGGAACCAAATGTAGTCAAAACTGAACCTGACTATAATCAAAATGAACCGAACCGAACCCGATCCGAACTACTTGTTTGCCGCGGTATTCAAATGTTATAAATTTTAGGGTAAAGTACACATACGGTCACTAAACTATCCCTAAGCATACAAAATAGTCACCAAACTTTCAAAAGTTACATAATGGGCATTAAGATTTAGTTTTCATTACAAAATGGTCACTGAGTCGTTAATTGTCGTTAACTAGGAGAAGTGACAGTTACAAAAATTTGTATAATAACACATTTAAATCAATTTAGACATTAATAATGAAGGTTAAATTAGAAATAAATTGATTGAATGTGTCAATATGGATGATTAAATATTTTATTTTTCAAATTTCCGTAACAGTCACGTCACCCAATTAACGATAGTTAACGACTCAGTGACCATTTTGTAACAAAAACTAAAGTTTAATACCCATTATGTAATTTTTGAAAGTTTGACGACTATTTGTATTTTTGGAGATAGTTTAGTGACCATTTGTGTACTTTACCATATATTTTGTGTTTGTTTTTAGGATAATTAATGGAATAATATTTTGGGTAAATTACACAATGACCATTTAACTATGGAGTTGGTGTTAATTTGACTACTATACTTTTAATTTTGGCAAGTATACCACAACTATTTAAGTGGTTTCAAATTAGCCACCTACCGTTAAAACATAACTGAGAGGTTGACGACTGTTAAACAAAATTGGTATAATTACACATTTAGTCTTTATTATTTATACATTATATTAATTTGGTCCTCATCAAATTGAAAAGAAAAATTTTAAACCCAATCTTGGGTTCACTGGAAATCAAACCTGTGAACTGGTGGTACGAGTGGAGTTGAGTGAATACAACCACTGAGCCAAGTGTTATTATCTGTCATAGTTTTACAACTTGTTTTATTTAATGTTGAACGATGACAAACAATCGGCAGATGCAAGAGTAACAAGGATCACAGAAAATTTCAGCCTCTTAAAACCATATTTGTGTGTCAAGAACCCACTGTGACAAGAGCTTCACTTACAGCAGATGCAACACCAAGGAATTCTCGCTCATGGTCGATCTAATTTTCGCGAGAAGCATTGCGGTAAAGATAAATGGCTTTGCTCATGCGGCATGATGTTTTCAAGGAAAAATAAGTTGTTTAGTCATATAGCTCTCTCCCAAGGACACACTCCGGCAATCCCCTTGGATGATAGTAAAGCATCCACCAGTACATGTGATCCCGGCGATGGCAGTGAAGCCATGAATAAGGTTGGAAGCATGAATATGTTCAACTTTTCGTCGAGTATGGATGTTAAAGGGAGCATTTGTTTGTCACCGTTACCCATTAAATTAAACAAGTTGTAAAACTATAGCAGACAATAACCTTTGGCTTAGTGGTTTTGTTCACTCAACTCCACTCATACAATCTGATTGAATAAAAAAGTATTGGTTTTAAATAAATTAAAATTAAGAAAAATACTTTTCAAATAAGATGGTGACATGTGTCATCATCTGATTTGATAAGAAAATATTGGTGTTAAATAAATTAAAATTAAGAAAAATACTCCTCAAATAAGATGGTGACACGTGTCACTATATGACTGGAGGATAAATTTATTAAATTCAATTCAATTTAAAACCAAATTGATATGATGTGTAAATAATAAGGACCAAATGTATACCAAACTAATACTGTAAACATCACTTAAACACATACTTTAATGAATTTGAAGGGTTAAATGCATAAAAAAGCTAACTGGGTTCGAATTTGGCAAAACGGACTGTGTCATTAGATCTGAAACGTCAAGAAACCCCTGGGTAAGGTCTCCTAAAAAAAGTCAACGGTGGTCAACGATCAACGTCAGTCAATGGCGATGGTGGCATGCTCAACGATGGCTTGCAATGGCAGGCTGGCTCGGGTTTGGCTCAGCAGGCCAGCTTGGCCCAGTGGCTCAGCTCAAGCCGATTATAGCTGCCCAGTGCAGCTGTGCCTCGCCCACGCGTAGGAGCAGCGCGTGATGATAGCTCCGGTGGTCGTACAACGGTGACAAGCTCTAGCCCTGTTGTCCCAACGTCAGTGAACGCAGCGGTGCCCTTTGTTTTGCGGTTTGGCCACTGAAACTACCTCATCTCAAACAACCCGAACTTGCTTCCTCTCACCCCTGACAAACGGCGGCTCCAACGGTTGCGTCTCAGCGAAAGGAACTCAATGATGCCATCGGTGAACTTTCACGGTGGCCAGTACTCCCTTGAACGAAGCAAAACCTCTTTCTCTCACTCTAAAACACTCTCCACCATTCTCACCCACTTTTTCCTTTTTCTCTCGACCATAATATCCTCTTCCACTTTTTCAACCACCTACGTATATTTAAAATTCAAACATCACTATCTCCTAAAAGAATCTATTCTTCCAACTTGAATAAAGCTCATATCCAATTTTCTTATTGGGCTCCCAAAAACAAGGCCCAATACCCCGGGTCCGAGACCCGATTTGCTAACCCAGAGTTCGGGTTGTTACATAAAACCCTAAACGATAAAGTCTAAATTTGAACATAGGGTTTTGAGTTTAGAGTTTATAGTTTTGGGGTTGTGTTTAGGGTTTAGGATTTTTATTTTTTTAATTAACTAATGTTAGTATTTGACCTAATTATTAAAAAAAATTAAAATATATAATATATATGAAAAATAATTTAATTGAAATTTTATTTTAAATAATTTATAATTGTATGTTGAGTACTTGAAATTTTTAATCTTTATTAATTAATTTAGTAGTGTTCAACGATATTCACCGTTAGTAGTGATCAACGTTGTTCACCGAGCGTGGTAAAATATAAATGATTATAAAAAATAAAGTGGCTATTTCTGAAAACTAAATCAAAATAATAATATAAAAAAAACAACCCCACTCGTGTGTCCGTTCAACTTTTACCTTAAATTAGTGTATTTTATTGGCTAATTTTTCAACAATATCAATATTGTATTACTGTTTTTACAATTGTTTTCTTAATCATAAATACTTTTTCTAATTTAAAATTTCCTATATTTTCCGATAAACATAATAAATAACAAAAACCTATTCGGAAAATCCTCCAACTCCATCAATTCTCTATCCTCTTCTTCCTTTGAAAAAATAAAATTAAACAGAACATACTTTCATCGTTGTTGTAAATAAAGGATCAAATTAGAATAAGGATAAGAAGATTTATATGCGAATTCTTCATCATTATACTAGTGATTCAATCGACCATTATCGAAGTCCTTTCCTTATTCTAATTTATATGCGAAATTCAAGTCCTTTTGGAATTCATGGACGTTGGATCTCTACAAGGGACACATATATCCCACGAACAAAACTTATCTGACCTTTCCCGGCAAATCCTTAGCTGTCTGAACTACCTTCATCGGCGGCACATTGTTCACCGCGACATAAAACCATCGAACCTACTAATCAATTCGAAGAAAAATGTGAAGATAGCCGATTTCGGGGTGAGCCGAATCTTGGACCAAACCATGGACCCATGCAACTCATCGGTGGGAACCATAGCCTACATGAGTCCGGAAAGGATCAACACCGATCTGAACCACGGGCAATACGACGGCTACGCCGGGGATATCTGGAGTTTTGGGGTTAGCATTTTGGAATTCTATCTGGGGAGGTTTCCTTTTGCGGTTGGGAGACAAGGCGACTGGGCTAGTCTCATGTGTGCAATCTGCATGTCTCAGCCACCGCAGGCGCCACCCAGTGCTTCCTTTGAGTTCAGGCATTTCATATCGTGTTGTTTACAGATGGATCCGACGAGGAGATTAACAGCGACTCAATTACTGCAGCATCCTTTCATAGTTAGAGGACAGAATCAAGTTGCTCAAAATTTGCATCACCTCCGCTTTCTTCTTAGTTTTCTTTCCATTAAAACAAAATTATTGTGCAAGTAATGTGGCCGAAGTCAACATTGTTTATTGAAGTGGTCATTTAAAAATATTTAATTAGGGTCAACAATTTAAATCATATGTTTTTAAGAGATTAAATACGATTTTATTATTACTTAAACTTATTTTTTTAAAATTTGGAGGTCGTGCACCTCACCGTTCCCTACTAGGTCCCGCCCCTGATAAGTTCTAAATGAAATACATCTTATATATTAATAATTTTTCATGGTTTTTGTTTATATTTTACTATGCTTTCACCTTTTCGTCATAGATTTTTTATGCCAGTTACCTTAGCCAGGCTCTGATTATATTTGAAGTTATTGTTAAAAAAAAGTTTAATTAATTTTTTAATAAAAATAATTGCTTAGTCATCGAGATATTTTTAATCACAGTAAAGTTCTTCCGATCATTTTCTTCACCCAAGACTCAAATTCGAAACTTTGATTAAGGAACATTATATTCTTTACAATTTAATCCAACAGAAGATATGGTTCGATGTACTTTTTCATCCTCTTTATTAGAGGTCTTTTATTCAAATAAAGTTGAACGATTTGTAAAGTAATTTAGGGGTTTAGTTAAATTTGTGTTTACGTAGGTTTAATATTTAATGTTTAAAGTTTAAGATTTAGGGGTGTATAATTTAATTTTTAAAGTTTAAATGTTTGAATAAAATAAGTTGTTTTTATATTATTTTTGATGAAAAATGAATAAGAACCTTAAACTAACAATCTAACAAAGTCTATCAAAGAACAATCTAATAAAGATTTAGACGTTACAATCACCATGCAAGATAGCTCAGTCATTGTCTGGAGGAGTAAGAAAGATACGACGTTCCGACTTATCAGTATTCGCTCGTTTCGCCATTTTATCTGTCAATTTATTCCGTTCACGATAAACATACTCATATACCACATTCTATCCTCTTCGATTTAACTCATGTATATTTCTCCTTTGTTTTTTTATTTTTAGTAAGAATTACTTTGCCTTCATGATACGTTTTTTTTTATTTTTATGATACGTTTTCAGTCTTTTTTGTCGGTCGTTTGACTATTCTTTTCATTTATTTTTTTTAGGGTTGAATTTGACGTTTCCTCAACTGATTAAGATGACGCTTATTTGTTATCTCATTGATCTTCTCTGCTTTGGACCATCATATTGAATTTGGATACACAATTTGTGTTCGTGATTTTCGCACGATGCTCGGCTCTGATTTGTGGTTGTCGATGGTCTTTTAGTAGTTTGGTCATCTTTTGTGGTTCGTTTGTCGATGCAACTAGATTTGTTCGTATCTATCTTTTGTTTGAGTCTTTTGGTTGAGTTTTTTTAATATTTTCCTTGTATAGTCCTTGTATGATCTCCAACGGCTAATTTATTGTGTCAATAGTTAAAGTAAAATGTCCACATTATGCGTTCAGTTTGGGCACTAAAAAAGGGTACGATTATGGGTGTAAACTGAAAAAGGGTACGATTATGGCTTCTATAAAAAATTAACATAATTAAAAAATTCAAGAAAGGTTTAATAGTCAAATAAGTGCCCAAACTGTATCCTTTTTTAGTTAGGTGCCTAAACTTTGTATTAAGCTAAATAGGTGTCTAACGTTTTAAACGTTACTCAAATAGGTGTCTCGCTGTTATTGTCCATTAATTTTAACTGTTAACTTTTGTTATCTGACACGTGTCATCTTCTTAAATTTTTAAAAATAAATAAAAATTAATAAAATAAAATAACACTCTGATGGAAGACAGTTAATACTAATGGTGGTCCGACAACCCATGGTGGTAAGAGCAACTCTCGCGGTCAGGGGGATAGTTCGACCATTTTCATCGACAAGTTGAGTAAGAGAGTCACAAGAGAGGTGTTGAAGGAACTTCTCGGTCATCATGGTAAGGTCGTCAGAGTATTCATCCCAATAATCAACAGGAGGGTCAGGTATAAGGACTCGACGTTCGCCTTTGTGACGGTTGAGAGTCGGATGGATATGGAAAAGGTGATCCAGAAGCTAGATAACACTCTGATTGATAGGAGATGTATTAGGGTTTCGAAGGAAAAGTATCCTAAATCTAGAGTGAACCCTTATATCAAATCTCGGTTCTAAAGGGGTGAAGAATATGGATTTCCCAGATTCTGGAAATGTCTGACGGTCGGAGAAGATGTCCTACAGGGAAGCATTGTTGAGTAATCTGACTTCAGGCCGGGGAGGTGTTGAGGCTATCAACCTTCCTTCGGCGATTATTCAGGAAGATAATGGCAATTTGTGGATAGTGGATACTGAGTGGATGCAATGCTGCCTGGTTGGTATTATCAAGAGTTTATTCGATGATAATTTGGTTCAACAGGGTCTATCTCATGATGGGATTAAATCTAGAATTGTAAAATAGGATGGGGATCAAAGAGTTTACATTGTGAGGTTCGATTCTGTTATGGAGATGAAGGATTCCTGGGTTAATAAGAAGGACGAGATGAGTTTCTGGTTCAATCAGTTAGATTTTCTTCTGATTAATGGGATCCCGCATGGCTTTCATCGTATTCTCCTATCCGATGTTCCTCTAACTTGTTGGCATGAAGACTTCTTCGGGTGTTTAGGGAATCGTTGGGGAGTCCATGTTTGTACGGATGATATTATAGTGAAGAAGGTTCGTTTAGACATGGCCAGCATTATAGTTAGAATGGTTGGTCCTTGCGATATCCCTAACTATATTATGGTGAATTCTATGGGGTTCTCCTTCACAATCACGATCAAGGTAGATCATTTGATTGAAATTGAGTAATGATAATGTAATTCTTAATTGGAACCCTGGGGGCCTGGCTTGGCCAGCGAATGATGTGGATAGGGTTTCGATCCCTTTAAATGTTTCTTCGGCTTCCACGATGGGTAAAATCTCTGTTTCCCATGCAATATTGATAATGGTCAGGAAGATGATTCTGTATTGGATCAATCAAACCAATTGGGTCTAAGTAATGGGCTGTCCAATTTAAAACAACCTGTCTGGCTCGGGTCCACAAGTAGAGGATGAGATAAAAAACAGTTGATCAATTCTAGTTCCCTCTAAACTGGGGAGAATGGAAGTCAACATTAACAAAGGATTATCAGATTCTATTACTCCTGAGACCTTCCTTGTCTCGCCTAGAGTTAACAGTGGCCACTCTATTGAATTGGTTCCTGATAGCCTAGATGGGCTAGAAAACTCTAGCAATTGTGGTTGCAAGGAGGTTAGATGTGTTGTTGTCCATTCTCAACCATCGAAGCTCTTGACCAGAGGATTTTATCGAGCCAACATTCGAAGGGTGTTAAGACAACGAGTGAGGGCTTCATTGGAAGATGTTCCAATTGCCCAAGGGGATTCAGTTCGCATTTACAGTTTGGAAGAGAACGTCTCGGCTGATTTATCAGAAGTAGAAACGGTGTGGGAAGTTAGTAATCTTCTCGAATTCTCTTTCAAAGGTGGTAAGGAGGCAATTATAGCGAAGGTTTACGAGCTCGTGAAGGAGCTCCGAAGCAGTCATTGAGGCATTTCTGATATTCAGATCTCTTTATTATGATGAAGTTATCAATATTTACTTGGAACATAAGAGGTATTAGGAGGAAGAAAAAAATGTTTGCGGCGAAAGGAGCGATTCAAAAATTCAAACCGAATCTGGTTTTTATCCAGGAAACAAAACTGGAGATAATGAGCAGTAATCAGATTGGTAAACTTTGGTCTGGTCCTAACATTAATCATGTGCTATCACCTTCGACTGGTTCTTCGGGGGTTTGTTGGTATTTATTGTATTAAGTCTGTTAATTTGGGATGTGGGATGATGAATGTGTATGGTCCGTCCGTTGATGCAGATAAAGCGGAGTTCTTAGACAATTTGCTGGGATTTCTGAAGTGTTGGCCAATCCCGTGGTGCATTGGAGGTGATTTCAATCTCTTCCTAGATCCGGAGGAGAAAATGGGTTTCTCGCTTAATATGTCTATGGTGGAGTTATTCCAAAACTTTGTTTTCGAAGCTAGGTTGAAAGATTTACCTTTGCAAAGTGGAAAATTCAGTTGGAGTAATCATCGATACCCTCCTACTTTCGTCCGTCTTGATCGTTTCTTGGTTTTGGCTAAATTTGAGTTAGCTTTCCTGGATATCACTCAACAGCTTGTGGGATAAGTCTCTATCTGAATCGCTGGTTAATTAGGGCACCAAGCCTTTCAAGTGCTTCAATTTCTTGAAGACATTGTTATCTCCACCTTTTTAAAGGCAAAAAAAACCAATCAGTGGATTGGTATTGGAAGGGTGCTCAAAATTGTGAAAAATGCTCTGAAAGGTTGGTCAGGGGGATTTTAGGGTGGTTCGGCTAATCAGATAGCTAGCCTTGAAAAGGAAATTACTGCACTAGAAAGCAATCTGCAGCTTGTCCACAACAACAATGCCCTCATTAAGGGCTAATTTATGGAATGAATACCGTAAGGAGGAAAGCGCGTGGTTGCAAAAGTCGAGATTACGTTGGTATCGTGAAGGGGATAGGAAAACCCGTTTCTTTCACTTCTCTGCTTCGGCTAGGCGAAAGGTTGAACGCTATAAATGTGATTAAAATTGATAACAAAGTGATCCCGGGTCCGCCCGCGATTAAGGAGAAGATATTTGATTTTTTAAGCCTGCTTTTAATAATACTATTGCTTTGGAATTGAATGATTTCAAGCTTAACTTTAAAGTGATCAATGAGGCGCAGTCTTCGATTCTGGATCGAAAATTCCCGGAGAGTGAAGTCTGGAACGTTATCTCTGAGGCTGAAGTAATCGCAGCCCTAGTCCAGATGGGTTTAATCTCGGTTTTTATAAAAAAAGTTTTGTCCGCAGCTGAAAGATGACCTGATGCGTTTCTTTGATGAGTTCGATGTTGGTCGGGTATGGGAAGCAGGTATCAACCACTCTTTTATTACGCTTATTCCTAAAATGGTTAGTCTTGAGTCGTTGGAGGACTACCGCCCTATCAGCTTAGTTGGGGGAGTATATAAAATTCTCTCAAAGGTGCTATCTAATAGGCTTTGTTTGGTGATGGGTCAGCTTATCGGGGATTCGTTGTTCACCTTTATAGCTGGTAGGCAGATTTTAGATTGTTCTTTGATCGCCAACGAAACTATTGATTATGTTTCTAAATTGGGTAACAGTGGTATCGCCTTTAAGATTGATTTCAGGAAAGCATAGGATATAGTAAGTTGGGAGTTCTTGATTCAGATTCTGAAGAAATGTGGTTTTAGTGAGAAATGGTGTCGATGATGAGTGTATCTCCTCGGCTAACATCTCAGTGTTGGTTAATGGGGCACCCCTAAAGCTTTCTCTATCTCGAAGGGGCTTAGACAGGGTTGTTCTTTATCTCCCCTGTTGTTTAATTTTGTAGGTGAGGCTTTGAATTTGATGATCAAGAAGGTAGTTGACCTTGGGTTGTTCTCGGGTTTTATCGTAGGGAGAAGGTCAGAGAGCATCATGGTGTCTCATCTCCAGTTCTCAGATGACTTACTAATTTTCTGTGGAGCATCGGAGACCCATGTTCAAAATGTCAAGAGAGTGCTTAGAATCTTTGAGTTGGCTTCAGGGCTTAAACTAAATTTAAAAGAGTAAAGTATTGTGAATAAACGTTGAAGAGTCTTCTTTACAGAGGTAGGCTGATTCCGTGGGTTGTATGGTTGAGAAATTCCCCACAAGTTATATGGATCTTCCTTTGGGAGCTAACCGGAATTCGGCTGCACTTTGGAAACCGGTGATCAACAAATTCACAAAACGCTTGGAAAGGTGGCAACCAAAGTTCTTATCCTATGGGGGTAGACTCACCCTTATTAAATCGATCCTCACGAGTCTTCTCGTTTACTTCCTATCATTATTCTGTATGCTGGTCTCGGTCTCGAATTGATTGAACAAAATTATGGCCAACTTTTTGTGGGGTGGCATGGCTGATAAGTCTAAGATACAATGGGTAAGATAGGACCAATTGTGTAAACCAATCTAAATTGGTGGCCTTGGTATTATTGATTTATCTATTACTAATCGGGCTCTTTTATGCAAGTGGGGTGTGAGTATGGTAATGAGAAAGATTGTCTTTGGCGACGTGTGTTGTCGTGCAAATCCTCGGGTGATTCCTTTGGATTACTTCCGCCTAAAGCTGCGTATCATAATTTTTCTTGGATTTGGAATGATATTTTGAAATCCTTTCATTGTGATGATAACATTGGCTGCTGTGTTAGAGCAAATCTATCACTACAAGTTGGGAATGGCGAGAATCTTTCATTTTGGGACGATGTATGTCTTGGGTATGGTTCGTTGAAATCTAGATTCCCCGCATCTTCGCCCTTGCTTTAAATAGAGATGGCCCTATCTCGGATTTTGGTGTGAAGTCTGCATTTGGGTGGTCTTGGAGCATATCTCTACGCAGGATTCTGCTTGATCGTGAAGTCCCAATTTGGGAAGAATTCTTGGCTTATCTTAATAACTTTAAGTCAAGTGGGTTAGACATGGATTGGGTTGGTCGGGATCTAGTGACGGTTCTTTCACTGTTAAATCGCTGAAGAAAATCTTTATTGGTCCGTTTCCTGCTAATAGCTTTTGGAAAGAGTTTATTTGGATCGATTTTGCCCCTCTTAAGGTGGAACTTTTTATGTGGCTAGTAATGAGAAATAGAGTGCCGGTGAAAGTTGAAATTGCTAAGAGAGGGTGTTCCATTCATGACTTACTATTCTTTTTGTGCAAATCAAGCCCGGAATCCTTGATGCACTTCTTTTTCAGTTGCCGAATTAGTTGGATGATTTGGCCTTATTTAATGCCATGTGATCCAGTGACGTTCTTGGAAGCCTGGGGAGCCATGGGAAAGCCTTCGATAAGTGAGTTATGGTTTTTTATCCCTTTCATGATTGTTTGGTCAATTTGGTTGTTTAGGAATGATATGGATTTTAATAATGTGAAGATGGATTCAAACCATCTGTTATTTTTGGTTAGATTGAGAATCGCGACATGGCTCAAAGCTAAGTATAGCTATTGTTGTATCCTCTTTGATAGCATTTTGACACATCCGTTTATGGCTGAAAATCGCCTCCTCCATGTTAAGCAAGTTGCTGCCTCTGTTGCATGGCAGCCACCTCCTATTGGCTGGGTTAAAATGAACGTAGATGGTGCGGTTGCAGTCCTTAGTGATAAGTGTGGAGTCGGGGGAATTTTGAGGGATTATGCAGGTGCAACTCTTCTTCATTTTTCGGAGTCTTGTTCTTTGGGCCCCTTTGTTGATTGAGCTATATGCTAGAGGTTCTTGGAGTTGGATTGGAACAATAAAGCCAGATTGGTCATACAAACAGATTGTAAGTCTGCCTTGGAGATGATTTTGCATGATTCATGTACCCCGGCTCACTTGTCCAGTCTCTTGGAGGAATTAAGGAACTTCATTAGGGTGATGGGTTGCGTGTTAAGGTGGATTCCTCGAAGTTGCAATACCTTTGCTGACTCTCTGGCAAAGGCAGACATTGGCTAATTAGGATTATTAGTGGGTGATGTTTCTTGGCTAAAAATAAGGGTCATTTTTGGCTAAAAATATCATCATACTTATTAGACTAAATTAAAAAATTAGAAATAAATAAGGGTCATTTTTGGCTAAAAATAAAATATTAGGGACTAGATTGAACAAAAATATCAGTATATTAAAAATATTAGACTAAATTACAAAATGTAAAATAAATAGGGGTTAATTTTGGTTAAAAATAAAATTTTAGGGACTAACATGAACAAAAATATCATCATATTAAAAATATTAGCCTAAATCACAAAAAAATGAATAGGGGTCAATTTTGACTAAAAATTAAATTTTAGGTACTAGAATAAACAAAATATTATTGGACTAAATTGCCAAAAATATAAATAAATATGAGGCAATTTTGACTAAGAACTAAATTGTAAGGACTAGAATAAATAAAAATATTATTCGACTAAATTACCAAAAATAAAAATATACATGGGTCAATTTCGGCTAAAAATAATGTTTTAGGGACTAAAATGAACAAAAATATTATCATATTAAAAACATTGGACTAGTTTACAAAAACTTAAAATAAATAGGGGTTAATTTCGGTTAAAAAATTATGGACTAATATGAACAAAAATATACCCTCCTCAAACATCAACCCCTAAATCTTACAATCACAATAATTAAAGTGCAAACCTAATCCCTTAAACCCCAAATCTCTAAACTAATCTCATAACCTTAAACATTCAACTTGAAACATATATTATACCCCTAAACCCCAAACCTCAACCCCTAAATCTTACAATCACTAATAATTAAAAGTGCAAGCCTAATCCCCTAAACCTTGGATCCCTAAACTAATCCCATAACTCCTAACATTCAACTTGAAACATATACCCCTAAACCTCAAACCTCAACCCCTAAATCTTGCAATCACTAATAATTAAAGTACAAGCCTAATCTCTAAACCATGAATCCCTAAATTAATCATATACCCCACGCATTCAACATAAAACATATACCTCTAAACCTCAAACCTCAACCCCTAAATCTTACGATCACTAATAATTAAAGTGCAAGCCCAATTTTTCAAATCCCTAAATTAATCTCATAACCCCAAACATTCAACTTGAAACATGTATCTCTAAACCCCAAACATCAACCCTTAAATCTTACAAACATTAATATTTAAAGTGCAAGCCTAATCCCTAAACTAATCACATGCCCCAAACACTCAACTTAAAACCTATAACCCTTACACATCAAACCTCAACCCCTAAATCTTACAAACAATAATAATTAAAGTGCAAGCTTAATCCCCAAACCCAAAAAAACTCCTAAACTAATCTCATAACCCAAACCATGAATTTTATTTTTAATTTTAATTAAATACATTACAATTAAAATTACAATAATTTGAATATTAAATTGAGTATTAATAGTCAATAATTAAATTATTTAACAAAAAGATTTTAAACAAATAATTAATAATTTAAATGGTAAAAATAGTCAATAATTAAATCATCAAATCATGGACTTCCTCAATTACAAGTCAGGTAAATATCAAGCCATGTCAATATCAATTCAGGTCAACAACAAGTCAGGTCAATTAACAAGTCGGGTCAATTAATAGGTCGGGTTCAAAACAGGTCAGGTAAAACCAGATCTCGGGTCATTTCAGTCGAGTTATATCGGTTATTTGCTAGGTTAGTCTCAGGTTCGGGTTCTTCCTCGATGCCCACGGCTTTGAAGTATTGCTCTATTCCCCAAAGGAAATTCTCCATTTCCTAGGCAGACCTCGTCCCCTTGAACTTTTCTGGTTTAGGGATATCTCCCGAGGTTCTAGGCGCTGCAACAGTCACATTGTTCGCAATCGTAGCTTTCAGCACAAGCAACTCGGTCTTGAGCAGCTCCACTTCCTTCTTCAGTTCATCTTTCTCGGATTTGGAACTCTTTGCCTTGAGCTCCTCAACCTCATTCCTTAGAGCAACCACCATGGCCTCTAAGGCATCGCCGCGATTAGACATCGTCACATCCATCCCATTAAGAGCCTCATGAACATCATCCTGAATTCCCTCCAAGGACTCGAGCTTTTCGAAATCCAACGAACTCAGCTTCTCAACGTCCATCGACTCCAACGGTTCCAACGTCGCCTTGGCCTCCGCCATGGATTCTTCAAGCTTGGTAACCCTTCCCTGGATCGATGTGATCATGTCCTTCGACGAACCCCTCTTGGATTTGTCGGATGTGGCCTCTGCACCCTTCTTCACTGCAATGTTCTCTCCATCACGTGCCATCTCGAATCAACAACTTCTCAGCAAAACCTCGCTCTGATACCACTTGACACGGGGCTAGTCTTCTGCTAGACATGTTTATAGAAAAAAATAATTATCACTACGAGTACATCTAATATTTTCTCTTAAAAAATTGGACTTTAAGATATTTGAACTGAAATTTTTCGTACTTCTAAAAAAATAATCAAGTTCTTTCGTAAAAAGCATTTATAATTTTATCTTTAAACTCTAAAATTATATCAAATAAGTCATTTGATTAATGAAAACTATCTTTGATCGTTAATGTGATGTTGTGGTAGTGTTACTTGTATGTTGGTTGACAAGAGCATGCAAATTTTTTTCTTGCTCGACAGATGTGATTTTATTAGAGCATGCAATATTGCATGCAGAAATATCACATGAACACATGTCGAGAAAATCGAAAATCTAATTCGAATCGCAGTGTTTGGTTCGATATCTTTAAATTTGTTTTCAGTTTCGGTTTGATTCTTTGTACTAATTCATTGACAACTTTGTGTGTAGGGGGAACACATTTCACTATCTCATCCACGGCTGCCACCACAAGCACCCCAATTATGGCCTAAGGTTTGTGATTCCACCTGCAGAAGCTGCTATGCTTGTCCTAATGGTATGTGTACATGCTTGCTAGACGTTTAGGTAATTGAAATGGTATGTGTACATGCTTGCTAGACGTTTAGGTAATTGAAATGAAAAAGTATATTAACAAATCAATTGTTAAATATAAATTCTATTTTGTATGTGTTTATCAGTTTTGGAACCTGTATGGGATTTTATTCCCTCTCTCGACAAGACCAGTTATGTTCGGAGGGGGTTGGTTGGGTATGTTATGTATGATATGGTCCATTACTATGTGCACCATGGCCAGCCCACCAAACAAACTCTTAAAAGCTTTAAGGTAAGACTGAGATATTTGTGCTTAAATTTTCTGTCATTTAATGTAATTGGATACTAATCTTTCTACTAGAATGAAACTTAAACTGTTTGTTGACTCGGAATTAAAACAATACATACGGATTACAGACCAATATGATTAGGAGTGGACAAAACTTGAACTCGACTCGAGGCGAAAAAAATCGACTCGTAATTTCATAAACTCGACTCGAAAAAAATTTCAAATAGAGTTTGAGTTATGAAATGAAAATTCGAATAACTCGAAAATTTTAGTAATTTCATATTTGAGTTGAGTCTATTAATTCTGCATGATTTATTATGTATATTACATGCAAAAATATGAAGAAATATATATGTATATTGTATATACATATAGAAAGCGTTAAAATTGGAATTAATATGTGCACAACCAAGCCCTAAGTATATGCATATAGAAATATATATGTGCACTGCTACGTATAGGCATATAGAATTGTGGGCAGGTTTTAAGGGTTTTTATTGTATTATTTGTGGGAGAGCTTTATTGTTTTATAAAAATAAGTTTATTTGAGAAATATTATAAGTGTCTTATTGAGAGTTTCAAATATTATATTTACCTCGATTATTAAGTAATCAATGGAAATTACTCAAGAAAAAAATATTTAAGACAATATTATGCAAATTTGGAACAAAAAAAATCCTATGTCCTATGCTTAAACGGTAAAAAATTAAACTTTGCACTCTAACTCTAATTTCTAAACCCTACACCATATTACTTTAAAGTCTATTTTTCGGTATAAGACATAAATAAAGTACCAAAAAATGGTAGAAGATTTCTATTCGCAAATTTATATCTCTTGTACTAGAGAATATTATTATATCGTATTTCTCTCTGAACAAGGTTTCATAGATTGATCTAAATTGGGTAAACAAACTATTAAAGGATGTTTTCACAGTCCAAATTATTTAATGTCTTTCACAGTCACATTATGGGCTGCTGCCCTGTTATCTCTTCCCTATCCACTCCTCTCGGCTGCTTTGGTTTTCGGAAGGGTTCCGAAAACCCTATCCCATAACGTGGTCGTTATCCCGAAGCCCTTGTTCTGAATCCGAAAGTGATGGTTCAAGTGATATTTCTGCGGATCAACCATTCACATGCATGTATATATCATTACACGAGAATATTTTTATCTAAATATTTGAAGCACCGATAGTGTGTTAGTGTCGTACCTTGAGGCTTTTAATGGATTGTTTGGTGGGATGGCCGTGGTGAACGTAGTAATGGATCATATCGTACATGACATAACCGATCAATCCGCCTCCGAACATAACGGGCCTTGTTGAAAGAGTGAATAAAATTCCATACAGGTTCCAAAACTGGTAAACAAAAAGGTTTCGAACTTGAAACATATATGGCAACTAAAGGAACACGGAACATAACAACCCAAAGAATAAACGTGGACAATGGAAAATCCAGAACACACATTAACCTCTAGGTTCAAGTAGGTTAACTTATATAAGGGGACCGGAACCCCTCACCTGCGGGACCATTCTCTCCAACATCATCTTCTTCTCCTTCTTTTTTTCCACCATTAATTGCGACTCTCCATTCAAATTAAAAGAGATAAATTATCTGAACAATTATCACCACCATCTTAATTCTCTCTTTAAAAATATATATGATGGAATTTTTATTATATTTTTAATTTTATTGTAACGCCGCTTACCCCATGGGAAGAGCTATTATTTTATCAACTTTACTCATCCAAATTTTCAACGTCAACATTTAACTGGGACCAACTTATAGTTCATTCCTTTCTGATTAATTTTTTTTTATATTCGATACACTGATGATATATTAATCTAGATATGCATCGAATACGAACTCTAAAGTTATATGGTTTAACAATTGGTTTAATTATATATTTGTTCATTTCAATTACCTAAACATCTAGCAAGCATATATACATACCATTAGGGCAAGTATAGCAGCTTCTGCAGGTGGAATCACAAGCCTTAGGCCATCATTGGGGTGCTTGTGGTGGCAGCCGTGGATGAGATAGTGAAATGTGTTCCCCCTTCACACAAAGTTGTCAATGAATTAGTACAAAGAATCAAACCGAAACTGAAAACAAATTTAACGATATCGATCCAAACACTGCGATTCGAATTAGATTTTCGATTTTCTCGACATGTGTTAGCGTTATAAGCCCCCAAGGGAAAGAACTAACCAGTAACTCTTTGTGTCAAGGTGGAAAAGGAAACGGTGGAAACAGTACTCAAGAAATGTCCACACAAAGGCCCCAAAAACAGACAGTATGACTACTAGTGGAAGTGTGAGACCCATAGTGTATGACATTTTGATGAAATAAAATGCCACCGGCAGCCATACGACTGGCACCACCCACCAAAGAGTCCGAGTCAGCATCTGTTTCATGTCATAAAGGGAAAGAAACTTTAGATCGTTTCTCATTTTCCAAACTGAAACTGACCCGAATCACCGACAAAAAGAGATACTTCTACATTACCTCCATGAAATCACTCCCGAAAAACCGAGGACTTTCCTCGGTCAGAATAGGGGTGTGAACCCATTCTTGGTAAGTTTCTCCAAGGTGACCAACCTGCAACACATCCGAACATTATTTTTCCATTCACCTCGAAACCAAAAGTTGCACAAAATACCTGAAACACAAGAGGCTTCTTCAGATCAACAGTGTACTCCTTTCCAGCCATCTTTTCCTACAGCAATAAAAAACCTATGACTTAGCATAAAGGATCACCATTTCAATATATGAAAGAATCATCCAACGGATTCTACTTTATCTCAACCAAAGTGAAAAACCCAAATCTTGAGAGAGATGAAAAAATAAAAAATAAAAATAAAATGGCTTACTCAAAAAGAAAAATCTGCAGAAAGAAGAAGCAAAAGCTCAGAATAATGTGTAGTACTGAAGTGAAGAGTGAGTGAGATATAATGGGTTTTGTTTCATAAATTATATCGAGGGAATCTCTTGCATTAATGAAAGCAACGAGCACATTTTCAAATTGGGTAGGTGAGTTCCAATGAGCTTCTCTGCCTCGGTGACTCGCTCTGCAAATAAAACAATCGGTTTCTTCTCTTGGGAAGTGTTCTATTCAGCTCAACTTTATTAATTTCAGCTACAAACTTTGAATTTCATCCCATTTTTTATATAATAACATTTATTTAAAATAATTATTATTATTATAGAAATAATTGGTTTTTGATGATGGGAATTTATTAGTATAAATAATTTATATAGTGCTGTTTTTTTTTTTTGATTTTAGAAAATCTTTATATAATATTGACACATTCAGGATGGATCGAGAGGGGGCTAGAGGGGAGGTTGTCCCCTAAAAATTTAAAACTTCTATACGATTTAGAAAACTTTTAAAATTCTTCTATATATTTTTTATTGATAATCTACTTTTGCCCCTTAAACTTTTATAAATTTACCTTCTTAAAAATTTATAGGTTTGTCCGCTTAATCTAAAGTCCTATTCGTACCTAGACACAATGTTAAACAACAATCACATTCACCACGTGAGTCCTCTCTCCGTCTGACTTCCAAAGCAGTTCCCACCACTTATGTCCTGCAAACCAACTGTCATTAATCCCAGATGGGAGGTTAAATAATGTTTATAGTTCAAATCTTAGTATTATAATTAAATAAGATTTGGAAAATATTCTTTATAATTAATCGTTTTAATATTTAATTGGAATTAATTAATTAATATATTTAATATCAATAATTATATATATGGATTATTATTTTATGTGATGACAATAAAAGAATTAATAATTTATTTACACAATATATACCTTATTAAAGGGCTAAAATTAATAAACAAATAATATTTTGTAATCACATCAGACAATTCTTAAGTTTCAATTACAGTGAGTGGTTGTTGTGGAATCGGATTACACAAAAGATTAAAAATATTTTATCTATAAAAAATTCTACAATGAATGACATACATTGATATACACCACCAATTTTTATATTTTTATATTTTATTTTTAAATAAAAGCCTTTTAAATAAATATGTGAGACCCATCAATTGTCTTTTTGCTTTTTTATTTTTTATTCCTTATTTATTTAATTTATGTCAATATAAAATTATAGCATAAAGATAATTTTAACCCCTAACTTTTACAATTTCTATCATTTTGGTCATTATTTTTTAAGGATAAATTTAACCCCCTAACTTATATCATTTTGTCAAACTACTCATTTTTTAACTAACATCTCGGTTAAACCGTTAAAAGTTTAACGATGATGACATGTCAATATTCTTACTTAAAAAATATATTTATCAACTATTTTTTTAGAAAAAACTAACAAAAACATAAGCATAAACAAGCAACTAAATCATCACGGAAAATCTAGCACCTAAACACAAAGCTAATAAACGAATTCTCAAACCTAATTCAAATTTCTTAAACCTAATTTAAGTTTTCATATCAATTGGAAACCTATAATTTTTTTTATTTTATGTCAATTTTTTAGTGTTTCTGTGATTTTTAAATTTCATAAAAATTTCATTTGATATTATTTTTAAAATTTATTTTTAAATACTAAATACCAAAATCAAGACCTCAAACCATATGTATTAAATTAAACATTAAAATTTTAAAACCCTAAACTAAAGAAATAAAACCTAGTTGAATAGTATCAAAATTGTTGTTTGATTAAATAATAAGTGATTTCTACAAGTTTTAATAATCACTTCAAATTTCTCTGTAATATTTTATCTATTGGTTCAAAGTGCTTCAAAATTTAAAGCACAAGATTTTGATTCAAAGCGAATTCAAATTTTAGGGTAAAATCTTATTTGTTTGTATGGTATGTACCGTTGGATTTTAGAATGAATTTACTTTGAAAATTGTAGGTTGATTTCATGAATCTTAGCTAGGATTTTAAATCCAACACAATTTATGATTAACTCCATTCTTTTCTAGGTTTTTATTTTTATTTTAATTTTAATTGTCTTTAATAGTTTAAATTAGGCTTAAGGGCTCGTGAAGCCCTTGAACCTTTGAAAAAAATCAATTAAGTCCTTAAAGATTTTTCGCACTCAATGTCACCCTCAAACTCCAAAAATTAACCAATCCGGCCCTTTGACTGACGGAATCCGTTGTTGACCGTGACAGTGCTAACATGGTGGTCCATGTTAAAAGAAACTGATGACGTAGAAGAGGTCTTAATTGATTTTTTTTAAAGTTTGAGGGTTTAAATGATTTTTTTTAAAGTTTGAAGGCTTATTTAATCTTTAAGTAAAAATAAAAAATAATAAAATATTCTAAAATAAATACTAAAATTACTAAAAATAAAAATAATATAAAAAATAAAAAAAAACATATGACCATTATAATAACAAAATAAGATTAAAATTATGTTCTAACCTAATAAGTTGTGTAAAATCTTAAGTACATTCCAATACATATGATGCAAACTCATATCACAATATAGTTACATACCTTTTATTTGATTAAACCAGCTTTCATGGAATTCAAGTTAGAAAATAAGAAAAATTAAGAAACACTCTTGCGGCACACAAGATTATATAGTGCTTGACTTTACTAAAGAGTTTTTTTCATCCGTAAGAAGAATTCTTTTTATATTAAAAAATGTAACTTTATATCTCTAAAAGTTTATTGATATTTTTAATATTTTTTTATAGTTTTTAGTATTATAATATTTTAATATTTCATTTTAATTAAAATAATTTGTTAATTTTATTTTTTTCTTAAAGATTAAATAAACCCTCAGACTTTCTAACAAAATCAATTAAGCCCTCGAATTTTCTAACAAAATCAATTAAGCCCTTCTAGACATGTCATCATTCACATGTGGATTGCCATGTTAGCACCGTGAACCGCCACGTCAGCATCTTAAATTGCCACATCAGCATCGTAACGGTCAACGACGAAAACCGTTAGTCAAAGGGTCGAATTGATTAAGTTTTTGGGTTTGAGGGTGACATTGGGTGCAAAAAAAACATTAAGGGTTTAATTGATTTTTTTTTTGAAAGTTTAGGGGGTTCTCGAGCCCTTAAGCCTTTAAATTTAAATAAAATTTTATTTTACATGTAAGAATGTAACAAGTTAGATTACATGTCATTAAAATGTATTATCACATGTATATGTCATATTATCACCGTTAATTTTTTAACGGTCTAATCAGCATGATAATTAAAGAATGGGTAATTTGAAAAAAGTATATAGATTGAGGGCCAAATTTATCCTAAAAAAAATGAGGGCCAAAATGTCAAATAATTATAACAAAGTTAAAAAGTTGAGGGTTAAATTATAACAAAGTTCAAATAAAAAATAAATAAGAGAAAAAAGTTAAAATTTAAAAAAATAAGAGAAAAAATAGTGGTGATGAAAATGGTGGCTAAATTATAACAAAATTTAAAAGTTGAGGGTAAAATTTTTGTTATGCCAATTTGAAAAAGACAATTTTAACATTATTTTTAAATTAAGATTAAATCTTGTGATGGGTCCCAGAAATTTATGTAAGATAATTTATTTAAAATTAGAAATATAAATAAGAGAACAAATAGTGGTGTATATCAATATATATTATTAGTAGTGTACATCAATGTATGACATTCTTGTAGACTCATCATTTATCTATACAGTAATTTATATAATTTATTTTAATTTTAACTTCACAAAAAATTAAAAAATTACAAAAAAGAACTAACTAAATTAAATAATAAATTAATCTCTTTTCGTTCGCTAAACACCCGTAAATACCAAATCCTCGTGAATGGCAATGGATTCAAACTTTTAGGTTATGTTTGTTCCAAATAAATTCATTTTCAATTGATAATAATATTTAAAAATTTGTGAAAGGAACAAAAAGTAAATCAATGATTTGATGAATAGTATTCTTTTGTTGTTTAATTATCTCATTTTAATAGATATTTGTATATTTATATATGGCTTAAAGGTGCAGGGAGGCTTTAAATTTTGAAAGAAAAAAATTAATTAAGCTTTCAAATCAATAAATTTAATAAATTGAGTCTTTTGACTAATTTTGATTATTAATTTACTCAACCAATCAATCGAAGATCCAACCAATCGACCAATCTTCAGAGTTCACTTGGCCTCAAGCAAGATTTGTTTCTTCCCGCTAACAAAATCAGAATCTGACAATGAACTATTTGTAAACCCTGTATCTTGATTTGACTTCTTCTTCGGTCTACCACGCCCTTTCTTGTTTAACTTAGCCTCTGCAATTGCCCTTGTTTCTGGCGTGAGAAAACCCAACACTATTTCTGAAACCTTTCTGACCCTTCTATCAGTGCCTCATGGTTCACAAAACTAGACTTATGAACCCTCTCAATCAGTACAGGCCTTATCTCTTGAGTCGGGCTTGGCAAGCGCATAGCTGTCTCACATTCCACTAAATTTAGACTCCGCGGGGCTTCATCAACTCCCCGATCAACCCAGCCCACAATTTTGTCCGATGTTCCTCTACTCGAATTCATTACAGTTTCCTCAACGAGAAAACTATCAACTTCAATAGGCAACAATGACACTGAATTTGGTACCAAGGTGGCACCTGAAGAGGACTGCTCTATCTGTGAGTCATGTTTCCGTGCACCCTCTGGGTAATCCTTGTTCTCTTGTCTTGCCTCGGGTAATGGTGAACCAGCCAAAGGCCCTGCCATAACACTACTTAATTGTTCTTCAAGCCGTTCAGCCAATAAAGTTACCACTACACCCAATTATTTCGTACATCTTTACATGTCTATTACATGGCAAGGCAGTTTCATCTATGAATACCCTAAGAGGAAGGGAGGCATGTAATTAAGACATCATTGCAAAATCAATCAAATATTTTATCATATCGATAACGTCTTCATGAATATATTTTTCACTGAAGAAATAATTAAATATTATTAATTTACTCAAAATTTGATGTGCATAATCTACGTAAATAGAACAAAAATATGACAACTAAATTATTAAAATATTAGTTGTACATAAAGTCATTAAAGTGTGTAAAATTATTATTTAAGTTAAATTCAAACCGATTTAAATCTATCCGAAGCGAAAAAAAAACTCTTATCCAAATCCGGACCGGACTATAATGCAACAAGTTGGAACTTCATTTTTCTCTTCTTCATCTTCATAAATGCCCGATAGATAGGTTTCATTCAATTCCAACGCTCCCTATCCTCCACCAAACCATAAAAATAAGATTTATCTATTCCCTTTACTTCATGTGGTCCTTCCTCTCAAGACGTCCATGTGTGGGAATAGTGTATTCTATGTGTTGAAATTTCTTCTCTAATTAATATAGCACTTATTAGGACAATAATGCAATTGCCAAAAAAAAAAAATAGAGCACGATGAACGAACTAGGTTTTCGTCGGAGACGGAGCCATACTTTGACACTGAAATGGAAAAAATAGAATCTTTTGAAATTGAGAACGATTCGTAATTATCTAATAAAAATTTTAAATTTAACATATAAAATAAAGGGAGGGCTACAGCCCCTCCTGCCCTCAAATAAGTTTGTCCCTAGTTTTAAATTTAAAAAGGAATTTTCTTTTCAATTTCAATGATAGATAATTGATCCAAATGTTTTGAGATCCATTTATTGGCCGGGTGGTTAATGATGCTTGTAATGTTTTAATCTTAAGAGAGATTAAACACAAATTTAGCATTTTTAGTGACTGCAAATGGCTACTTCATATATAAACTCTATATTGGGGCAATCGAGATAATTAAGATCACACATCTTAATCTAAAATTAATAAGTAAAAGAAGATGAGATGGATAAACACACACAAAAAAACATACATGTATATTGGATATAATGGTGGATCGCATTATATTCATTAAGTGCGAATTTAATTTCAAACTTTAATAGTTACATTATTTGAAGAGACAATCACAATCTCTAAATATCTATGTAGATATAACAATATAATCATAAAAAATCAAATCTTATCTTTTCTTGCATTCATGGATCGAATTATATCGAACCAAAATTGATACTAATTATTCAAACGGTAATTGAATTGAATCTCAATTAAAATATAATCAAACATTAATATTTGTATGTTAAGTAGTATCATACTATCCATTTGCCAACTTGTATATATTAATTCCACCACACAAGCATACAATTTTATAAATATTATTTTTTTGATTGGTAGGCTCATTTTATCCTTTTTTCAGTGTCTTTATTATAAATAAAAAATCTGCTTAACGAAAAAAGTCGGGTAGTCTAAAAGTTAATTACAATGTAATATATGTTTATAAGTATTTTTAATTTTTTAACATAACACATATACTATATAGATTGAACGATTTGAACTCATGCCAATAAAATAGTAACCTCATAGTGCTTCTAGCTAGAACATTTAATATAACATATTCATATATAGTAAATAAAAATTCCATCTAACAAGAAATTGCTATTGTGTAAAACAATAAAAAAAATTATTCACGTGTCAGACGGTAAAATTATCACGTGATCATTTCTATATTGTAATAAATAAAGGATATGTATAAAATATTAAGAGATGGAACAATTTAACCATTTTTGTTTATGAGATAACGACATTTATCACCTAACAAGAACATTTATGAACTTGTATTTTCTAGGGAAATTACATACCAAAAGTTCCCCCACGATTCTTATAAATTGTACCCCTAAGTCTCCCCTCTCTTCCCATCACTTCAATCCTACTCTTGACTTTTTAAGCTTCGTGAGTGTTTCTTGTAGTTGCTACATTTTCTCCTCATGTCCTTTTGATTATTCTACATATTCATATTCGAATGTTAGTTAAGTCTATTATAATTTGACTCTCTTAATTCAAATTGTTTTATTCATAGCGTTAATATCTGATCATAAATGTTGTTTAAAAAATTAACATCTTATTCTATTAGATTAATTAATAGTTGGTGTTATTTTTTATCTTTTTTCTAAATCCTATAAATTTATTGCAACCGCGAAAATGGCTGAAAAGAGATTTACAGTTGATTTGAATAAACCCCTTGCATTTCAGGTACTTTTATAGCTTGGTTTTGTGTTTTCTTATAAGCATGCTAAATTCGTGATGTTGTAACTAAACTTTAGTTTTGGACCATTGATTTTTTTAATTTTGTCACTAAAATTTTCAATTTGATTTTCTTTGGATAAGTAAGCTTTCTTATTATCCAAAGAACCAATCAAAGAATACCATCCAAATACATATACCATCTAATTACATAAAAACCCCAAAGAACAAAACACACAAAAGAAAACAAGAAAATTAAGCTATATCCCACTTAGTGACAAGATCATGAGCAGAAAGAATTAATTTCCGACAACCCGAGATCTTCATTTGAACATCTCTCTTGATGAGCAACACAATGTCCTCTATATGCTTGGGCGCTCCAGCATGCACTCGACGATTTCTTTCCTGCCATATTCAATAGATGAAACTGCACCATACCACTCTAATAATGACAGCTAAGGCCACTCTCCCTTTTCCATGTACAGATACCCATCGCACCATATTCAGCCAGCAGTCAATTTGCACATCCAAACCATAGGTGTGAAGAATTACCTGCCAAACTTGTCGCGAGAAGGCACATGCATCAAACAAATGATCTTATTCTCAACATCAGCATTACAAAGCAAACATTGGGTATCAATCTGTCTCCCCCAGCGAAGCATCATGTCCCTCGTAGGGAGCATATTCTGGACCGCAAGCCATGCAATGAATGAGTGGCGAAGGATATGGAGCCCCCCAGACAACATGAAACCAGGGAACCTTCTCATTCTTATGTCTAATGCTCTATCAGACTTTCTTAGCTTTATATACACGTCTATGCTCCACATCTATGCATAATCAGTCCTCAACATCATTAACTTCCTCCAAGCCCAACTAGACTAGGCTCTAACAAGGGTTTGCCATATCGAGTTACCTTTAGAATATACCTTTCAACCCAAGTTACCCACAACGATCATGTACGAGCAAACAAAGACCATAGACACCGCATCATACAGGCTTTATTCCAAACTACAATGTTTTTTATCCCGAGCCCCCCTTCACACTTAGGATGGCACACTCGATCCCAATTGACTCGAGCCCCTTTTGCGAATCCTTTTGAGCTCTTCCAAAGAAAGGAGTTACACATACCATCAATCTGTCTCAAGAGTTTGCCTGGTAGTACAAAGACCCGACACCAAAAATTCTGTATACTAAACAAGACAGACGTAATAAGCTGCAACCGCCCCCCAAAACACAAGCATTTGGATGGCCAAGATCGAATTCTTTGTGCAATTTTCCTAATGAGACCCTCGCAATCCCCAGCAGACAATTTTTTTTGCAACTAAGGGCACTCCCAAGTATCTAACTGGTAGGGAAGCAATTTTGAACCAAGTTTGGTCAACAATAGCCTGCATCTCATCATTGCTTATGACTGCACAATATAGCTCACTTTTAGCCGGGTTCATTTGCAAACCAGTGAGCGTATAAAACCAATTCAGAACATTCTGCACACCCAACATGTCCTCAATAGTCCCCATAGTAAAAAGAATAAGATCATCAGCAAAGCACAAGTGTGTGAGCCCAACACGTTTGCATCTAGGATGATAGTCAAATACCTTGTTTAAACATGCAATGTTCAGCAGCTTAGAAAGCACATTCATAACTAGAATGAAAATATAAAGCGACAGGGGATCCCCTTGCCTCACCCCTTTTGCACCTGAGAAAACCCCCACTAAGCCACCATTGAAGCCAATAGAAAACTTAGAATGGGTAATACAACTTCGTATCCAATCCCTAAATTGAACAGGAAAACCAAGAACTCGAAGGAGTTGAAAAATAAAATTCCAATTTAGGGAATCAAACGCCTTCCTAAGATCCACTTTCAAGGCACAATGAGCCGAAAGATTCTTTCTACCATAACCCACCACAATCTCTTGAGCCAACATGACATTCTCCACTAAATCTCTTCCAGTCAAAAATGCACTCTGATTAGGCAAAATCAACTCGGGCAACCAGATTTTCATTCTATTGACAAGGATTTTAGTAATGCACTTATAAACAGTTGTGCAACATGAAATAGGCCTGAAGTCAGTAGCATGCATGGGGGCAGTGACTTTAGGTACTAAGGTAATAACGGTTGCATTAAATCCCTTAGGCGTATAATTTTTGAGAAAGAAAAATCTCACAACATTGACAAACTCCGCACCTACAATCTTCCAGCACAACTTGAAAAAACTCACTGGGTAACCATCAGACCCGTGAGCCTTATTTCCTGCCATCGGAAATAATACCTCATTGATTTCCCTTAAAGTTATGGGAGCCACCAGTTTTTCATGCATTCCAAGGGTGAGTTTGATTCCTAATAAGTCTTGCAAAAACTCATCAGAGATAGGGGTTACATTATCATCAATTTCCCATAAAGCCCAAGTGAAGTGCCTAATCAATTCAGCAGCTATATCTTGATAGTTTTCTAATTTCTGCCCCTGTAAGTCATACAAAACTCGCACAGTATTAATAGATTGTCGTGCCTGAACCTATCTGAAGAAGTATGTTGTATTACCATCATCTTTCTTTATGAACTGGACTCTAGACTTTTGCTTCAAGAAACCCTCATCAGCTCGAAATTTTCAATTTGATTTTTTAGTCATAAACCGTTAAATCATTAAAAATAAATGATGTGGCCTTTTAAAAACCAAAATAATTGTTTTTTTTTCAATCTCATCATATTCTTCATCAAAATTGGGGGGGGGTGTCTCATTATTAGCCAGCACTACAAGATACTTCAGTTCTCTAGTATTTTTTTGGGTCATCCTAGTTATTAATGAACTCATTTCATTATTTTTGAGTTTTGGGGTGTTTGTTTAAAAATTTAAACGATTAGAAGGATTCTTTCAAGAAGACGAACAACATATCTTGAAACTAACATCATCAGAAGAGATCGGAATATTAAAAGGTCGAACATTTAACGACCAAAGACCAAAAATTCAATTAGAAAAGTTTAGTGACAACACTGAAACTTTTTATAATTCAATGACCAAAACAAGACACCGCATAAAGTTCAGTTACTAATGTTGTAATTTACCCTAATTAAAATTTTGAAATATGTCGCTCTAACTAAATTATTCGCATGTAAACTACACCCGTAGTAATTACTAGATAACGCATACAAAAATACAAATGATCAACTTAATAACTATAGACATTAGAATTTATTAAAACATAACTTGGAAAAGCCGATCATCAATTAAGATACATAAAGAATTTTCGGGTAAATTAGGTACATCACCGTTGAACTTTATTCTTAAATTTATTTTGGTGACTAAAGTTTCAAAATGTTCGAAATTTAGATATTAAACGTTTTTTGTCACTGTAGTTAAACGTTGAACATTTTTTGTTACTCCACTGTTCACATTCATCGCCGTATGATCCATCATGCTATTCCGATCTCTCAGCACATACAAGAAATACACCACATCTAGCGACCATGCCAGCCGATATATATCAACAAAGATTGTCCACCATCGCCAAGGTCGAAAGAGAGTTGCTAATCCAGTTCAGCGCCATTTGCGAATCGGACTTCACTAATAATCCAACCTATCCTACTCCATACGCTTCAATGACCACTTCCAAAGCTGTTTTGATTGCATGACTTCCGCAAAATTCGCCCCGACTAGAAACAGACCCAGAAAACAACACCCTGACTAAACCGTCTGCAGATCGAAACACCCCCATCCCGCAGATCCTTCTTTTGTTGCCCATCTACGTCCTGAATTGTTGTTAATCCCAGATGACATACTATGTCTACACACAACACAAATACATTATTACTTTTTAAATAATATTTCAAGTTTGAATTTTATAGATTGAGAAAACAGTCCTGAAAAGCTTCTTGAGCAATTGAAGTTAACATGTTTACATGTTGCTTATGGATTAATAAAGGTTGGTCACCTTGGAGAAACTTATCAAGAGTGGGTTCACACCCCTATTCTGACCAGGAAAGTCCTCGGTTTTTCGAAAGCGATTTCATGGAGGTAATGTACGAGTCATAACATCTTTCGGGTCAATTTAGATTCGAGTTAAAAGAGCAAGCTAATGTTTCTTTGCCTTATTTAATATGATACAGATGTTGACTCGGACTATTTGGTGGGCGGTGCCAGTCGTATGGCTGCCGGTCGCATTTTATTTCATCGGAATGTCTTACGCAATGGGTCTCCCACTTCCCGTGGTGGCCATATTGTCTGTTTTGGGGGCCTTTGTGTGGATATTTCTTGAATATTGTATCCACCGTTTCCTTTTCCACATTGACACAAAGAGTTACTGGTTAGTTCTTTCTCTTGGGGCTTATAACACATACACATGCATGTACAAATAGGAATGAACAAAAATAATTAAGAAAACCGAGAAACGATTAGTGTTTTATTTGATTTCAGTTGGGTCTTCTAAAAACCAGATTAAGTTCTTAGTAAAACAAGCATACTTTCACTTACACACTTTACCACTAAGACTAGAACCATTGTCTGTTTTGGGGCCTTTGTGTGGACATGATTGTCTCTAACTTGAAGCTAAATTACATTATAGATCATGAACTTAGCATCAATTTTCAAATGGGGTCATAAATCTTTAATTCTATCAATTTTGAACATTAGCAAATTATCACTTGTAATAACACAATTTAATTATTTCTCGGACAAATTAATATCTCGCTAGTCAATTTTTCGGACAAATTTATTTCTCAATTATGTAACTTTTATCAACTTAATCCTTTAAACTAAATAAAAAACAATTTGGATCACAAATTATATATATCTATACAAACATAAAATATAGCTGTATATGTATATAGATTGTCTTAATAGTATGTGCAATTGTTTTTTTAAACATTATTTATTATATTACTTATATTAATAATATGTTAAATGTAAATTTTAGATACATTCGAATGGAAAGAGATCTATAAATTTTCACAGTAATATATTTCGATTTAGTATAATGTGTTTTTACGTAATCTTATATTTGTCAAAACCAAACAGAATAATGTAACATATACAAATAATATGACAAGAAATCTTACATTTTGATTATCCTATTCTCAGAATTACAGAACCTAGTGGACTTAAAATTAAAAATATGTTACTAATGATGCACTAATTGATGGACGATTTTGTGTAAAGGAGAAACACCTTTCACTATCTCATCCGCGGTTACTACCACAAGCACCCTATGGATGGCCTACACCTTGTGATTCCACCTTTAGAAACTGCTATAGTTATCGCAATGGTACGTACAAAATTTGCTTTAATTTTTTATTTACTTCTTACGTTATTCAATTAGGGACGAAATTATAAATTATGTTACGGAATCAAGATAAAATAAAAATAACAAAAATTAGAATTTGGTTTTGGTTTTTCAAAGGGTTAATTCCAATACTAACATGTTACACTTTATGTGTGTTTACAAGTTTTGGTACCTGTGTAGGGTTTTATTCACCGTCTCCACAGGATCTGCTTTGTTGGGAGGTGGATTGGCTTGATATGTGATCTATGATACAACCCATTACTACTTACACCACGGCCAGCCCACCAAGCAGAGTCTTAAAAGTCTCAAGGCAAGACTAGGTTACCTTGAATCATTTTTAGTTTAATTATGATTTTTATATTACTAATAATTATAGCATCGTTAACAAAAATATTCGATGCACTGTTAGTATAAACTTTAGTTTGCACAAATTGATTTATTTTAGGGGTTTAGTTTAAGATTTAAAATTCAATTTGGGTCATATGATTTTGAAATTAGGATATAGAGGTAGAATTTAGGGTTTAGAAAAATTGTTTTAAAATTTTAAAGTTTAAAAATAGACATGTTTATAGAAAAAAATAATTGTCACTACGAGTACATCTAATATTTTTTCTTAAAAAAATAGACTTTAAGATATTTGAACTGAAATTTTTCGTACTTCTAAAAAAATAATCAAGTTCTTTAGTAAAAAGCATTTATAATTTTATCTTTAAACTCTAAAATTATATCAAATAAGTCATTTGATTAATGAAAACTATCTTTGATCGTTAATGTGATGTTGTGGTAGTGTTACTTGTATGTTGGTTGACAAGAGCATGCAAATTTTTTTCTTGCTGGACAGACGTGATTTTATTAGAGCATGCAATATTGCATGCAGAAATATCACATGAACACATGTCGAGAAAATCGAAAATCTAATTCGAATCGCAGTGTTTGGTTCGATATCGTTAAATTTGTTTTCAGTTTCGGTTTGATTCTTTGTACTAATTCATTGACAACTTTGTGTGTAGGGGGAACACATTTCACTATCTCATCCACGGCTGCCACCACAAGCACCCCAATTATGGCCTAAGGTTTGTGATTCCACCTGCAGAAGCTGCTATGCTTGCCCTAATGGTATGTGTACATGCTTGCTAGACGTTTAGGTAATTGAAATGAAAAAGTATATCAACAAATCAATTGTTAAACAATATAACGTTTGAGTTTGTATTTGATACATGTCTAGATTAATATATCATCCGTATATCAAATATAAATTCTATTTTGTATGTGTTTATCAGTTTTGGAACCTGTATGGGATTTTATTCCCTCTCTCGACAAGACCAGTTATGTTCGGAGGGGGGGTTGGTTGGGTATGTTATGTATGATATGGTCCATTACTATGTGCACCATGGCCAGCCCACCAAACAAAATCTTAAAAGCCTTAAGGTAAGACTGGGATATTTGTGCTTAAATTTTCTGTCATTTAATGTAATTGGATACTAATCTTTCTACTATAATGAAACTTAAACTGTTTGTTGACTCGGAATTAAAACAATACATACGGATTACAGACCAATATGATTAGGAGTGGGCAAAACTTGAACTCGACTCGAGGCGAAAAAAATCGACTCGTAATTTCATAAACTCGACTCGAAAAAAAATTTAAATAAAGTTTGAGTTATGAAATGAAAATTCGAATAACTCGAAAATTTTAGTAATTTCATATTTGAGTTGAGTCTATTAATTCTGCATGATTTATTATGTATATTACATGCAAAAATATGAAGAAATATATATGTATATTGTATATACATATAGAAAGCGTTAAAATTGGAATTAATATGTGCACAACCAAGTCCTAAATATGATCGGTACTGATTTTGTATTGACTACTATGTTCTAAGTACTTCAATCATATTTATTGATGAAAGAATTTATACATGTTGAGTGCAGAAATATCACTTGAACGATCACTTTAGAATTCAGAACAAGGGCTTTGGGATAACGACAGTGTTACGGGACAGAGTTTTTGGAACCTTACCCAGAACAAAAGCAGCAGACAAGAGTGGATAGACAACATAAGTACTTGGCCTAGACATAGTTTAGACATCAGAGGAAAGCAGTAAATAAGATTATGTTCCTATAGGTTGTTGGGGGATGTACTTAACAATATCATCTTTTTATCATATGTTTTTGTTACTCGATGTGTTCGAAAATACTATTATAATACAGATATATTAGAACTGACCGGAAAATTAACAAAACAAAAATAAATAAAAACATAATTGTGTCGTGAAAAAGTTACTGTTTTAAAAATAAATTTGTTTTGATTAATATACTTCAATGAGATATTTTTGATAAATAATAATTAATGATGAAAGATTCTATTTACCAAGGAATTTTGTTCGACAAAGATAGGATTGTCTTGTGAAATTTATTTGTTCGACAAGTAAGACTCTTTCTTGTTTAAAAAGAAATATTTGTCACATTAATTAAAGTGAAAAAATGGAAGGCTTACTACTCAAGTAGACACATGCTTATAAATGGTAGACCTAGATTTTGAATTGTGGGCGGGTTTGTATTGTATTATTTGTGGGAGAGCTTTATTGTTTTATAAAAATAAGTTTATTTGAGAAATATTATAAGTGTCTTATTGAGAGTTTCAAATATTATATTTACCTCAATTGTTAAGTAATCAATGGAAATTACTCAAGAAAAAAAATATTTAAGACAATATTATGCAAATTTGGAACAAAAAAATCCTATGTCCTATGCCTAAACAGTAAAAAATTAAACTTTGCACTCTAACTCTAATTTCTAAACCCTACACCATATACTTTAAAGTCTATTTTTTGGTATAAGACATAAATAAAGTACCAAAAAATGGTTGAAGATTTCTATTCGCAAATTTATATCTCTTGTACTAGAGAATATTATTATATCGTATTTCTCACTGAACAAGGTTTCATAGATTGATCTAAAATTGGGTAAACAAACTATTAAAGGATGCTTTCACAATCCAAATTATTTAATGTCTTTCACAGTCACATTATGGGCTGCTGCTCTGTTATCTCTTCCCTATCCACTCCTCTCGGCTGCTTTGGTTTTCGGAAGGGTTCCGAAAACCCTATCCCATAACGTGGTCGTTATCCCGAAGCCCTTGTTCTGAATCCGAAAGTGATGGTTCAAGTGATATTTCTGCGGATCAACCATTCACATGCATGTATATATCATTACACGAGAATATTTTTATCTAAATATTTGAAGCACCGATAGTGTGTTAGTGTCGTACCTTGAGGCTTTTAATGGATTGTTTGGTGGGATGGCCGTGGTGAACGTAGTAATGGATCATATCGTACATGACATAACCGATCAATCCGCCTCCGAACATAACGGGCCTTGTTGAAAGAGTGAATAAAATTCCATACAGGTTCCAAAACTGGTAAACAAAAAGGTTTCGAACTTGAAACATATATGGCAACTAAAGGAACACAGAACATAACAACCCAAAGAATAAACGTGGACAATGGAAAATCCAGAACACACATTAACCTCTAGGTTCAAGTAGGTTAACTTATATAAGGGGACCGGAACCCCTCACCTGCGGGACCAATCTCTCCGACATCATCTTCTTCTCCTTTTTTTTTTTCCACCATTAATTGCGACTCTCCATTCAAATTAAAAGAGATAAATTATCTGAACAATTATCTCCACCATCTTAATTCTCTCTTTAAAAATATATATGATGGAATTTTTATTATATTTTTAATTTTATTGTAACGCCGCTTACCCCATGGGAAGAGCTATTATTTTATCAACTTTACTCATCGAAATTTTCAACGTCAACATTTAACTGGGACCAACTTATAGTTCATTCCTTTCTGATTAATTTTTTTTTATATTCGATACACTGATGATATATTAATCTAGATATGCATCAAATACGAACTCTAAAGTTATATGGTTTAACAATTAGTTTAATTATATATTTGTTCATTTCAATTACCTAAACATCTAGCAAGCATATATACATACCATTAGGGCAAGTATAGCAGCTTCTGCAGGTGGAATCACAAGCCTTAGGCCATCATTGGGGTGCTTGTGGTGGCAGCCGTGGATGAGATAGTGAAATGTGTTCCCCCTTCACACAAAGTTGTCAATGAATTAGTACAAAGAATCAAACCGAAACTGAAAACAAATTTAACGATATCGATCCAAACACTGCGATTCGAATTAGATTTTCGATTTTCTCGACATGTGTTAGCGTTATAAGCCCCCAAGGGAAAGAACTAACCAGTAACTCTTTGTGTCAAGGTGGAAAAGGAAACGGTGGAAACAGTACTCAAGAAATGTCCACACAAAGGCCCCAAAAACAGACAGTATGACTACTAGTGGAAGTGTGAGACCCATAGTGTATGACATTTTGATGAAATAAAATGCCACCGGCAGCCATACGACTGGCACCACCCACCAAAGAGTCCGAGTCAGCATCTGTTTCATGTCATAAAGGGAAAGAAACTTTAGATCGTTTCTCATTTTCCAAACTGAAACTGACCCGAATCACCGACAAAAAGAGATACTTCTACATTACCTCCATGAAATCACTCCCGAAAAACCGAGGACTTTCCTCGGTCAGAATAGGGGTGTGAACCCATTCTTGGTAAGTTTCTCCAAGGTGACCAACCTGCAACACATCCGAACATTATTTTTCCATTCACCTCGAAACCAAAAGTTGCACAAAATACCTGAAACACAAGAGGCTTCTTCAGATCAACAGTGTACTCCTTTCCAGCCATCTTTTCCTACAGCAATAAAAAACCTATGACTTAGCATAAAGGATCACCATTTCAATATATGAAAGAATCATCCAACGGATTCTACTTTATCTCAACCAAAGTGAAAAACCCAAATCTTGAGAGAGATGAAAAAATAAAAAATAAAAATAAAATGGCTTACTCAAAAAGAAAAATCTGCAGAAAGAAGAAGCAAAAGCTCAGAATAATGTGTAGTACTGAAGTGAAGAGTGAGTGAGATATAATGGGTTTTGTTTCATAAATTATATCGAGGGAATCTCTTGCATTAATGAAAGCAACGAGCACATTTTCAAATTGGGTAGGTGAGTTCCAATGAGCTTCTCTGCCTCGGTGACTCGCTCTGCAAATAAAACAATTGGTTTCTTCTCTTGGGAAGTGTTCTATTCAGCTCAACTTTATTAATTTCAGCTACAAACTTTGAATTTCATCCCATTTTTTATATAATAAAATTTATTTAAAATAATAATAATTATTATAGAAATAATTGGTTTTTGATGATGGGAATTTATTAGTATAAATAATTTATATAGTGCTGTTTTTTTTTTTTTATTTGCATGTACTTTTTTAAGATGAGTTGCTATCAACAAGTTGGGTGGCAATGAAATCAATCAAACACTTTTGAAAATATTAAAACTAAAAAAAGTAACATACACTCATGGTCACCAAAGTTTGAGAATTTTTATTTTAACCATTAAAGTTTTAAAAGTTACGTTGTGGTCATTAATCAAGTCATGGCAGGAAATTCAAGACAGCTAGAGGAAGGAGTAAAGGAACAAAAAAGGAATACATATGATTTTGCTTAAAACCATGCATACATTGCCCCCTTGTTACACAAAAAAGGCAACTAGCATAACCTAGATTAGTTATGACAATGAGACCAGAGCCTTTGAAATCATAGTTCCAAAATGTTTCTTCCTTTGGATTGGTAGTAAAGGTTCATGGCAATGGAAGCATGGTTGATGAGATTATTTGGATCGAAACAAGGACAACGTTTTTGTATAATTCGACAATTCACTTGAGAAAATGCTTATGTTTGCCAAAAGGGTTGTTTGGTTTGATGATGAAACCTAGAACAAATTTTCAGGAATAAGAGATTATAATAGTTTAAGGACTAAATTGATGTTTTAATTAAAGTTCTGAGGTCAAATAAGATATCAAGTCTCCCATCCGTACCTGGACACAATGTTGAACAACAATCACATTCACCACGTGAGTCCTCTCTCCGTCGTGACTTCCAAAGCAGTTGTCACCACTTATGTCCTGCAAACCAACGGTCATTAATCCCAGATGGGAGGTTAAATAATGTTTATAGTTCAAATCTTAGTATTATAATTGAATAAGATTTGGAAAATATTATTTATAATTAATCGTTTTAATATTTAATTTGAATTAATTAATTAATATATTTAATGTCAATAATTATATATATGGATTATTATTTTATGTGATGATAATAAAAGAATTAATAATTTATTTACACAATATATACCTTATTAAAGGGCTAAAGTTAATAAACAAATAATATTTTATAATCACATCAGACAATTCTTAAGTTTTAATTACAGTGAGTGGTTGTTGTGGAATCAAATTACACAAAAGATTAAAAATATTTAATCTATACAAATTTTTACAATGAATGACATACATTGATATACACCACTAATTTTTAATTTTTATTATTTTATTTTTAAATAAAAGCTTTTTAAATAAATATGTGAGACACATCAATTGTCTTTTTTCTTTTTTATTTTTTTATTCCTTATTTATATAATTTATGTCAATATAAAATTATGGCATAAAGATAATTTTAACCCCTAACTTTTACAATTTCTATCATTATTTTTTAAGGATAAATTTGGCCCCCTAACCTATCATTTTGTCAAACTACTCATTTTTTAACTAACATCTCGATTAAATCACTAAAAGTTTAACAGTGATGACATGTCAATATTCTTATTTAAAAAATATATTTCTCAACTATTTAAAAAAAACTAACAAAAACATAAGCATAAACAAGCAACTAAATCAGTACGGAAAATCCAACACCTAAACACAAAGCTAATAAACGAATTCTCAAACATAATTCAAATTTCTTAAACCCCAATTTAAGTTTTCATATCAATTGGAAACCTATATTTTTTTTTAATTTTATGTCAATTTTTTAGTGTTTCTGTGATTTTTTAAATTTCATAAAAATTTCATTTTATATTATATTTAAAATTCATTTTTAAATACTAAATACCAAAATCAAGACCTCAAACCATCTGTATTAAATTAAACATTAAAAATTTAAAACCCTAAACTAAAGAAATAAAAACCTAGTTGAATAGTATCAAAATTGTTCTTTGATTAAATAATAAGTGATTTCTACAAGTTTTAATAATCGCTTCAAATTTCTCTGTAATATTTTATCTATTGGTTCAAAGTGCTTCAAATTTTAAAGAACAAGATTTTGATTCAAAGTGAATTCAAATTTGAGGGTAAAATCTTATTTGTTTGTATGGTATGTACCGTTGGATTTTAGAATGAATTTACTTTAAAAATTGTAGATTGATTTCATGAAAATTTATAGGTTCGTCCGCTTAATCTAAAGTCCTGCATTCGTACCTAGACACAATGTTAAACAACAATCACATTCACCACGTGAGTCCTCTCTCCGTCTGACTTCCAAAGCAGTTCCCACAACTTATGTCCTGCAAACCAACTGTCATTAATCCCAGATGGGAGGTTAAATAATGTTTATAGTTCAAATCTTAGTATTATAATTAAATAAGATTTGGAAAATATTCTTTATAATTAATCGTTTTAATATTTAATTGGAATTAATTAATTAATATATTTAATATCAATAATTATATATATGGATTATTATTTTATGTGATGACAATAAAAGAATTAATAATTTATTTACACAATATATACCTTATTAAAGGGCTAAAATTAATAAACAAATAATATTTTGTAATCACATCAGACAATTCTTAAGTTTCAATTACAGTGAGTGGTTGTTGTGGAATCGGATTACACAAAAGATTAAAAATATTTTATCTATAAAAAATTCTACAATGATTGACATACATTGATATACACCACTAATTTTTATATTTTTATAATTTATTTTTAAATAAAAGCCTTTTAAATAAATATGTGAGACCCATCAATTGTCTTTTTGCTTTTTTATTTTTTATTCCTTATTTATTTAATTTATGTCAATATAAAATTATAGCATAAAGATAATTTTAACTCCTAACTTTTACAATTTCTATCATTTTGGTCATTATTTTTTAAGGATAAATTTAACCCCTAACTTATATCATTTTGTCAAACTACTCATTTTTTAACTAACATCTCGGTTAAACCGTTAAAAGTTTAACGATGATGACATGTCAATATTCTTACTTAAAAAATATATTTATCAACTATTTTTTTAGAAAAAACTAACAAAAACATAAGCATAAACAAGCAACTAAATCATCACGGAAAATCTAGCACCTAAACACAAAGCTAATAAACGAATTCTCAAACCTAATTCAAATTTCTTAAACCCCAATTTAAGTTTTCATATCAATTGAAAACCTATAATTTTTTTTTATTTTATGTCAATTTTTTAATGTTTATGTGATTTTTAAATTTCATAAAAATTTCATTTGATATTATTTTTAAAATTCATTTTTAAATACTAAATACCAAAATCAAGACCTCAAACCATATGTATTAAATTAAACATTAAAATTTTAAAACCCTAAACTAAAGAAATAAAACCTAGTTGAATAGTATCAAAATTGTTGTTTGATTAAATAATAAGTGATTTCTACAAGTTTTAATAATCACTTCAAATTTCTCTGTAATATTTTATCTATTGGTTCAAAGTGCTTCAAAATTTAAAGAACAAGATTTTGATTCAAAGTGAATTCAAATTTGAGGGTAAAATCTTATTTGTTTGTATTGTATGTACCGTTGGATTTTAGAATGAATTTACTTTGAAAATTGTAGGTTGATTTCATGAATCTTAGCTAGGATTTTAAATCCAACACAATTTATGATTAACTCCATTCTTTTCTAGGTTTTAATTTTGTTTTAATTTTAATTATCTTTAATAGTTTAAATTAGGCTTAAGGGCTCGTGAAGCCCTTGAACTTTTGAAAAAAAATCAATTAAGTCCTTAAAGATTTTTCGCACTCAATGTCACCCTCGAACTCCAAAAATTAACCAATCCGGCCCTTTGACTGACGGAATCCGTTGTTGACCGTGACAGTGCTGACATGGTGGTCCATGTTAAAAGAAACTGATGACGTAGAAGAGGGCTTAATTGATTTTTTAAAAGTTTGAGGGTTTAAATGATTTTTTTATAAAGTTTGAAGGCTTATCTAATCTTTAAGTAAATATAAAAAATAAAAAAATATTAAAATATTCTAAAATAAATATTAAAATTACTAAAAATAAAAATAATATAAAAAATAAAAATATATATATGACCATTGTAATAACAAAATAAGATTAAAATTATGTTCTAACCTAATAAGTTGTGTAAAATCTTAAGTACATTCCAATACATATGATGCAAATCCATATCACAATATAGTTGCATACCTTTTATTTGATTAAACCAACTTTCATGGAATTCAAGTTAGAAAATAAGAAAAATTAAGAAACACACTTGCTGCATACAAGGATTATATAGTGCTTAACTTTACTAAAGAGTTTTTTTTTCATCCATAAGAAGAATTCTTTTTATATTAAAAAATGTAACTTTATATCTCTAAAAGTTTATTGATATTTAAAATATTTTTTAGTATTATAATATTTTAATATTTTAATATTTCAATTTAATTAAAATAATTTGTTAATTTTTCTTAAAGATTAAATAAATCCTCATACTTTCTAACAAAATCAATTAACCCCTCGAATTTTCTAACAAAATCAATTAAGCCCTCGAATTTTCTAACAAAATCAATTAAGCCCATCTAGACATGTCATAATTCACATGTGGACTGCCATGTTAGCACCGTGAACCGCCACGTCAGCATCGTAAACTGCCACATCAGCATCGTAACGGTCAACGACGAAAACCGTTAGTCAAATGGTCGAATTGGTTAATTTTTTGGGTTTGAGGGTGACATTGGGTGCACAAAGACATTAAGGGCTTAATTGATTTTTTTTTAAGTTTAGGGGGTTCTCGAGCCCTTAAGCCTTTAAATTTAAATAAAATTTTATTTTACATGTAAGAATGTAACAAGTTAGATTACATGTCATTAAAATATATTATCACGTGTATATGTCATATTATCACCGTTAAATTTTTAACAGTCTAATCAACATGATAATGAAAGAATGGGTAATTTGACAAAAGTATATAGGTTGAGGGCCAAATTTATCCTAAAAAAAGAATGCGGGCCAAAATGTCAAATAATTATAGCAAAGTTAAAAAGTTGAGGGTTAAATTATAACAAAGTTCAAATAAAAAATAAATAAGAGAAAAAAGTTAAAATTTTAAAAAATAAGAGAAAAAATAGTGGTGATGAAAATGGTGGCTAAATTATAACAAAATTTAAAAGTTGGGGGTTAAATTTTTGTTATGCCAATTTCAAAAAGACAATTTTAACATTATTTTTAAATTAAGATTAAATCTTGTGATGGGTCCCAAAAATTTATGTAAGATAATTTATTTAAAATTATAAATATAAATAAAAAATAGTGGTGTATATCAATGTATATTATTAGTAGTGTACATCAATGTATGACATTCTTGTAGACTCATCATTTATCTATACAGTAATTTATATAATTTATTTTAATTTTAACTTCACAAAAAATTAAAAAATTACAAAAAAGAACTAACTAAATTAAATAATAAATTAATCTCTTTTCGTTCACTAAACACCCGTAAATACCAAATCGTCGTGAATGGCAATGGATTCAAACTTTTAGGTTATGTTTGTTCCAAATAAATTCATTTTCAATTGATAATAATATTTAAAAATTTGTGAAAGGAACAAAAAGTAAATCAATGATTTGATGAATAGTATTCTTTTGTTGTTTAATTATCTCGTTTTAATAGATATTTGTATATTTATATATGGCTTAAAGGTGAAAGGAGGCTTTAAATTTTGAAAAAAAAATTAATTAAGCTTTCGAATTAATAAATTTAATAAATTGAGTCTTTTGACTAATTTTGATCATCAATTTTGTTGGATTTTTTAAGATTTTATTATCACGTGACACACTGCAATTCTGTAATGTAACATTGCATTTTTTTTAGAATTTTTTTATAACTTTTATATGTTTTTTAGAAATTTTTAGAACTTTAAAAAAATATGAATGTCAAGTGACAATACTAGAACATTACACGTTACATCAATTGGTCTAAATAACTATTAAAATTGACGGTCAACATTCATCAAAATGATGAATTGATGAAATTTTAGAATATAAAAACTTAATTAGATACAAAAAATATTTAAAGAATTAATTGATTTTTCCCCAAAAGTTTAAAGATTTATATACTTTGAAGCCTATATATATAATATAAAAATATTATTTTCAATTTTAAATATTTAAAATAGTTATATTTAATGTTAAAATATTATATTAATATTTAAGTACTTTTTTAATGTTTAAAAATTATATTAATATTTAAGTACTTGAAACGGCACTGATTTAAAACATGAATCATATAGTAATAATGATACATTTATTTAATGACAAAGGATTTTGCTTTTTCTTTTAAATAAACGGTGGGAAAGTTGACAGCGTGTTTCAACCAAAACAAAAAGTTTAAAAAGTGAATCATATCATACAATAAAAGTGACGAGTTCCACTTTATTATAGATAGTGATTAGGGATTATCACTTATTTACGGGTCTGCCCAGGCAGGTGCACGCTGCTATGGTGCACCGCACCACACTGAATCCTAGTACCGGGTGCATGTGGTCTTGGCTGCACTAGATCACTGTATGCGGGTGCATACCAGCTACCATGCTCCGTACCGGACCATTTGGATGGTTGATTAGACTTTGACTACGTTGATCGGCGTAGATCAGCCAGAGTTTTTCGACGTCTTTGATCCATTGGCGCAGTCTGTTTTGCCAAATTCGAACCCGGTAAGCTATTTTTATGCATTAGACCATTTGAATTCATTAGAATATGTGGTTAAGAGATACTTATGGTATTAATTGTTATACGAGGATTATTCAGGATTGAATACCGGGTCAAGTCAATTATTCAAGAAGCTCGGGTGAGAATTTTAAAGATATCGGCTTAAGGTTAGTACACCTTGAACTCATATTGCTTCATGAGCAGCATAAATGTGATTTCCTTGCGTGTTAGTGTCTGCAAAATAGGTAGATGATTAATAAGCATGATTAGAGACCGATATTATGAGACTCGATATTTATGAGATGTATGATGATGTTACAGATATGATAAGACTCATAGAGACTTTAGAGACCGTGTAGGGTCGTTTGACATGCTCGTATGATTAATTGATGATTGTTTGACTGATTGAGATAATTGTGATGCCTTGTATGTTTGTTTGAATAGATTGATAAGATTTGGCGGGAATCAAGCTTAAGGGCTACATATTCGAATAAATTGTCATGAAGTTGGTAATTAATATTAATTGATTAAATGCGTTAGTAAACAAAACCTAATGACTTCCATAAGCTTTAGGGAACGAGTAAGCGTTGTAAAATCGTAATTCAAGGAAATGGTGCGAACCCGTGTTTAGGGTATTGGTACGAGCTTTGGTCATACTGATACACGATTGTGGGTCGTATCGATATGGGTCGATCTGTATCGGTACTTGTGAAAATTAGGATTTCCAGTGAGCAGCTTCAGTATCGGTACGTGAGTAAGTACCGATACTCGAGGGTACCATATCAATACTCGTGTTTAAGTACCGGTAGACTATACGCTAGATAATCTATTAATGTAAATTAATGATGGAAATTGATATGAATGTTAATAATTGAATTACGCCTTGATAAATGAGATAATGCGGATTGATGGAGACAATGGAAGAGATTAATTATATACTTATTTATAATGTACTAACAACTAAGTAATGTAAAATAAATGATGTGATGTGGATTAGCAACCATAGGGGATCCTTGGGATCACGTTGCTTGTATGCCGAGTAGGCATTTGATTAGTTGAGTCTTATTGATTGATGGGATCCGGATACCTAGTGAAAGTGTGTTGTAACACCATGGTTAGCGATACCGAATGGAGGTAACTGATGCTATGTGACTCGGGCCTCATTCAAAGATACTCAATGGGGAATTCCAAAATGGGTGTATGTTCCGATGCTAGGTGACCCGGCCTCACCTAGAGAGTAGAGGCTCGAGGGGGGATTCTGAGCAAGGGTGTATGTTCTGATGCTATGTGACCCGATTTCACCCGAAGTGTATGTATCGATGCTATATGACCCGACCTCACTCCAGAGTTATTATTGATATGAGCTTTCGCCTAGATGATTTGTTGAGATCTCGGGCTTGGTTGGGTTGTGTGCCATGTATGATGTTTTACTATAATGAGAGCATGTGTTTAGGCGTCTAGTGGTAGCGTCACGTGTTTATTTATCTCTTCTTTTGCTCGTACTAGCTTGCATGCTTATGTTTATGATTAGTATGAAGTATAGTATAGTATAGTATAGTATAATAGATGTGTACCACTGAGCTTTGTAAGCTCAACGCTCGGAATCGTTGTTTCTGTGAGTAGATTGATCGTCGGACAGTGGGATCGAGGAGCACTATCAGTACGAGATTCTAGCATGGGGAGGCTTTCAAAGTACGGTACTTGTGTTTAGTGCACTATGTATTCATAGGGCCTTACGTGGTCGAGTCTGTAAATCTTTCTTTTGAAATTGTATTTATCAAATCAAATGTTTTAAATTTAAATTGGAGCTCTTTTGTACCGTTTTGATTATTCATCTATATTTTCAACTATTGGCTTTAAATGATTTGAGAAATACTTTGTTAGTCTAAACCAGTTAGAGAAATTTTATGCTTTTGGGTTGGGCTTGAGGCCCAAATGCGACATCCGAATCGAGGGTGTTACAAATTGTGTCGGGTCGGAGGTAAATTTTTACCTTAAAATTTGAGTCAAATTCGGGTCACGTAAAACATCATCAAACGACGGGTCAAGTTCGATTGAAGGCTTCAATTTTTTCGATCTGGTGTGGGTCGACCAAAACCCCGACCCATGATCATCTCTAATAGTGATAAAGTTATTCTTTATCTATATAGACTGTAAAATTTTATTTTACACACCGTATCTATTACAAGTCTAAATTTTATGATTTTAACCCACTTTAAATTTTAAACACATATCCTAAATACTAAAATCTAAATAGGATCCATGAACCCTAAAATTGATATACTTGCACTGAGTTCTAAACATAAATCTCAAATCCTCAATACTAAACCCTAAATAGGACTCTTTAACCCTAAAATTAACATGTTTGCGCAAGTTTAAGTTTATACTAACTATGTATTAAAATATTTTTTATTATGAAATCATAATGCTTCAGAGAATCGAATAAAATTTGAAGGGGAAACAACTTCAACGATCACTTAACTATGAATCTAATTCTATTTTAATCATTGAATAAAAGTCATTCCTATTTAGTTACCGACGTTTTTAGAATTGATCAAGTCAGTCATCGATGTTTTATACTTAACGGAAATGCTTTAACTATTTTATTTTGATTTTACATAATAACAATTTTAATCATCGGTATTTATAAGTTTTATCAATTTAGTCCTAGTTCTAAACAATTGAACAAATTTAATGCTTCACATGCACATACTCTATCAATTTGATTAAGATTCAATAACTCTTAATATTTTTTTATAATTCAAAGTATTTATTAATAAGAGTTCATTAGCTGTGGTGATGAAAAGATGCAAAAATTGTTTTCGGACACCGATGACTGAATCATATGGATACATGATCGAGTCAAGATATTCACAATGGAGAAACTATCAAAACTTAAGGTTAATGTGGAAGTCGAGGATCGAGCAGCGACGCTTGGTGCAAACGGCGGCGGCTTGAGAATGGGATGCATGTAGAGCTGTTATAATGGGCAAATAGTTTGATCTTGAAGGAGAAGATAAGATTCTAAGGTTAACTCCATGAAACTCATACAAATATTGAAAGGAGACACTGTTGAGAGTGTGTATGACATTTTCAATTGGACTTGAAGGGTTGGAACGTAGGGCAGTCAGATTAAGAGATCTTAAATATACATTTTTTATATAAATGGGAAACGTGGATTAATCTCTAAATTACGTTTAAAGTTTTATACCATATTTAATGTGTCACATAAACATTAGTATGATGTAATTATACACATAAAATTTTGATTTTAATATAATGTAAACAATTTGAAGAAATAAAAACTAGAGTCAGAATTTCAATTTTGATCGGCAGAAGGGTTGGGCCCAATTTGGTGAAAGAAGATTTGGACTGTAATACTGATTTAGTCCACTTAGAGGACAATGGGGCCGCTCGAGCCTATAGAGTTGTCAGAAAGATGGGTGTGAACATTGGGAGAGCTTGGAATTATACTGTCATCATTTATTAATCATATGAGATAATGCCATGCGAGTAAGGTGGCAAAACTTTACTCAATTCAAGAATATTGAATTATTCGACACGAATTGTGAAAATATTCAACTCGTAATTTAGTAAATTTGACTCGACTTGCAAAAATTTCAAACGAAATTTTAGTTATAAAATGGAAATTCGAATTATTCGAAAAATTCGAAATTGTTAGTAATTAGTGGATTAATTTTCAAGTTTGAGTCGAGTCTCTTAATTATGCATGACCTATTTATATCACATGTATATGTGTATTGTATATTATAACATTATAGATGTTTACATTTAAATTTAAACAGAAACTTGAATTCAACTCGAACCGAATTTCATAAACCGACTCGAAAAGATTTCAAATAAAATTTGAGTTATAAAATATGACTCTTTAACTCGACTAACTTAAAGTTTTTTTTGACTCTATGGACTTATGAAATGTTCACCCCTATCTATAAGTATTTTTATTTTATGTAATTGTGTATAATTTAAAAAGAAATTTGATGTGAAAAGGAATACCACTACAAGCCACATTAAAAATCTCTCTAAACTTAAATGGAAGAAAAGAGTACGTATAGTGGTACTTACAAAGGAAACAAGTAATTACTCAACCAAAGCACAATGTTTGTAACGAACCAAACAAATAACACAAAAAATTAAAAAGCACTATAATCCGCATGAAGCAACGGAATTATACTAGGCGACGGCTGCACATAAACTATCTCACCAACGTTCTTTTCCCGTGTTAGACGAGTCATACTATCAGGTACACCATTCTCAGCTCGGCGAATATGCAAAGTTTTCACCTTTCAGTCTCGATTGAGATGATTAAAAAAATATTAATCGCTGTTCATTTATAATTTTTCTATCTAAAATAAGTTATTTTAAAACGAATTATAGAAAATAAAAATCATCCGACGTTAAGGTGGATTTTAACGTTACGTCATTTTGCTTATTATCTATAATGTAACTTGCAATGATGAACATTGATAATTGTTTTTTTTTAAAGAAGTTTTACAAACTTATTAAAGTCATTGTCGCATGTACATATTATTTTAATTTTAGTTTAGTTTAATTTAATTTATTTTTTTCAATAAAATAAAATAAAATAAAAATGATCTATTGCAATATATAAAAGCAACGTTTTCCTACTCAATTGATGTACAATACGCCACAAATTTGATGAAGTATTCAACATGGATGAAAACGGATAGTATTTGAATCAAATATTATTCGAAATTCATTTTTTACTTTACATTCTAAAACTTCATTTTATCTTTTTGGATTTTCTAAGTACAAAATTTTAGCCAACTTTTAGTGGATTTGGATATTCAGAGGATAACTTAATGAATTCAAATGTGAATTCATATAATAACACTCGAATTTAATGCACACAATAAATAAGTTTATATTTTAAAACATAATTCAAATTTTGCAAAATACATAAATATCCAACTCGATGTCACCCGTAATTAGAATAAAGTTACTAATGAATATACATTAATAAATTATATATATCTTGCATATCATGAATCAATGCCTTAGTGGGGAAGAGTTGGGATACTTTGTTCATTCCTAAATAAGTTACTTGGATCAACCCTAGTCTTCACATGGACCAACCTATTGAAATTGCCCTTAAAATACTTAATCCCATAAGCCCTCCCTTCAACATAGCTTAGTCTCCCATTGTGATTGACCCCCAAATCAATGTCCCTATAGTTTAAAAATGCCTCCCTAGGGTTCTTTGACACAAAAGGGGTCATGTACCCATATAGCTCCCTAGTCAACCCTATGTAATGATTTGCTGCCTCAAGCCCACCTTGGTTCCAATTTGTGACATATTGGATCTTCCACAAGTGTCCAGCTCTATGAGGGAATGGTGTAGCTGTGGATGCAATTTCAGCCATTTTCCCACCATATGGATTGAATACCAATTGAGGCACTTGTAGTTCACTCATTCTTTGCCATAACAACTCCAAGCCGGCTCGAGGGATCGGCTCTTTCACGTAATCAGATTTTCGTTTGAGATAAACTAGTGAGGGGGTTCGATTCAATAAGACGTCTGTTTGTGAATCGATGGCGATGTTGGTCCAGAAAAGAACGGATCGGATCCAGGTTGTTTCGACGCAATCCGATTGGGATAGATTGAGTGCGGGGATGTTTTCGGTCATGATGGAAAGGAGTCTCTTGGAGTCTCCGAGGAACAATGAAAGGAATGTGACTCTTACGGTTTTTCTGTCGGCTTGTGTGCTACTATTTACGACATCGATGACAAGCCGGACGAAGAGATCATTAGGGAGCTTGGATGCAACATGTTGCCACTGATCGACGATGTCCGTTGCGTTGTCTTCGAGAGTTTTTTCAACACGAAAGACGGTGACCGTTTCCGGTACGCGAACTAAGTTGATTTTGTATGCAAGAACAACACCAAAGCTTGCTGCTCCACCACCTCTTATGGCCCAAAAAGTATCTTCACCCATCGATTTTCGATCGAGGAGTCTGCCGTTAACGTCGACGAAGTAAGCATCGACGATGTTATCGATGGTAAGACCAAATTTCCTCATCATATTACCATAGCCACCACCACCAAAGTGACCACCTACACCCACTGTGGGACAAACACCACCAGGGAATCCATGCACTTTGCTCTTCTCAGAGATCCTATAGTAAAGTTCACCAAGTGTTGCACCACTCTGAACCCAGGCCGTCTCGGTTGATATATCGACATCAATGTCTCGAAGATTGAACATGTCGAGTACGAAGAAAGGAACAGCGGCCACATACGATAAGCCCTCGTAGTCATGGCCGCCACTTCGGATCTTCATCTGAATATTGTCCCTTTTGGCACAAACAATGGCAGCTTGGATATGCGATGGATGCAACGCGGTGAGAACAAGGAACGGTTTCGGGGTGAATGTCTCGTTGAAACGAAGATTTCGAATCGACGATTGCAGAACCGAGGAATAGGAAGGGTTCTGAGGAGTGAAGATGGCATCAGATATGGGATGTGAGGGATGAGAATTGTCTAAAAGACATTCAACAAAGGTTTCTTCCATGGCTGAAGTTGCCACGGAAGAAAGAAGTAAAAGAGCAGAAAGCAATGAAACAACATTAGGACCTGAAATCCCCATGTTTAATTAATTTCTTGAATTTGAATATGTTTAGGTGACAAGATTTTCAAGGAATTTATAGAATTTTAGGTTCAACCGGCCAGCCACTAATGCATGCATGGTAGATCATATACCATATATATATAAAGCAAAGTCAAGACCGTATAACTTGACCTAGACGATTTCAACAGGTGGAGGATGAATTAGATTTAGACCAATAACGTAAAAGATTTGGCCTTTGACATTCAGAATTATGCAAATGTCAACTGTGTTAGTGTGTTGGCGATGGAAGCCATTAACCATAATTATATACATACACACACATATGTATACATATCATATATGATAAAGAAAAAGATTTGCATATACTAAACGTCATGCTCACGTTCATCATCTCTATACAATGTCCGATGGATGAAAAAGTTCATCCTACTAAGTTTTAAGGTTTAAGATTTTGAGGACTAAAAACATAATAGTGGGAAGACTTTTGAATTTTAATTCGAGGTCAGATCTGATTTGTCTCCGAAATAATTAAACCCAAAGAGGTGGAATGTTTAGACGGGAAAACAGGTTAAAAGTATATGGGCAAAGCAATTAGCCACCCAAGCCAAGCCAGGGTCAAACTCAAGACACAAATAGTTGCATTGCTAGCTGTACATAAAGAGCCAACAACTCTACTTTTGAACAGCGTCCATTGCATTGATCAATTTGTCTAACTTCTAAAAGAAACGAACCTATTAAATAGTTAAATAATAAAAAAGAAACAATAACTAATTTAATCTATTTTTATCTGTAAATTATCCGAGTATTACTATTTAAATTTAAAATTCACTCACATTTGCACACTACATTACTCGAACCATATCACCTAATTGAAAAAAATCATCATTTACTACTATAACCGTTTAATGGATTCTTTTATTTTAAATAATTAAAATACTAAGAAATAGTTGAATCAATACTCTAACCCATAATCTCAAGTCTACGTGCTTTTTAAACTACCTAGTTCATGAGAAAAGAGTTAACTATACTAATCATCTCTAAATCATAATTCTCATTTTAAATTAATTGTTAAATTTTAAAATATTTTAATTTTATCATCGACTTTGGATGTATATTAATCATATTCATCCGTTAATAACGTGTTAATAAAATTGTTAAGTACTACGTTATCACAAAGTCATTACTCTCCTCTCAAAAGACATGTCTAATAGAATGTGCAGCGCTACTCTTTATATATTTCACGTGACACCTATGTTTATTATTTTCTTTGAAAACAAATATTTATTATTCAAGTACTTAAGAAAAGGAATTTTAAAGTCACAATAAAAGTTTTCCACAATTCTAAAACAACAGCAGAACATAAAATTGATTATAATAATACACACGTCAATAATGATGCGACACTTAACGATTTATTAATGTATAAATCTGATTGATATATTTTGAGTTTAGAAATGAAATTGAAACATTTTAAAGTGACATATAACCTAATTTATATCTTGGACAAAAAATATAAATTAATTTATTCTAATAAATAAAGGAATTAAAATATTATCGGACCTTAAGTAATGCACGCATACAATTTATATATAAGATAAAGTTCTTTGACTGTTGACTAAATAATCTAATTCCTATTTTTTTCTATGAATCTAAATTGTTTAATATAGATAAGTTCTAATTTTTGACTAATTAAAGTTCCCTCTTTTTTCTAGAAAATCTAATTGTTATTTTATTACATGATTAATCAAGTAATTTTCGAGAGTCATCGAATCATTTCCTTAAAGGAAAAAAAGGAAATTGTATTTGACCTTCTGCTTTGACGAAAAAAGTCAAAAAGTTTTTCGTATATTTAAAGGAGTTAGTTGTATCATACCTTTTAAACTATGATCATTATTTTAAAGTATTTTTGAAACTTTTAATCTATCAATTTCATTCTTAAATTGTGACACTCATTTTAAATTGGTCAAAATATTTTGAATGTAAAATTTTATCTTAAACTATTACCTTTATTCTCAGTTGGTTTTTAAACTTTTGAACGTTCTAATTTTATCTCCAAACTACCAGTATATGATAATCATTCCCCATGTTAATAAAATCGTTAAAAAATATTAATTATCAATATACATATTGATGTGTATTATGTAATAATATGATGTGAAACAAATGATAATTAATGCATTACGTCTTTCGGAGTCATTATTTAGATTGAAATTAGAAGGTTCTTTGATTTTTTTAAATTTTTGTTCTATCATTTTTTTTATAATTCTTTCTTTTCAACCTTAAATCCTAATTTTATTTAGACCCTACATTAATTATCATTTATCACATCATATTATTACATAACACAAATCAATATTTACATGAGAATTAATTAATTTTATAATTGTTTTATTAACAAGGGATGTGATTAGCAAATACTGATAATTTATGGATGAAGTTAGAATGTTCAAAAGTTTAAGAACCAATTTAAAATGTGGGTTATAGTTTGGAGATGAATTATTGGAATATTCAAAAGTTTGGTAACCAATTTACAATGAGTTATAGTTTGGGGTTGAAATTAAAATGATCAAAAGTTTAGGAACCAATTTAGAATAAAATTCATAGTTTAAGGACACACAATACAATTAACTCTATTTAGAAAGGGATAAAGAACTTTTGAGTAATTACAATTTATACCACTGTACTTAGCTTCTATTTCATACAAATCATAAACCTTTTATTTAATCAAATTACATTATTCAACTTTTATTATTAATAAATTGAATCGCTTTTATAAAACACTGTCAAGTTATTTTAATGGAAAAACTTATCTCAACACTTAATTAACATATTATTTTACATGTCATTAGAAACTAGTGTTTAATTGACAATCTTTTTTATAAGAATAAATTTGACTGTCTTACAAATAGAGATGAAGAATTTAGTTGATAATACTATTTTGAAATTGATTTAATGCAAGTAACCTGAATATATATAGGTAAAGAATGCTTCTAGCAATAGAATTGCTAGAAGCATTCTTTACCTACATTAAGATTTGACTCATAATTATATACAGAGATTTAAATACCGATAATGTACTATTCGACTACGAGATGAATCTAAAATTTTCTAATTTCGGAGGAGAGGAGACCGAAGCCAACACAAATAGAGTGGTTGAAATATAGTGAGTATTGATGAAAAGTTTTATGAACCATATATGTTAGGAATGTGAAATCCATTATTTAGATCGAATCTTCCGTAGTGGTTACATGTCTTCTGAGTATATGATCGATGACTTGTTTTTGATAAATTCAGTGTTTTAGTTTTAGAGTTTTGGTGCTAGAGATAGTGATCGGAAGAAAAAACAAGGGATTCTCATTTCCATACCACAAGCTCAACTTTGTTGGGCAATTCACAATTTGGAATTTTAAAAATTATATACAATCGACCGAGTCTTAACTCGATTGATACATCCTGAAGATTATGAGTTCATATACGTTTAAGTTGATGTTTTTTTATTTACAAATTTGAAGAAAATTATGAATAATTTTTTATAGAAAAATTATGAATAATTTAAATATTGTAATATATATACACACGTGATAAAATATATGCAACATTCATAGTTAATTCTTTTAATTTATTGATTCAGTGGATACATATTTAGTGATGAGCTTAAATATGTATAAGTTGTGAACTCGAAATTATGTTTTCTTTTAACCATATGTTACTTAGTCTGTCTGAATTAAATTATAAGTGTAATTTTTTACATCAAACTGAAACAAACCTTTAATAATAAACATTTAAAAATATTTTTATAAATAATTCCATTTGTGAAAATTAAATTATCAAATAATTATAGGTGATTGCTAATTGTATATGAGGCCTTTGGTCATACATGCTTTTTCTTTTTTTGAAAAGTTTTGGTCATACATTCGAATACCGGGTAATAATTTTTTGTACTTTTATTTTAATATTTATAAAGGAGTGAAAAAGAAACAAAAATACCTTTATAGTAACATGTACTACTACAGTTCGAGTAAGGATAATTTTACAATTTTTAACTGAGTTGATCATATCAAATAACAGTACAGAATATATAATTGAGTTTGAAATTAATCATATCAAATTTATAAATATTTTTTAATATATTAATTTAAATCAGAGTTTAATTTAAAATAATTTACTTTGTCTTATCTTGAAATATTTATGAAAATTTATATATATTTATACAATATTTATTATACTTATTGGTTTATTCTGTCATTATGCATTCTTTTTAAGGTTTTTTCTTCTCTTTTATCCTCACCATATATATGTTATTAGGAAAACAAATTAAAGAGGAAGAATTGTAATTAAAGAAGATTTTCATTTAATAACAAAAACAGAGCCAAATCTCAGCAGGATTTATACCCAAAATATAAAACAACGTCGTATCAGATACTGTTATAAAATTAAATTTATTAGAAATTTTATCCATAACATCATTTTAAAAATAGAATCTTGTTAATAATTCTCTTCGTAATTAATATTTGGTTGCGGTTCAATGTTAGACCACGACATCTTTTTGGCTCACTTTTTTTTCTTTTTAGAAAATGACACATTGTAACAGTCATTCATATTTTTAGTTCTCGCACTTTTATTTATTTTATATTAAATTAAATCAACAGACAAAAAAACAGACTTATTTGGTCTTTTTGCCCATTTTATATTTTTAACAATTTTAAAAAAAATTATATTATTTAGAGAATATTTATATGCTTTTTTTATTATAGAATATATTTATATGCTTTAATACATAAAAAAAACAAGATATACATATAACTTGTTCCAATTCGTTATCTCTTCGTTTCATTCCGGTAAACCAGACAATGACGAAACTTTGTGCAATAGTTTTTGACGCCTATAAGTGGTGGAGCTATATTGAGGCCCAAAAGGCTCGGTCCTGTTAAAATTTTTATTACATTAGATAATTTTAGTCTGATAGTATTTTGGCCCCCGAAAAAATATGCATTTAAATTAAAAAATATAATAATTTATTAAATATTCATAAGTAGGGTTAAACCAAAGAAATATGAGTCCGTGTTTTCAAAGGGGGAAAACATATCTATTATGTGTATTATATGAAGTTTGATTTTAAACAATAAATACAAAAAATTGAAGATGTTATGAATATCTTTATTTATAGTAGATATCCATATATTAAATGAGATTTTAATGTACTTTGTTATTAGGGTTTCTATGTTATGCTTATAAATATAGAGTTTGGAGAAAGCATTATACACAACCCTGCTTATAGAATATAATACAAGTTTCTCTCTTTATCTCTCATCTTGTTCATCTATTTTGTTGCTGCTCTTTATTTTATTCACAACACGTTATCATCACGAGACTTTAATCAATTGAGGTCTTCATTGTTCGAATCTAAAAGAAGTTACTGGAAAGAATTCGATTATAGGATGAACCAAATATAAATTTCCCCCTTATTTGTTAGTTATTGATTGTATTTCTCTTTATATATTTTAACTTGTTTTTTTATTATTTTTGAAAGGCATGGAAGCATGTTTGATTGTATTTGGATTTTGAGCCTTGGGCAGAGATGATTTTGTGACTCCTCACAAATCAAAAGACAATTTGACAGAGATGATCCGACCGTGTTTGGTTTGTATTTAATCGATATTATGGTATGCTTCTTGAAATATCACTTATTATTATTATTATCATATGATAAGAATACATACAAAACTATTCTACCATATATTGATGCCCCTCCAAAAGAATTTCAATTAAATATTGGTGACTACATCTACCATATATTTTGATATAGCGATTGTCATTCTTATATTAAGGTTAGTATATTCTAATATCATTAGACCTTAATTTTATTCGTCGTGACTTGATTTCTCTCAATAATAATAAGAAATTGTTTTTGTTATTATTATTATTATTATTTTACTTACTTTAATACGAAAGAATTCGTTACACATTGGAGGGAATGAGTTGTTTATACATTAAACAATATAAAATCATTATAGTGATTATATTTATTTACCTCACTAGAGGTTAGTAATTGCATCGGTTAATTATTCTTACTTATACATCCTTATAGTTGTTTATTTGTTTAAGAATGACAATTATTTTTATAATGATTATATTTATGTTATTTTATTGATTAAAGTTAATATTTTTAAAGTGAAATGACAAAGAATGCTCCCAACATTTGCATATTTTATCATTTGCCCCCTATTCTTTTTTTGGAGCAAACAACCCCTCAACGTTTCAATTTGGTCCAAATATGCCCTAGTTGGATGGAAACCGTTAGTCAACTAACGATCAGCGGCAGATGTTGACTAGACTTGCCACATGTTAAGTTCTGCTGACGTGTCAACATCATATTCACCATATGTCACCATTAGGTTCGACCACGTGTCGACGATGGATTCTGACGTTGGCAGCTCTTAACACGTGGCAAGTCCAGTCAACATCAGCCGCTGACCGTTAGTTGACTAATGGTTTCCATCCAACTGGGGCATATTTGGACCAATTGAAACGTTGGGGGTTGTTTGCTCCAAAAAAAGAATAAGAGGGCCAAATGACAAAATATGCAAACGTTGGGGGTTGTTTGCTCCAAAAAAAATATGGGGCCAAATGACAAAATATGCAAACGTTGGGGGCATTCTTTGTCATTCTGCCTATTTTAACCATATTTTGAGTTTTACATGATGGCTTGGAAAGAGATATGACATAAAGAGATTATGAGGAGCTGTCTTGGTCATTTATATCTCCATTGTCCTTGAGAGGAAAATCAATATCGGTAAACTCTATTTTTATTCTTTAAATTACGATTTTAAAGTGCAATAAATTATGGTGATTTATGATCTAAAAGAAGACTATTATAAATTATGGTGATTTATGTTTTTTGTTCTATTGGTTTAATCCGAATATATTGGTTGGACATCCCGTTCTGCGAGGCTATTGGTCTCAAAGAAGATTTCTAAAGGACTTTGTGAACTGGTTTAACAATGCCGCGTACGAGGATTAAATCTTTGGAATAATTTGCTTAAAATAAGGCCAGAGCCATTATACTTCTTCTCCGTCACCTCCATGAGGAGTTGAAATCTGAATATTTAACTGTGAAAGATCCTCTTATTCCTTGGAATAATCTAAAGGAACGATATGACCATCAGAAAACTGTTATTCTACCTAAAGCTCAATAAGGTTAGTTGCATATGAGATTACAAGATTTTATATCAGTAAGCGAGTATAACTCTGTTATGTTTCGAATTACTTCACAATTGAAGTTATGTGGTCAAAATATTACTGATAAGGATATGTTGGAAAAAAACATACTCCACTTTTCATGCAAATAATGTTGTCCTCAGACACAATATTGCGAAAAATGTTTTAAAGGCCCACTGACTCCACTTCATTCCTTGAAGTGAATGTGAGATTTTATAATGAAAAAAATAAACGCCATATTAGTAGTTGTGGTCATGGTCATGGCTATGGACATGGACATTATGGTCATTTTAAGAATACTTATACCCACCAAAGTAGGATTATAAGGATGACAAAAATGATAGAGATCATATTAAAATTTTTATGTTATCAATGCGATGGTACAAACTATTGATCTGTACTTGTCAAACGTTGAAGCATTATAGACCTTTATCCATAATCATGAATGATAAAGGAAAAAAAATATAAACAAACTTTGTTTACGAAAATGGCGAAAATAATTATGGCGTTGTTGGTCCAACTCAATTAGATGTTGTTGATTTTCTTATAACCATTAAAATGAATAATTCACCATTTTATTTTGTTTCCTTATAACCTCTAAAAAATAATTGATCTTTTACTTTATTTTGCTTTTATGTTAATATGCTTTACATATTATTTATTTATATTATACATATATATATATAAATATTTTAAATATTTATTTATTATCCTTTGAAGAAATATGATTACTTCCGGAATAAAATATGCAATGAATTGTGGCGATTTATGCTTAACAGACAGTATAAGTACTCATACTATACTTAAGCATAAGTACTAATTTTTTCAATTAAATGCAAGGGTGAAAATGTGAGTATTATATCTCAAAGTACTAAAATATCAATGCTCCAGAAGAGTAATAAGTTCTTGTGACATTATCTTTGATAGATAATTGATTTGATATGTGTTATATTTAATATTTTTCATTCCCTAAAGTAAATGATACAAAGCACATATTTTTATTTTTCGAAGTGAATGAAACAATGCACATATTGAAATGTGCATAATTATACATATTTTCCCATTTAAAATGTAAGGTAATAATGCGAGTACTATATCCGGAAGTACTAATATCATAGAAGGCTTCGAAAAAGCAAATATGTTATTGCCAAATGAAATTCTATTCCATATTCGCAATGCGTTATACTCACCAAAATCGCAAAGAGACATTGAACTTTAAAGATATTCACAGAAATGAATATCATATTGTGACTATTAGTCAAGGGGATACTGACTATCTCCATATTACGAGTATCCAAAGCAATAAGAAAATCTTGACAAAATTACATGCATTGTCATCTAGATTGTACTACACAAGAATTAGTACAAATTGAAGCTCATGCTATTGTAAACCAAAAGTTTACTGATAACTTTATTATTTGGCATGATCGGTTAGGTTATCCCGGTTCAATTATGATGTGAAAAGCTATTGATACTTCGTGTGGTTATTCATTGAAGAACTGATAGACTCTTCATAGTAATGTTTTTCATGTGATGCTTGTTCTCAAGGCAAATTGATTATTCACCCATCACCAGTTAAGATAGATTATGAATCTATTAATTTTCTGAAACGGATATAGGGTGATATATATGTGCCCATACACCCTTCTTATAGATCATCTAGATATTTTACGGTTTTAATCGATGCATCGACTAGATGGTCATATGTATCCTTGTTATCAACCCGCAACTTGGCGTTTGCGAGATTACTTGCTTAGTTGATAAAATTACGAACACATTTTCTAGATTACCCTATAAAGACAATAACTTTTGATAATGCTGGTGACATGTTATTTTACATGCAACATCACTAATTTGCATCAAGCCAACAAATTATCACAAGTTTTCCCCATTACAAATGGTTTTTGGTCAGGAACCAAATATTTCTCATCTTAGAATTTTTTTGGTGTGTGTTATATATTCTAATTGCTCCACCACAACGCACAAAGATGGGTCCTCAAAGGAGGTTGGGAACATATTTTGAATTTGAATCCCCTTCAATAATTAAATATCTCGAGCTTCATTTAGGGATTTGTTTACAACTCGATTTACTAACTGTCATTTTAATGAGTTAGTTTTCCCAAGATTAAGGGAGAAAATATATAGATGGAAAAAAATAAGTTGGAATGAATTATCATTGTCTTATTTTGATCCACGTACTCAACAATGCCAATGTGAATCAGAACTTCAAAGAATAATTCTTGTACAAAACTTAGCAAATCAATTGTCAGATGATTTTGCTGACCCTAAAAGAGTGACTAAGTCACATATACCAGCTGTGAATGCTCTAATTAAATTTGATGTCCCAGAAAGACAAACTCTAGTTGCTAATGAGTCTAACTTACGCCTATATCGTGGTAGACAAGTAGTTTCCAAAGATAAAAATCCTTGAAAAAGAAAAAGAACTATATTTTATGATGGTTTGATCAAGGAATCAACGAATTATGAAAATCTCTAGAATAGATTAAAAGGTCTCCAACAGAGACATTATACATGACTCAGGTACCTGATACGAGATCTCAATGAATTATGCCATGACTGGTAATAAGTGGAACCGAAATCAAATCGACGTTGACAATAAATTTGTATGCAATATAGCACTAGAGATTTTGGATGATAATGTGGATCATTAACCATTGTCAATTGGACAATGTAAACAAAGAAATGGTTGGCCAAACTGAAAAGAGACAATTGAGGCAAAATTAAAATCTCTTTCGAAAAGAGAAGTATTCGGGCCTATAGTTCATACACAGGAAGGTGTAAAGCCCGTGGATATAAATGAGACTTTGTGAGAAAGAGAAATGAAAAAGGGGAAATTGTGAGATATAAAACTTGTTTGATTGCACAAGGATTCTCACAAAGACCTAGAATCGATTATGAGGAAACATACTCCTCGGTGGTGGATGCAAAAGATTTTTATTAATATGACAATAAAAGACTTAGTTTCCGCCTAATAGATGTCGTTACATCCTATTTGTATGAGCCTTTTAATAATAATATTTACATGAAACTTCCGGAAGGATTTAGACTGTAGAAGCAGTTAATTCAAGTTCTCGAGAACACTATTCAATCAAATTGAACTTATCTATTTATGGATTAAACAAATTGAGCGCATATTGTATAATCGCCTCAATGAATACTTATTAGCGGAAGGCTATAAGAATGATTCATTTTTCCCAAGCATTGTTATTAAGAGGTTTAACTCTAGATTTTTCATTGTTATGTTGTGTATGTTGATGATTTGAATATCATTGACACTCATGAAGAGATCTCCTTAACGATGGAATCCTTGTGCATCAATTAACATACACAGAAAAATGTTTAAAGAGACTTAACATGCATAACTCATATTCGTTGATCACCTTTATGGCTGCTAGGTCTCTTAATGTAAACGAAGATCCATTTTGCACTCGAGAAAAGGATGATGATATTCTTGGTCCAAAAGCACCATATATATATATTAATTGATCTGAAAGTATCATATCTTAGTTGGTCCAAAAATGCTATCTAAGTGCTACGAAACCATTACCTTTAGATCTTTAAAAACTTGATGCCTCTCAAGATCATGTAAATAATTGCTATGCACAAGACAAAGTCGAAATATGTGTTTGGCTAAACATATCCAGAAGATATGTGAATTACTTTCACAGGATAAGATGCAAGCTATTTTGTGTAGAGATAATGCAAAATTTATATCTCAAGGTGGATACATCAAATGTGATAAAACGAAACATATTTCTTCAAAGTTTCATCCTTTATGATCTTTAGAAGAATAGAATTCGATGTATCCTTTCAAGCAGTAATTTGAAAGATATATTCACCAGTGCATAGTCTACTTCAACATTTGAAGATTATATTCAAGATTGAATTATGAAGATTCAAAGATCTTATGTGATATTTTCATGAGGGGGAGTAAATACGCATTGCACTATTTCCCCCTTAACCGAGGTTTTGTCCCAATAGGTTTTCTTGGTAAAGTTTTTAATGAGGCAACATGTTATGCATATCAAATATGTGTGTACTATTTTTCCTTCACTAAATTTTTTTTTCTCACAGGGTTTTTACCTTAGTAAGGTTTTAACGAGGCACATTATCTTCATGGATATCCAATGGGGAGTGTTATGAATATCTTTATTTATGGTGGATATCCATATATTAAATGAGACTTTAGTGTACTTTATTATTAGGGTTTAATACCCATTGAAATTAGGGTTTCCATCTTATGCCTATAAACATTGAGTTTGGAGAAAGCATTGTACACAACCCTACTTTGAGAATATAATACAAGTCTCTCTCATTGTCTCTCATATTGTTCTTGTTCATTTATTTTGTTATTGCTCTTTATTTTATTCACAACAGAAGAATATTGTATCATTTGTGTTTTATTGTTAGATTGGAGAAGAATAAGGAGAGAATTAAATTTGAAAAAAAATAATTTTAAGGTTTGGGAAAGAGAATTAAAATTTAATATTAGATTAATTTATTCATTTAATAAATTTAAAAAAATAAAAAATAAGAATAATTAATTTTTAGGTTTCTAAGCTGGTTGGGCACAGAGCAACTTCTCATGGTTCTCTCCCTAATAGTCGACTCTGGTCCATATAAGTTTCAATATTAGACAAATTGGGTATTGTCTTCTAAATTTGGAGTTTAAATACCTAATAAGTTAGAATATTTTTTAAGTTTATTATTTCGGCCCCTCATAATATTCAACACCGGCTCTGCCCCTGACGCCTACATAAAAATTTTAAAATTGTAGAGGTTTAAATTAAAATTTTTAAGAATTTTGAAAGGTTTAATCTATTTTTTTTAAATTGAAGACTAACTAAAAGTTTAATAATTTTAATTAATGATAACTTTTAAAAATTTTAAGAGGAGATTAATTAAAAATATTTAAAAATTTAAAACTTAATGATGATTTCTAAAATTTTGAGGAGGAAATAATTGTTTTGAAACGTCAAGAGATCAAATGTTAAATTTTCAAAATTTTGAGGACTATGTCTATGGCTCCACTAATCCTAATACTGTTTGCCATTGTGAACAAATACATGTATATATATATATATATATATGTGTATATATTTATATATATATATATATATATAATTTTTTTATATAACTCTTCTTTAAATTTTAAACCGTAAAAATTTTTTTTAACTTCTTTAAAATCTAAAACTTAAAATCCCTCAAATTTTAAATTCTAAACCCTACAACTTAAACATTAAGCTAAACTTTTAACCCTTAAATTTGACAAACACAAAAAAATTTTAGTTTACACGAATTGTATATCAAAGTTTTTCTCATACAATTGTCCTCTCATAATTTAGTGCTAAAGCGAAAAATTTTATGATAAGGAATGTGAAATTTTGTGTGTTTTAATAATAAGTTGCTCTTATCATAGCATGATTAACATTTTGAATGAACAAATAATTTTGATCAAATTCTTCTATTAATTCCTATACTATACATAAGTTATGGATTTAATCTATGTACTCTTTTTAGGTTATTTTTATTCATTTTATTTTCACAAATGTTAAAATTTTGGTTCTGATTCATACAGTAATCGTAAAATCTGTTAAACTAAATTTAATTGTTAACTTTTGCATTATACCTAAGTTGTATGCTTAGTTTTTATTTTCTAATTTAATCATTCTAAGTTCCTATAAATAGTCATAATATTCATGTATTGTTTAAGTCAAGACTGCAATTTCAAAATCTGATAAATACATACACAAAAATTGACCAAATTAAGATACAAGTACATATTCTATAATTTATATATAGTACAAGAACCGATTACATAATTTGAGCAATTATTTTGTTCCTTTCCCTAGTCCAACAAGAAAGAATTTTAAATTGATCAAACTCCATTTACAAGGAAATGAATCAAACAAATTACAAAAATCCAAAAAAGGAAAACAAGTGTTGGAACTTTTAATCCAAATGATGTGTTTTGACTTTCTATACATTTACAATATTTAAAAGGAAAATAGTATTAACAATGGTGAATAACAAGTAATTTGTTGTATTTGATGAAGCAATGCATTAGAATGGGTTAATAACCAAATAAACCCCCCACCCTTCTATCCATTCATCCTAAGTGTATAAGCTCTTCAACAATGGCTGAAAATGCCTTTCTGACCTGGTTCAACTCAACTTTCTTTATCTTTATCTTTACTTTTCATCTTGTCAACGAAATTCCTCCCCTTTTCTTCCATGTTGCGCTTCTTTTCTCCGAATTTCTCCCCCATTCTCTTCTTAAAATCACGTAGCTTAGCCCTCCTCCCCGGCTTCAGCCCCCAATCACTATCGGATCCCTCGGTATGCCTTCCGAACTCTCTCATAGACCTACTATATAACGAGGGCAAACTCGAAGCTCCCACTAAATTTCGACGCCTTCTATCATGTACATCGTCAGTTGTGCAACGGGGAGTTGCTAGATCATGCAAGGACCTGTAACTTGGATAAGAAGAAAGGACAGTCATAGAGTTTATCGACAGTCTGGCTGTGGAATTCCTCGTAATTGAATCCTTGCTTTCTATATCACTATTCGAGGCGCTCTCACTATTTTCATTCGCTTTTGATTCGGTAACCTGAGGAGCCGGAGCTTCACGCTTATCAGAACAGCCTTCTTGAAG